>VZRR01003435.1:771784-905792 GCA_013398015.1 Oreocharis arfaki | reverse complement strand
CCCCCGCCGCCGCCGCCACCGCCGCTGCCGGGGCGCACGGCCGGAGGGTGCGCAGCCTTCCGCGCCGCGGGNGCAAAACGCGCGGGGCGGCGGGGGCAGGTGGCAGAGGCTGCGCTCCTATCTGCGGGGGCTCGGGCGGCCGCTGCCCGCCGGAGGGACGGCGAGCGGGCGGCGAGGGAGGCGCAGCGAGCGGCGGCGGCGGGGCTCAGAGCTCCGCGCTCGCCGCTTTACGCACCGTCTCCTCCTCCCTCCAGCTGATAATAAAGCAGCTCCGGCTCCTGCTCCAGCCCAAGACGGGGAGCTGCCGGCAAAGTGACGTGAGGCTGACGCAGAGAGGGGCAGAAACTCCACAAAATGAGCCTGAAATAAAAATGAAAAAAAAAAAGACAAGGGAAGGAGGAGGGGGGAGCGGGGGAAAGGGAGGGTGCCGAAGAGCAGATACCAATGGGCAGCCTGCGCTTGAGCTTTCAGCCTCGAACGTACATGTACACACACACACACACACACACATACAGGCGGTACACGCACCCCGCGGGACGGGCAGCGCACCACTGCCTGTGCGGGCTGTCTGCCCCGCCGGGCGGACGGAGGCACCGTGCCGAGAGGCACCTGGCATGCCCACCAGGGCGGGAGGTCGCCATCGGGTGATAAACGGGAATCGTGCAAGAACTCCGGGAGGCGACGTATAAGCGACCCTAAAACGCCTTGTTTTCCCCTTGACAGCTCTGCTGTCGGGGCTGCTTTTCGTTTTTCTGCCCCCCCCCCCGGTTGCGGGTTTCCGCAGCGCTGCCAGTGCGCCGGATCCCGCCGCAGTGCCCCGCGCTGAGCGCTCCGCAGGCGCCACCGCGCGTCCCGCCGCCGCCGTGCACCGCGGCCCGGCCCGCGGGGGGCCGTGCGCCCCGGCCGCCCCGCTGGCCCCCGGCGCCGGAGGGGACGGCACACGACACACCACAAGAAGTTGTTATCGTTTCCGTACATCGAGGCTGAGGCAAGTCTGAATGACATACGCGTGTCACGTATTCGCAGGTGCAAAGAGCAGCTGATCTGGGATGCTCTTCCCTTGCCGTTTCTGAGACTCTGTGCTTCTGTCCTGGCACATTACAGGTAGTCCTTGATCTGTGTCGACAGGTTCTTCTCTTACCACTTTACCATTAAGTACAAAGATGTTGATGGTCCTTTTTTACCTAATTACCCAAGCTGATTGTTTTGAAATTACTAAATGAGGGTGAATTAAAGAAGAAAAGGTTACAGAATTCCTGTTCCAAAGGTACAGAATGAACAGTTAATACAGTGTTAGAAGGTGCTTAGGAATCGATTTGACATGACACTTATTAATTGAAAGCACACTCCATTCTATTTGCATTTGCTCATGCCAACAGGAAAATCCACATCTTACTGGGGGCGTTTGTAGGCCTGACATGGGCTGGTTGATTTTGCTTTAAAAGAATGTCCTACTAAGAAAGTCATTGCCATACCTAGCTGAAACGCCTTATGTAGAAGTAGTATACCTCCCCATGAAGCAACAAATGCAGACTGTACAAAAAGACATAATTGAAACTATTGTCAGTCGTGGTATTTTTAAACCAAAGTTATTGAAATTCAAGTAAAATTGTTGTACAGATGCCCAGAATACATTGACTCTCTATGAAGTTCAGCACTTTGTTCTTTCTAAATAAAATGCAAGGAAGATGAAGAGAGTCTAAAGGAATAACAAAGCCAATGATACTGCATAAAACCATGGAAAGATGTTTTTTCTACACCTAATATAATTTTTTTTTGAAAGGCACTATGAACTTCAAAATAAAATATTTCTCTAAACAAAATACTTATGGAAGGATGCCAAGAGAGATTAAAATGTCGTGTAGCGATTTTCTAGAGGCAAAAGTTGGTGATTTTTAAAGGATTTGGAGGAAAGAGAGACAGAAAAATTATTAGCATAAATTATAATATGATTCAAATTATGAAAGACTTTGAGAAAGAGCCTTAATGCAGGACAGAAGTAAAATTTTGAAATCTCTAAGTTGCTGCAAAACCTGCATTACTGTTCTCCAGCCAAGTCTGCTTACAACTTTGGAAAACATGCTTTATTCACCATCTCTCTCCTGGAGGAACACAAAGACATCAGCTCTTTAAGGCAATAAATCCCCATTTTAGCTGTCCCAGTGATTTTACAACAACAAGCTCACATTTGTCTAATCTTATATAGGCACATACTGAACGTTATTTTTTCACAGAAATCTCTGTTTTCTGTCAATCCGTAAAACTGAGGAGCTGTCAAGTTTCAGATAAAACCATGCAGTTGGATCAAACTGGCTGATCAGGTAATTCAATAGTGTAGGAAGAGTAAAGTTCCGTAGGCCAGATCATACATTTGTGAGGCTGCAGGTCAGTGTTAAATAAAGCTAGAGGAAACTCTTGGGAAAGGGTATCATCACCTGTTGTGGTAAACATCAGTTTATATTTGCTGGAATTCAAAAGATTTCTCATAGGAGTGTTGCTGAACTGTACAGTAATCCTGTCTTAGAAAGTTTGAGACACATAGATTTCTGCATGACAAGGCCAAAAATTACCAGGTGTAACAACATGATGGTAAAATTACCAAACACTGTTAAAAATCTGTTTTCCCCCTAAAATTAGTATTTTACCAAAATTGACTGGGGAGAGTATGTGGAAAGATAACAAACTGAAAGTGTCATATTTTCAGGCCACCAAAGTTGTCAAAGTGAAAGCCATGGAGTGCTCCATCAAAAAATACCATTGCTGTCTTAGTGGGGGAAACAGCAACTCTTCCTACAGGCACAGCTCCTGCTTTGAGTCTTTGAATTCTAGAATTACTAAAGGGCAGCCATACAAAGAAATTCTGTGGTAAATCTATTTCTACACTGATAAGTTTTCTTTATGTTTTCTGTGCATGTTTTTTTCTCACAGATTCAAGGAAGTAGAAAAGAACTTATAAAACTCAAATACCTCCTATTAATCAGTACTTAAGGAAGAGCTATAGTATGAATCAGTACTTAAGGAAGAGCCACAACTAAACCACTAAAGACAAATAGCTTTCTGGTAATGCTACAAGACCAAACATCATCCTGTAGGTGGTAAAACTATAGCAAAGAGTTGAAAATACGTTAAAGCTATAGATTGTGATCAGAGGGCTAGAAAATATGAATTGAGTCAAGATTGAAAGAACTCACTTTCTTCAGTTCATGAAAGTCTGACAGGAGGTTCAATAACAACCCTGAAATATATAACAGGGACAGGTAATATTTTTTTTCCTTGTCTATAGCATAGGACAAGAAGTAATACACTTGATTTACAACAAGGCAGATTCATGTTTGACATTATGAAAACTTTTAAAAGGGACAGTTGAGCACAGCAAATAGATCACTTCTGAGAACACTCAAATCTTGAGTGATAGAGCCTTCTCACAGCAGGTGAGGTACACCTCTTCAGAGCTGGCAGAGTCGGATTTGCTTAGGTAGGTAAAAGCAAATTAATTACTTCCCATAAATTCTGTTCCTTTGCAATACACATTTCTTTGCCCTTTTTTTTTTTTAACTGACATAGATAAAGTTATGGGAGAAAATTTATATGAATATATTACAAGGAAAACCTGAAGATGCTGAAAAACTCAGTGTTTGTTTAAAATCACTGTCCTAAAGTTGAGTGCTTGATTACTTTGAAAGTTTTGAAGCTTTAACTCATACGCCATACACAAAGAACATTTTGCAGCATAGGAATTATAGTAAATACCTGTAAAGATTCAAACATATCTTTCTGGAAAAGAGGCAGGAGCTGAAAACTCAAAGAATCCTTGCGAGAGTACTGTTATTTAGGTGGAGGAATAAAAAATTATACCACAGAGTCTGAGAATAGGTAAAGGCCACATGATTTGTGTGTGTGCTATGGTATCCTATCCCATCCAAAGGAGTATATACAGAAAGACCAGTCTTACCAAAACTGTGCAGAAATAAACTGCTTACATTTTGCTTACGGTTTGGGAATTTTTAGCTTGTGCAAGAGGGAGAGGTTGGATGGTTCATGGGACCTCATGATCTTACCAGAAACATTCTGTTTTCCAGAGAAATATCCTGATTCCCATGAAACGTTTCACATGAAGGTGTTCTTGCATTCAAGCTACAAGTGTGGTCAGAGACACACGTCTGTACCATGACTGAGAGCAAGCCTGTGAACTCCACTTGATAGCATCTTTTGAGCTGACAACTACACTGAGGTGTACCCACCTCTCTTACATGAGATCTCACATCTTTTCGATCAATGACAAAATTTGGCTTCCATACAACCCTTTTCTGAATTTCCTCCAAACACGAGGCACTCTCTGAATGGTTTAGCCTACATTTTATTCTTTGCAGTGTTCCACCTATTTGCAGATTTATCTAGCTGCTTTATCCTGGCTGATTTTGCATTCCTAATAATGGAAACGTGTTTACCTTATCACTTTGAAGCACTGCTCAGCCGTCATTGG
The DNA here is from genome assembly GCA_013398015.1 of Oreocharis arfaki. Classification (NCBI taxonomy): domain Eukaryota; kingdom Metazoa; phylum Chordata; class Aves; order Passeriformes; family Paramythiidae; genus Oreocharis; species Oreocharis arfaki. The sequence continues at coordinate 901,309 of VZRR01003435.1, read as the reverse complement.
CTTTAAAGTAAAGCTGAATCCTGCCACCTTGTGCTCAAGAAAATGAGCACATCTCTTTATTTGGGGAAGGAGAGAAAAAGGAGGAAAGGGGAAGGAAATGTTTATTAACTACCATGTTTCTGTTAAACAAGGAATTAGATGAGGTGCTGAAGATTTAATGGTTGGGTCTAGTTCGATATTGCTTGAGTTTTCTACCTGAGATCTTCTCAAAAGAGCAGTCACTCTCCTAGAGACACCGTTCACATCATGGACTGCCACTTTTCATATCCCCACAGGGTTTTGAAGCTGTGGCCTCCCCCATGACCTAATGCGGACAGTACACTTATCCAGCCTCTCATCCCATAACCTCTGCCTGTCTGATGGCTCGAGGTATTAATCACAGAGTTCTGGTCACATTTGATCACATTTTCTACAAGAGCAGCGCTACTTTCTTTTCATCAATTAGGAATCACATCACAGACTGGAGGGAAAGACCCTTCTCATTTATAAAAGCAAAATAAGGGTATTATTTGATGGAGTGGTAAAAGTAATGCTTGTAAGGAGCATAGATGTCCCTTTTCTGCTGAAGTCTAAGGCAGCATTTTTTTTTTCTGTCTGATAGGACTCCACAAGTACCTTTCTGGTAATGTGTGAATGCAAACCTCGTCCTGAAGGTGGTAGAACTAGAACAGACTTGGAAAGGTATCTTCATCCACCACATGCTTAATTGTGCCTCCCCTACCCCGGCCTTGTCGTGTCCCCCCTTCCCCCCACGTATATTCACTGCGGGCTCCTGCCTCAGCATCAGTCTATTTTACTCACCAGGCTTGTGAGTCTCTCTGCAGCCAAACAGAGCGGATTGTTGATTCTGCAGCTATCTGCTTACCACTGTCTGGATGCCTGGCGGCAAACATAAATGGTGTGCTTACCTGTAAGGCTTCCACAACAGAGATCCCAAAGCAACCGATCAGCACTGATGTTCTATTTTGCTGGGTTATTTTTAAATAGTGTTTGTTCAGGTTAAGTCTGCATCAATTGCACAGACTTGATCAGTTCATAGAAGTAATTTCTTCCTCAGATAACCCAGCAGACTCTCTCTATGTCTGTTTGCACATATATATTTTGTTGTGCAAATCATGCTTGTCTTTCCAATTACAAGGATTCAACAGGTGGAAAATGGCAACATAATAAAAATCTGACAGCCAGTTGTCAGTTTTCTCCCTATTTAAAGGCAGTCCAAACTGTAAGGATTTCTTGGCCATGATATTCTGGAGCCAGTGATATTCTGAATTCTCCTTTACAGTAGTCAGTGGCAAATTTAGAAAAAAAAAAAAGAGAGAAAAAAAAAAGACTCCCCAAAACCCAATCTCCAGTACACTAATTGAAAAGATCTAAAATAATCTGAAAACTTAGCTATTGGAACATTGCAGGCTAGCTTCATTTGGCACTACAAGTTACTGAGTTAATGCTACTCTCTCTCATTACTCTCTCTGTAATGAATCATTTACATTCACATGGACTACATAACATTATTAATTGCTTGTGATTATGATTTTTGACTCCTCGTCCTTCTAGGCCATAGGAAATACACTGACTTGATGAAAAAAAGCTCTGTAATTTATTGCTCAAGATAGATATCAGTTATTTTATGATGCTGATATACTTATCATGGCTGTGCTAGTTAGTGTTTCATTCAAACAGAGGGCAAATCTCATTATAAGGCCTGTTTCTCCCAGAAGAACTACTGCTTGTACAGTTGTGTTCATTGTTGATAGCATACAGAGGACACAGTAATTGCATTCCAAAACTACTGATGATGTCTGAGCTTGCCTCTTGTCACAATGGTACAGATAACAGCCATGAGCAGTGATAAGCAGTCAAACTAGTAGAGACCTAGGAGGTCAGAAATCAATTGCTTCCAGCTGATCAGTTTAGGATTGAGAGATCCTGATGGTTGGTATAGCAGCTGTAAATGGAGGTAATTATTCCACTTATGGATAATATACTGTGAATGTCTTGGTAAAGCCAATCTTGGTCTAACTGAAAATCATGTGTGTTAGGACCATTGTTAATTTTTCTTTCCCTTTGTTAAGAATATTGGTACTAGAGATAGTGCTACGTAAATGTAATACCTGTTAGCAGTTTCTGTTTCCTGTTTGACTCTTCCCATGTCTAGTTATATTTTACATAACTTGTACAGCTTTTATACAATAGAAGAATTTACATGATATTAACTTTTTTTAAGACTGAGCAAGAAGAAAACAGAAGAAATTTTATAAAAGGCCTGGTAATTTCTTTGCAGTCCAATAAAATATTCTGCTCCCAAGAAATGTCCATCTTGTCCCCCGTTTGTGCAATAATCTCTTGATGCTGACAGGATTCCTTGCCACCGTCTGGCCTGACTTAAGAGAACATACTGACAAGTTTGCTGCAAAGTCACTCTGCTATCATCTGGAGGCTTTCCTGTTCAAGCCTATTTTCAGGATTTAGTCTAGCGTGGAAGCTATGCAGATCCCTTTAATACTTTTTCCAGCCTGCTCTCTCCCTACATCCTCTCTCTGCCTCAACTACTTATAAAGCCACTCCCCTGCTGATTATTTTCTGTGGCTTCCACAGCCTTTAGTGGCCATCAAGATGTTCAGATCTTTTTGTTATCTCCTACAGTGCCTTCTCCTCTCCACAACACCTAGAATTGATCATAGGGCATGAGGGACTCTCTTACATAATATTCTGTAGGTTTCTATGGTACTTCCACTCAGTTTCCCACAGCAACCATACAGAGCAGGAGACATTTTAGGATGTACTATCATCAGTTACAAATCCTTCTCACAAGATTCAGATAACATTGGTTTCTCACGCAGTCACGTCCAGCTAAGACAGAGGCACCATTTGGTGTCAGTTCATTCTGAAGTTCAACAATATTGCCTTGTGGCGTGGCAACATCTGGGTCAAAGGAAAAACTGATGGTCACCATTCTGGTAACAAGGAATGCAATAAAGGTTTAAAATCTGGAAACATTTGGGTTTTGAAGTGTTAGCTTAAATCAGTCTCAGTGGGTTTGGTACCTTCTTCAAATGTCTAGGTAAGGCAGTGTCCAGCTGCCTCTCCAAGCAGCTGGACCAGTTGGATGAAACATATTATGTACAATTCTGAGCAGAAACAATGCAAAACTGTTGACTGTTGTCAGTATTCACAGTCATTCAAGGTGAATTCACCTTACAACTTAGGTCCTGAAGCTGAACTCAGTGAGAAATTCTTATTACCTTAACTGAAGCTTATCTATCATGCACAGCTTAGTCCTCATGAGATAAATCCTGTTTGGGTTGTACTTTTTTGCCTTGGCCTTATGTGCCATCTGTTAGCTTGAAATTATAATGTAGCAAAAGTTTATACCTATTTTAATGGAATTTTCTTTTAAGTTTTTGAATGGATTATCTTTCTTAGATGTATGAAAATTCTTGTATTTGATGTATTCTATTCATGCCCGAAATACTTGATTTTATTCCCTTCCTGTGTTGTTTTTGTTGTTTAGAGTTTTTTTGTCAACATGGCTTGTTGATGCCTAAACTTTCACTAAATAAATTTTCACTTGAACATTTTATCCAAGAATTACAGGGCAGAAAAGGACCTTCTATCAAAGCTGCCAACATAAAGCAGTTAAACTTGTTTTACCTCCATCATTTGCAGTTTTATTACTCATCTTACTTGAAGAACATCTTCTCTCTTCAGAGGCTGGTACTTTTACTTGTCATTTACATAGGCAATGCTTTGTGGGATCTGTTCTCATCAGAAGTACCTCCTAATGGCTTCTCTTTCTTCCAAGGCCACAACTGTCAAGATACCACACCTCACTCATGTCATAGGGCTTCTTCTAAACTTCCTAGGTAAATACAATTGTATGGGTGAGGTGACTAACAACACCAGTGGCACGTCAGCAGCACTGCTCAGGTTTTTTCTAGATCTTTTATCTCTTCAGCTATTTCAGAATTCGGTCCATCCCAGCTGAAGAGACAAGCAGATGAAATGACAGGAGATGAACTCACCCTGTAACAGGAAATAGAAACACCTACTGTGGATTCATTGCTCCCCACACCAAAGAGATGAGGTTGGCATTCCACAGGCTTAACTTATTCTTTACAAGTACTGCTGAACACTTGTCTCTGCAGCAAAAATTCTCTGGTTTTGTTAGTAATTTGGTCCCACACCTAGAAAAGAAAGACAGAAGTTTTAAACCTGTTGATATCAAACAAACACAGCCTTTCTTAGCTGTGCCCATTTTAGTCTGCTTTTGAAGACCTCTCCTGAAGAATCGCTATCTTCTGAATACAGATTTTCCTTAGCAACAGAGGCAGACTTTAGTGTCAGGATTTAGCTTACTACATGTAGAATTGCACAGCATAACTCCTTGTTTCTTTTATATTTAGTCAAGAGAAATGGACAATGGCTGAAATATCTCATACTACTGTAAAGGCTGATCCATATCAGATGGATCATTTCCTGGAAGTACCTATTTCTCTAGTGATTTCATGGTGACTACCTAGATGTGGAAGTTTTTATTCCAGATGCATATATTTGAGTGAACACTGGTCCTAAAGGAATTTCTTTGTTTGATTGGAGAAATCTGTTGATGTTCCTACAAATATTTGGAGTAGAAGCACTGAATAAAAAATTACCTTGACTACTTGATCATTCTGTCTCACAAAATGTATTTCTTGATTACAAGTCCTTATCATTTTTTATGTCTGTCAATGAAGTTAAAAGACATGGAAGAGCATTCTCCAGAAAAACAGTGAGCAAAATTCCCTTCAATTTCAGGTGTATCTTATTCCAATACAGTTTGTATATCTGCAAGGTTAATTTCACTGACTAATAGCCAGTAACACTTTGTTTTCATCTTGATTCAAGCAGAGGATTCTTCAGCATATCTACATGTAGTGGAATTATTTTGCCAAAGATGTAGCTGTTCAACAACGATGTGTGTTTCCTATAAGGCACACACACACCTGTAACACCCCAGTTTTTGCCTTTTGTGTCTGCCTCTGGGGACTCTCATGCTTTTGGAGCAATTGATTGGTGTTTTCCTGCTGAATCCCAGCTACTCAAATCCTCCAACCTATTCTAATCAATGAAGCAAAGTCCTCATAAAGCAAAGTAAGTTCTGAAATCTAACCTAAAAGCTCATGTTCTTGTAGCCCATTCCTGTTAGTTTAATTTACCTACCACGGGAATCCTTTCTTCCCCTCCACTGTCCTCACCAGTGTTCAGAATCCCACAATTCTTTTTTTTTTTTAGCTCCTAGAGTCAGGATGAAACGCGTTCTGTGCAGCATTCTTCTTCTTCTTGGCACATGACTGTGCCTCATCAGAGCTTTGTGCAGTCATACCAGCCCAAGATTTCCCAGTATTTTGTAGAGAAGTATAATTTTCTAAAGTCAGGGTTCACAGATGGCCAAATCCAAATCATGTGCTGGTTCTGCCCTTTAATACAGGTATTAGTTCCTCACAGTTGGATGTGCTCTCTCTTTCACTTTTGGCATCCCAAGATGCTGGTCCAGTTCAGATTCTGCTGCAGCTACAGGGCTTTCACCAAACCTGGACAGATGTCCCTGGCTTTTCCAGTTCTAATTGTGTGACTACACTTGAAGGCTAAGGTGCTTATGTTAAAAAAAATCCCACAATATTTTTTTCCGTCGTTTCTTTAAAGGAAAGGGTCTCAAGTCCTACTTCATGTTGTGTATGTACCCACGTTAGATCTCGGGGGGCTCAAGAGGAGTCACTAAGAAGCAGTTAGTCTTTTTTCCATTGCTATTTATGGTGCTTCAACTGTATTTTTTTCATGGAAAGACTCTTGCATAGTAGCCCCTACAACTTTATTTCTTTTATTTGAGAGGCAGTGGGGTAGTTGAAGAGATTTCCAGGCCTTCATCCACCCAGGGCTTCCAGTCATAAGAACATGTAGGATGGATACAACCCCTTGCTTTGCTGTTTGAACCAAGAGCAATATTTCTTGAAAGACAGATGGCCTGATGGCTAAAAGGTTAAAAGCTCTGTTAAATATGTGTGTGCATTGCCATTGATTGTGGATTTGATGGTATTTAAGTGTACTTTGAAAGGAAACCACTGATGTAGGGCCCTCTCCTTGTCATCCTTACTCAATCCCAGTGTGAAACAACCTTACAGATTGTCAATTTATTAATTGACCACAGAATGTGGGTCAAAGGACTGAAGTACATGGATGATAATTACTGCGGTTTGTTAAATCTGGGTACATGGAAGTTCACTGCAGCTTCAGTGTAACTTTCTATGTGGTAAGAGGACTAACAAAAATCCAGGGCTTAGTTGACACAACAGATTTGGCATAGCTGAAAAAATCTTTTCAGGTTGTTGTTGTTAATATGCTGATATTCAGAGTTTGCTTCAGGAGTTCATTTCACTTGGCAGACTTAGGCATGTGTGGAAAAGAATGTCACTGTTCTGAAAAACAAGGAAGAAAATACTCAGAATATCATCAGTAAGATGATAGGCAAAGCTTATATCACCATTAAGATGATATACAAATTGCACAAGGCTTTTAGTACTTGTAGGACTTCTTAATGTTTGCTGTTCGGATTTTTTGACCTGAAGTTAAAAGAAATAGTTTGCCTTGCTTCCTCAGTTGTACCTAGATTTGTAGAATTTGTATTTAATTTTAAATACAAAAGATACTGAAGAACTAGATATAAACAGTGATAACACAAATGATAAGTGATGGAATAACAAAATAATTTGTGATTCAATTATTAAGAGATTAGTATATACAAAACCACATTTGTTTACAATAATACATAACCATTAAGATTATTCTTCCCAAGCTTTTTTGTAGTCCAGAAAGCTTATGTAATATATTTATGGTATTTAGAGAATTAGTGTGGCAGCCCAATCCCAGAAGTCACTGGTCCAACTAGTATTTTGTAAAAGTTATCTAAGATCACAAACACACTGAGTGTGTTGCTTCTGTTGACCTAGAAATGCAGACGATAAGCACAAGGATGCAAACCATTTAAAGCTGACAAAACAGAAATCACATGCTTCTGCAAGCAAAGCAGCAGCCATGAAAATATGTTCTGACTGTTACTGCTTTTGAATTAAGTTCCTGTTCTTGAGCACCTGGAAGGATTCCAGAGAATTCAGACTCATATGAAGACCAATGTCTTGATTAAAAACTTGTACAAAAGTGTAAGAATCATGTAGCCCCTATTTAAAATGGATGCCATTTCTTCCACTTCCTAAGGTACTGTGGTTTTGTGGAGTCACCATGTGCATTAACACATTTGTCTGCATATCCTGAGCATTATCCATGCTAGTAACGCAGATAAAAAGAGGAAGCTGTTCAATTGCCACTTGAGAGAACTTGGAAAATGGGGAGTAGAGCATATTGTGAGGCAAGAAGAAAAATATTGAAAATGCCTCCTACATGAGCCTAAACACAAGGAGACTCCACAAAATCAAGAGCATCTTTGAGGACTTACCAAGACGCCTGAACAGAGAACACAGAGCAGGCTCAACTGCGTTCAGTTGGCAAGAGCAGGGAAGAGCAGAGACCATTTGCCTTGGAGTGATAGTTGTTAGGCTGTAGAATGGTCTCCCAAGAGAAAATTGCTGGATGTGCCAACACTTGGCACATCTAAAATCATACTAAATAAAGCACTATAAACTCTGCTGTAACGAAGAGGCTTCCACTGGCATGCTAATATTCTAACCTTTTACCCTACTGATGCCCAAAATCATATCTGATCTTCTGATTAACAAACCTGTGACCTAACACTTCTTTTTCAAGTAATTTCCATTCTTCTGTAAATACAGGGTTGAGCCAAAGTTGTTAGCCATTACGCTAAATGAGATTTTTTTCAGAATTTTCCCTGAATTTTAAAGTACTACTGTCTTTCTGGAGTAGTGAGGGGGAAAAATGAAGAAGCATTTAATCTCTCAGTGAAGTTCACTCTCTTTTCTGTGCCTCTTCCTGTGTGTCTTCCGTTTATAGAAAGGGATCTTATCTTGCAGAGCATCCTTTAGCTTTTTAATTATGTGGTGCACATTGGCCCAGATGATTTCAGACACCGTGAAAGTGGATGTACCTAACTGAAAAATTGCTCAATGGGTTGTTACAGGCATTTAATTGACCATTTGACTTTAAAGCTCAATCTCAGTCTGAGGAGGTCAATTCTTTTGAGGCTTTTCATGCTTTTTGACTGCAGAGTGCGACAGCATTGAGAAATGTAAAGTAATAAGGGAATGCAATAGCATTTTGAACCCTGATTAAAGGAAAACAAAGCAAATAATAAGAGTAGTATGCCAAATGTAAACATAAGAGTCATGCTGGAGTGTTCTTAATAGGGGCCTGGGGCACTGGAGTACATCAGGCTGTGCTGAGCATTCAAAACTATTTTTCTCAACAGTGTCAGTATCTCCTTGACTGGCAATAATGGTGCTAAAAACTGTGCTGTCACAAAAAATACAGTAAGACAAAAGGCCTGACTCAACAACAAGTTACCCTACTTTTGTGTCATGGTAGCTCTTCTGAAAACAAGCAGAAGCAATAAGAGGTAACAGGGGAAACAAAGGTGCTAATCTACTTCATCTCAAGGCAAAGATTTCCACTTGCCAGTTTTGCTTACTAAAAACATCTTACTTGGTTGAAACAGAACACGAAACAATGTTCCATAGCATTATCTTTAAACTACACAATCTTATGGATGTCACAGTAAACTACAGGAATTGCATCCTACCTCTCTTATCTATGTTTTTATGGACGTTGTCATCAGGAACTGACACTCACAATCTTCAAAATATTTTTCTTAGCATATAAAGCAAAAGAAGCTATACTGTAGTTTGAGAGAGATTCCATATGAAGGCAAGCAATCTTGGCAAAAGAGTTTTTACCTCTGTTTCAAAATTGAGGTAATTTCTGAAGAAAAGTTGTATCTGAAAATAGGAACAAGTATCATTGCTGGATTTCTGAAAGAAGAGATTGGCTATATGCAATTTAAAGACCCCGAGGAAAGATGAATATAAATACCAAATACATGTCTTGGAGTAATCCTAGACTTTGTAAATCATCCGTTTTGTCACCTGAAAGACCCTTTGTATGTGTTACCTCATAACCAAGGAGAGATCCAGGATCACAATGAGACACATATATTGGAAAAAATTTGCAGAAATTTTAGCCATTAAATTATATTTTCTGTGAGGCAGAAGAAATGCTGTAGGGATTATCCCCTGTAACAGAGGGTGATTACTTAAAGCATTGAATTCCAGGCACTCCTGAGGGTTCACCAGTGTAACTTGCAGTCGTGGTGCTGAGTAGTGGGTGACCGGTGCAAAACCAGTGGGCCCATGAGATGGCCTGTCAGAAAGAGTTGCCGGAGTAATAAGCATGCCTGAGCTGAATCCAGGGGCTCAAAGGTCCCAGTTCCCAATTTCAGAGTGATCATCAAGGCACACAAATGAAATGCCTAGTAACTTCCCAAGAAAGTACAGCTAAGTTCAGAGCAACACGAGTACCAAACCAATAACAAACTGGGTCACTGTGTTCAGATGAATGAGCTGTTTTGTTGGATGTCTTTTGTTTGGGTGGTTGGTTTTGCTCTATTTTTACCCCTTTTTGCAAATAAAATATTTGCTAAATCATCATTTTGTCCCATGCATGAAGCCTCTATCTCCAAAGAAAAGCATTCCTGCTGCTCTTCTCAGAAGACTATAGAAAGAGGTGTGGTTTGTAGCATATGAAGCCACAGAAACAACATCCCTAATTGTGTGGTTTTGAGGTAATTGTGATGGCTTTTCAACTAATGAGAAACTTTTCAACACCTTTTGAAGGATCAGAATTGAACTTTAGTCAGACAGGACCAGTGTGAAGCCAGTGATATTCTCCTGCAAATTTCTGGGGAATGATGGACTCTATTTCTAAATTTTCTTAACTTGTTCTTATAGGATTCATCTAAACTATGAGAAACGAACACCATCTCCAAATGGATTGCTAAATTTTTTCTCCATCCCTGTACTTCATTCGTCTTTAATACTTAGAAATAATTTGGGACAGTTTAAATTCCATTCAGCAAATCTATTTTCTAATGGCAAATTCCTATGCTTTGTGTGCACAGCATTCTTATTATTCTGTGCAGACCAGACCTTGTAACAGTAAAAAAAAGAAGTTCCTGTAAGTGTTGATCAGGTTTCTATCTTAGGAGAGCAAACTCATGGAAATTTTTATAACTATATCAAATACTGCTTGCCTGTGCATGCTGTATTTCTCTTTCCTGGATCAGAAACCTTAAGATTCAACTCACAGGCTGTGAGCTGGCCTCCTACACGAAGCTGACATCACAGTTAATTAAAAGAAAGTCACTGTACTACTGGCATCCTTGAGATGAGGCATTAGCGTAGCACATTCTGGACAGCATACAACTCCTACAAATTATACCACAAATTGCTTGGCACAGACACAAGCTTTCATCATATGGGAAAGTGGAAGAATGCTGTTGGGATTCCTGATGTAGTGTAAAAACAACAAAACCCCCCAATTATTCAATCTTAAGGGATGAAAAGCACATAAACTACATTACTGGGTACCTAGTGGCAAGGTGTAAACTGCATGAGATTTGCACCAGACAATTTGCACCAGCTAAGAGTTAGTAGCTGCCACTAATTCCTTAACAGAAATAGGAAGTTCTTATGCTCCTCTCATATCTCCACTCTTCTGTAATATGATATGTTCATTCATTTATTTCCCAGGATAAGGCTGAGCACAGCAGACATAGTCACACTTACTCCATTATTCTGTACTTCTAGGCATTTTGTTTAACAGTGGTAGCAAATGGGTGAATAATACTTACTGTCTCTTCTCAGCCAAGTATTCACAGCCCAAACTCAGTTACTTTTGCAGTTGTCTGCACTCCTGTTGGTTGATGAACCCTTGATCTTTGTCATTTCTTGTTTAAGATCAGGACTTCCTGGTAAAGCTGATGTCTGTGACAAGCCTTCTTGACTGTGATTCCCAGAAAATGCAGAGAATAGACACCCCAGTGACTATGACTCACACTTGGAAGCTTCTGCAGGTCCCAGCTCAGAAGCTCTCCTCTGTTGGCTTGACTCATCATCAGTGTAAAACAACCTATGATCTCTGAAGACGGCTCATTACAGCCAAACTGAAAAGAAGGAAGAAAAGAAAATGAAGCTCACTTCTGTTTATAACCATGTTTTCCCTGCAATAGTTACAAGTATCATTTCTCTGCCATACTTTGTTGGTTTGTCTTTTTCAAAGTCATCCTGTACTCTGAGCTGGATAGAGATTCTGATTTCTAAAGAGAATAAACCTACCTTTTTAGTTGTTGTTAGGACAAAAATTTAACAAAGCAGCTCATTAAATAAGTTGATTCAGTTTCCTGGGTATATCTCATGTTTTTGTTTAGATGCAGAGAAAGATTTGATTGCCAAAGCACAGAATATTTAGGTTTTGCTCACTGTTTCTCCTAGTCAATAATTCTGTTAACATGTAAGGTATGGCATACCCTCTTATCTGTAATCATAGGAGCAGATCACAGGTGTATAAACATGCAGCCTTTTTTCAGTGGGATAGTAAAGGATGACTGGTACTTCTCCGTTACAGATTAGATCAGACTGATTAGGAACATCTGTAACTCACACACAAGCTCTGTGCTGCATCCATTTAGGGCAGTAGTAGGTCCCTTGGGCTGTCTTTTAGTCCGAAACTGCAAGCACACTTCCCCACTCTTCTGCCAACACATGCACTCGAGACACTGGGGGCACCAGCAGTGTCTTCCCCATGCTGGTTTTTGCTGTTCGAAAAGGAAATTCGAGGCATAGCTTCTCCCAACGGGTCACAAACCTGGGCAGCTGGGATCCTCCAGATTCAGCTATGAGATCTGGAGTGACAGTCAATGATTTTCCTCAAATCCTGATGGTAGCTGAGAGCTATTGCAGACCTTCAAGCCTGTGAAGTTAGACCTCTCTGTGTTTCCTGAGTTCACTCGTAGTTGTGTGGACTAGTTCAGGATGAGGAGAATGATCTGAAAAGGAAGGAGGGTCACATTAGAAGTTACCAATGTTATCCCAAGTCCTTAAAGCTCTAGATATGTACATCTTTCAGAGAAAGAAAAGAGAAGTTGCATGTGGGTTGTTTTTTTTTTAAAGCACAGAGAAAATTTTATTAAAGCATTGCTACTTATTTGAAAGAAAATCAGCAAAAAGAGGTTTCATAAACTATAATGTACACATGGCAAATGCAATGCTTTAAGACATTTACATTTTCAAAACAGGCTTTTACTCTGTGGTTCATGTGAGTGAGCAAAATTACTGTTCTGCCATGCAAAATTCCTGTACTTACAGGATTTAACAGCTGAAAATTGAACCGGGGGAAGAAGATAAGTAGAAAACAATGTACAAAAAGTTTTGCTTTAAGCAGAGGAGCACGTTTGTTTGGTTTTTTCCTACACTTCACAGCTCTAACACAGTGTAAACCAGCTAAAAGTCAAACTCACCCTATCAAGTAACTGGCTTTTGAATTCTTTATTTGAGTCACAACCAGGTGATGGGTCCAGTCAAAAATGTCACATTCCAAGCTGCTGATAATCCAGTCAGAATTTCTTGACAAGTCCATTACAGCTTTCTGCAAGACACAAGGGCAGAAAGACAGTATTTCAATATTTTTCTCTCCTCTGCTTCCATTTCCCTCCAGTGTCATTTGATATGCTTGGGAGAGGGGGGAGGGTTGGGGTTTTTTATGTGGTTTTGGGGTGGGTTTGGTTTTGTCTGGTTGCTTGGTTTTGTTTGATGTTTCTGTTGTTGTAGTTGTTGGGAGGATTAACTACAACTTTAATTAATTAATTTCCACTTTTCATTTTCCAAGTACCTTTCACCTAGGTGAAAATTTGGTCTCAACTTTTTGCAAACCTCTAAAAGATCATTTAACTGGTATTTAGAATACCTAGGAAACAGTGGCTACAAAAATACAAATCAGGACTATCTGTGACTTCCAAGAAAATATTTAAAACAAAGTGTGAAATGGTATTTGCTTGTTAGTAGATCAGATCCAGGTAGTTCAACACAGTCCATACTCTTTGTACATTTTTATTCCCATTAAAAATTTAAAAGGCAACCTTTTAATGTCTTCGCATTAACTTAAGTTGTAGTCAGTCTGTAAAACAATCAGAGAGATGGTATTAAAAGTATATTAATAATAAAACAGATACTTCAAAAAAACTTTCTATCAACCTGAGTCCACTTTATATTTCATAGAGCTTGCCTGGCTGAGAGTTACTCTACTTCAGTCAGATTTCAGACTGGAGCCTTGGGTGGGAAATTCCATCTTTTCACTGAAAAAACAAGGCTTGAATATCCTGTTTAGTTACTTTTTAAGAAGGAAATGCCACTTTGGTCCTTGATTTAACTCCTGACATCAGTTAGCTTAGTTGTAATTGGCTTCTAAGTATGAAACAGTCACCCTCAGAGGATCAAACAATAGCATCTAGAGGACAGAGGCTTTTTTCTCTTAAAAAGTTAGAAATTATGACAGAAGAAAGAGAACCTGTCATTGCTAGCCTCCTGCAGTTTCAGCAGCAAGAATGTTTCCAGAAGCAAGGCTTGACCCCAGCTAGTCGAGGATCTGAACACCTAGGTGCAGTGAGGCACATCCTTATCAGGTTCATCTTCAGGCATGGCCACAGGTCTGCATTTACTCTACTGCCAGGGTATAAGTGAAAAATTTTAAACATAGCTTTAGAGCAAATAGTATTACTTAGAAACATCTACTGTATCCCTTAGCTTACCAGCCTCCTTAGCTTTAGTGCTCTATTTTAATCCTACACTAGGTTTGAATGGAATACAGTGACTTTTTCCATATTCACAGTGTTTGTACTACTTATTTTGTGCCACCCAACCTTGCCAATACCACATATGCCCATGCTACTTCAAGAATACAGATAGAGCTGTACAGATGCCCTGAAAACTTCATCGCCATTCTAAAGAAAAAATCTCCATTACCGGTAGAATTTCTCTTTGTATAGCTGAAACTGCCAACTGACTTTAAAAAAATATTAATTTAAAGCATGTAGCAGTTCATGTTAGCTATCTTTACATTTACAGATGTCTCTGCTTTGTTCAGATTTTTAGAGACCTATTTGTCTGTCTGCTGCTGCCAGTAATATAGGCTTATCGAACATGAGCACAGGACAGTTGTGCTCAAATACCTATAAAGCTTACTACAAACACTGAAGCAAAATTTATCTTTGGCAATTACAAGAAATAAAGCCAAAATATCAATACTTCCCTTTCTAAGAGACTGGATCCATCTCAGTCACAGAGACCTAAGTTGCTTCTTAAGTTACAGAGGTACCTACTTCTCCAATTATACATGCAAGAATACATTGAATAAGTTTTGGGCCAAATGGTCTTTAAGGAATTCTTACAACTAAGATCTTCTTTAAGGGCTTCACTGAAATTACTTATCATATTTGTAGTAACACATTGCCTCAGGCCTGTGGAAATTGAATACACACAGATACTGCCTTTAATAAACATAGATTTATATCCTACTTCTCTTGTAATAGCTTTAAAAAGCAATAGGAACCAAGCACATAGTTTTAAAACTATTGGACAGTCTCCAGCTGACCCAGGGTGGCTCCTGTTTTACAGCAAAAATACTACTGAGTACTCAGACTAGAAGCCAGTCGTAAATTGGTTTCTTGTCTCCTTTCACATCTGATACCGTGTTTACTACAGAAGCATGAGTTGAAGGTAGGTACAAAGCTCTGGCAAGCTTTGGTAGGTACAAAGCTCTGAGCCAAGCACTCTCCACAACATGAAGAAAAAATCTCCTGTCTCCTGAGTATGGTTAGGACCTCTTCATCTTCTCTGGATGAAGAATGAGGCCCTTTAAGTTCAGGGAACTTTCTGTAGTAATCTTATGTCCAGCTCCAGCACAGTCAGTTGAATTTGCACAGTCCATAGACTAAAGACCACGCAGAGTAAGGGGCAGCAGAGACCATTCTAAAAAAAATCCCGCTTCATATTGTTCCACACTGCCACAACTGTCTGCACTAGACTGGGTGTTGAGGAGCACCGGACACAGGACTGGATTCTCACTGGTGAGGCCACTGTCTCTGCCAGCCCCACTGTGCTGCCTTGCTGCTGGCTCACCTTGCTGCGTGCAGCACCCAGACCTCACTGCTCTGATGGCTACTGCAACATGGGTCCTCTTCTGGACAAGGATAAGGACACAGACAGGTAAAAACACAGAGCTTGGAGGAAGCACAAGCTCCAGGATTCAGCCTTATGGATAAAGAAAAGAAAAAATACTGTGACTTTGTTTATCAGAGGTGGCAGTTGCCTCTTCAATGACTTTCACTTCTTGACACTGGCTGCAAGGAGTGGTGCATAAACTTTGGAGTGAGCCTCTGGGCTGTGTACCTAGAATACAGGAACTTTGGGAAGTCAATGATAAGCAGATGTGTTAGCATGACAAGAACTCTCGTGTTCTTGTACATTTAATATCCACATTTAATAGCAGTATTGCGGAAAATATTTATACCTTATTTCACACTTGTTTATTTTCGGAGACCAACAGTGAAACAGGTGCCAGGCTGTCTTCAGATCAGAAGGTAGCAAGCTAGAAAGCAGAGACAGGGTCCTAGAAAATCCTGTCCATAAAAATAAAATGTTGAACACTAGTATGTATGGTTTACAAAGGGTGACAGATCAAAAGATTACAGTAGTCTGTGATGATCTCTTTCTCCATCTCCCCATTGAATGCTATTAATCGCACAGCCAGCTATCACAAGGCACTCTAAGAAAAGTTTGACAGATAAAGTGACAGATGCTTTTCCAGGTACCTGCTATGTCAGGAATTGCTAAACACTTAGTTGCACACCACATTCAATTGCATAATTGCACAGATTTTAGCTTTAGGGAAAGGAAAAAAAAAAAAGATGCCACCCTGCAATCCTTAAAATACTGGACTTAAATTAGAAACCAAGTCAGAGACAAGGGGTCTTGAAAGGGAGTTTAAAACAATGAAGAAATTGTAAATTCAGGAATGAAGGTTGAACCTCCCAGAAAGGAAACATAAACTTTCTACTGATTTCAAATGCAGAGTTTTCCTCCAGAGCGCCTCTGTCCTCTGCTTCTGTCATGGGTTCATCTGGCTTTCTTCAGACTCTATGTGTTCTCAGATCCCTCATTTTCCCTCACTCTGCAGGAAACAGCAGGGTCTGCCCAATATGCCGCCCCTTCAGCGCACTTTTTAGACCAGCTTGATTCATAGGCTGATGCGAGTAGGTAATACCAACATGGGAGCCAGTCCTAGGCACTTTAATGGGTCAGAAGAGGAACTCACATCACCTCTGGATCCAAGGACAAAGGGAACGTCTTTTCAGAAATATAGAAATATTTGGATATCAGTAAATTATACAATCACACTTAGGAAAAACAAGTAGACATTCCATTTTACATACTTTGAACAAAACAGAAACGTGTAGAACATCACAGAACTAGAACTTTTTAAATTTGGATGGGGTTTCAGTGCCATGCATATGTATGTAATTTTAAATCCGTATTTTTACCATTCCTGATAGCCAAGGAAATTTGAAAAATATAAGATATTGTTGAAGGACACTTTTCCTCTGAGTCATCCTTTTCTCCCACACTGAATGTCATACACTTATGGGCTGTGATGCAATAGGCACAGGCTTTGTTAGTTGGCTGTCTAAACAAATACATTCCCCTTACTCCTGGTCTCCTTCAGATCACTTATTTCGTGCTGTTGCTGAGACACAGAGCCACTTTACATCAAGGGCCTTCCATAGCTGAGGTGACATTTGGTGGGCTTGCAGAGAGGAAGTCACAAACTCTTGGGGATTAATCCAGCGCTATTGCCATTTAAATGGGAGAACTTCAGGACACAATGTAGTCACAAGTCGCCTTTCAAGAGTTATATTCTTCATTTATGGAGGGAAAAGAGAGAGATAAGGTATTTATACAAAAAATTACACTGGTAAAATGCAAAAAAAACAGCTGAAAGCCTGGCTGATCTTTTCCTGGACTGCATTACATGTCGCTATTTATATGAGGATTGGAGATTTTATCTGCATCTTACATCCGTAAGAATTTCCAGGAGAGTTTTTAGAACACAGTTTTTGTGCTGGCCAAGAAAAAAAAGAATGAAGTTTATAATTAAAACAAGCTATATTTATACCTAAAGATGAAGAAGAGTACAGCTTTTGGGTTTGTGCATAAAAGACTTTAAAAATGGCAGGGGAAAATTATTTGCAGGCATGTGATAGCAATGCAATTGCAATTATATAATATGCAAACTCAAGAAGGAAAAGTTTGAGTTTTCTTCATCAGAATAAATAGATGTGGGGCTGAAACTGTCTTTCTAAGCACGAAGCACATGTATAAATGTTTCTAGAGATCAGCTTTCATTTAGAGTTATTAAAAAAAAACTAGTCTGATCTTTACCCAGTGTTTGTTTACTAATTTTTACTAATTCTAACACATTCCAAGTGTTTTTGATAGCTGTTTTAGCTATCACAGTGCATTGGGTTTGCATGGCCAGGTTTTAGGTGCTACAGGAATGGCTTCTGTGAGAAGCTGCTGGAAGCTTCCTCCATGCCCTGCAGAACCAATTCCTAGCAGCTCCAAGACGGAAGAGCAGCTGGCCAAAGCTGGTCCAATCAGAGATGGTGATAATGCTCCTGTGATAACAGATATAAGAATGGGGGGAGACCCACACTGGAGTAGGCTGTGTCTAAAGGTCTACACTCCATGGAAGAATGACTCACATTGGAGCAGTTTATGGAGGACTGTTGCCCATGGGATGGACTCATGCTAGAGAACTTTGTGGAAAACTATCTCCTGTGGGAAGGACCCCATGCTGGAGCAGGAGAAGGACTCCTCTCCCTGAGCAGCAGTAGGAAGAACTTGTGATGAACTGATTGTAACCCCTATTCCCTGTCTCCCTGTAGCATTGTGAGGGAGGGGGTAATGTTGCATGGAATCAGAAGAAAAACTTTTCCAAACTATATTAAAGTAGTAGTATAAAAAGGCTATCTTTAATGAAAGCTTTCAGGTGCACAAAGCATAGGTATGCACATGTGTGGTACAGGATTTCTACAACTTCTATAAGGTTAATTTATTAGTATATCTAGCAGGTACATCCTGTAAGAGGCTAGTTGCCCCAGCAACCCACCCTTGGGTCAGCCCCTTGGAGTTGCTCCAGGGGCTTCTTTTCCCTATTTCTTGTTATGTCTCTTAAGTTCTCGTACAAAACAGAGTGTCTTTGTTAGAAATTCTTTTCTTGAAAATAAGACCAAACAGAATCTCAAGAATGTGACTTAGCTACTGTTCTGAAGTGTGAAAAAGGGCAGTAAGGTGCTAGAGGCTATAAAACTAGGTAAAAAAATCTACAAAGCTATAAATATATGAAAAATATATAAAAACAAAAAAATCTTTAGGCATCAGTAACGTTTGGGAAAGAGGGAGGAGAGGGGGAAAGTTGTTTCTAAGATTTATTTTACTTCTAATTATCCTACTCTGATTTTGTTAGCAGTAAATTCAATTAATTTCCATAACCTGAGTCTGTTTTGCCCATGACAGTACTTGATAAGCGATTTCTCCTGGTCCTTATCTCATCTCATGAACCCTTCATATTTTCTCTTCCCTCTCTAGTTGCAAAGGGGTGAGTGATAAAATGGCTTGAGTGAGTGTCTGGCATCCAGCCAGGGTCAACCCACTACACACAAGTATTCTGAACAACTATTTTCTTCTCATTTGCTCTCTTCTTGATTTTGCTGGTAAATCCAAGACAAACTGTAGGATCTTAAAAACGTAGGTAGAACATTACAGCAGGAGGCACTTGTACTGAAATTTAATCTCGTTAGATTCTAGGAACCTTTCTATTCACTGTAGAAAAAAAACCTCCAAAATTACACCAAACAAAAAATCCTGTGAAGGAATCATATTATGACAGAAGCCTTAAGATTTACATGACACTCTTGGAAGACAATGAACTTGGCATAAATCTTTTCACTTCCATAAATCTGTTCTGAAAGTCAATGAAATTTCCTAGTTCTAAACCAATGCAAAACCTTAACTTTCTTTTAAATTGACCCTTCCCCTTTGTGCTTTTTTGCTTTTTCCATCTCCATCCCACATTTCAGTTATGACTTTTTCAGTTCCTTTGAACAGCACCACTTCAGAGATGGGAGAATTTTATCCCTACAGCTTCACATCTTAGGGCCCTGATTTAGACTGGGACCTTTGGCTACCACAGGAAGATAACACCAAGCTAGAAATACGCCTTTTTTTCCTCAAAAATTGTTTCAAACAGGACTACCAAATGGTATTTGAAGAAAGGTAGTCCTATACATGCTAGTAGCCATTCTCTCACATACAAAACACACGAAAACCACAGATCTGATATGCCAGTAACACTGATTCATCCATCTGAATTTGTCTTCTTGCATTCCCTGAATATTTCTAGTGTGATCCATCATTTTTCAGATTGAGAACCCTTCATATCTTATGATACATACCAATTAATGCAATGTCTTGAGATGAAATCTGAGAAGATAAAATATTAGATGCACAAGCAGGCACATTTCTAATAAGGCACCAAGCTTTCTGTAATGGAAACTTATTTTTAGGAAGTTAATAAAGAGATTCATCTTCCAGACGAGAGGCAGTAGGAAAATTAACAATTGTTTAATCATGCAGATCAGTGAGATGCTCAATGTTAAGTGTAAGACTAGTCATTGACCCTTTCTAGTGAGTGAATGGATTATTATGTTTAACATTTCAATTTAGCCCAATACCACAAGTGCATGGTAATTGTGATTTTATTATACAGCCACATAAATAATGCAGCATTTTTAATGATCCATAGCCTTCAGAACACCACACTGAAAGTAAGAAAGTAGTACACTCTGTTTAATTTTTACTGACATTAGATTTGTAAGGAACACAGAAATTTCAACAGCTTTAAAGAAAAAAATCAACACTGTAACAACAAAATTGTCTAGCTTTAGCACAGTACATGTCAATCAATATATGGGTGGTTGATTAGGAAAGGAATCTGTAATCTCAAAAAGAAAGTAAGGACATTGTAATAACAAAATCTGACTTAACATAATCATTATTTTGCCTTTTTACTAAAATAGCATATAATGCATGTAGGACAATTTAAAATGTAGCACTGCAAACAAAAACCCCATAGATTTCATTATTTTCTTTAGCTCTTCCAAAAACAATATATTCTCTTCTAGCTCTGCAGAAAGAGCAAGGACTTTAGGGAAAATACAGTGCTGAACAATTGCTTTCAATACAAGGATCTCTAGGGAGGCTCTGTTTCATTCTCTATGGGAAAGGGCCTTTTATGTTATTTTGTGATTCATCAGTTTTCAGATTGCAGAAAGCAAAAGGCTGAAAAACATGAGTGTGATGCAGTGAAAAGCATCGCAAAAGGAGGGCTGGAGGTAGACATTCTGATATGAGTGGGTGTTATTTGGACCATGAGCACTACTAGCTCTGCTCCTGGGCTTTCTCTTTGAGCATCTGCCTTTCTGACTGACACAGGCCAAGAATTCTCTTGCTTCAACTGCTTCCATTCATGCACAAACCCCTTGCAACACTACCGTGAGCTTATTGACTCAATGTTACCTTTTCAGCTACAGGTACAAGCACTCCTGCTGGTTTTGCAGCACAGCACTAACCCCTCACTTCACATTTATCAGAATCTACAGCAAATATTCATGCATGTCTAATGCATTCACAATTCTCATAGCCTGTCTCTTGCAGTTCTCCAACTGTTCTCTGCCCAGCCACCTTTTCTGGGCAGCTCGCTGATGTGTTTAAGTGGCTGTGGTCATCTTCTCAACAGGTCAGCACCACCAAGTGCTCCTTAAGGCTTTTCCAAACATCTTACACATTTCTAAAGAACACAAGTAGCTCTGATTTGGAGCTTTTTTTCTCCAGTAGCTGAGTGTATTTTCTCCGTTTGGTCCAGTCTTGTTGGAGTGCTCCATAATTACTTAGTCACTGATTCACTAAATCATGGTGTCCTCACCACAAATCCTAGAGCAGCATGTTCTGTATGTCACGATTTGCATGGAATCTTATTTTAAAAACTAGCTACTTAGATAGTCAATAAACTAATTTGAGTATGCTAAAAGTACAGGATGATACTGCTTTGATGCTATAAAGATCTTTTAGATCTTCTTTGAGCCAACAGAACCAACCAAATATTCCTCAACCTTAGTTCCTCTGTTTATTATTCTGCACACCACAACTAATCCTGTAACTCTTAAAAGTTCTTTGACTTCACAGCAACAGATTTGATTGTCTTCTACCTACCAAAACACTCAGATGTAATCAATCTTAAACCTCACTAGATGAGTTTCATTACAAATCTGCTTTACCATCAGAGTAGTTGCTTTAAAACACACCCTAAACCTATGTCTGATCTTTAATTTCACCTTGGCTGATCTGGGTTTTTATTAATTCTGCCAAAAATTACATATTCTGAAAGGAAAGGAAAACAAGAAACATGGTCACGTGCTCATGTCTGAGACACATAACATTTGAATTGCTGAATGGTCTGTCAGCATAATACCCGTGATCTGTGAATTGTGCTTTTAAGCATTACCTTACTGACTGCTGCGTAGCAACTAACTCTGGGTATGAGCTGCTCCATGGGAATGCCTGCATGATGACATTTACAGGCACTTCAAGATGTGTAGCTCCAGAAGCAGAGCAAAAATACCACTGTGGTTGTGAGGTATGGAGTGTGATGTCTTCCTGCTACTGCCATGTCAGAGTTGCTAATATAGACTATGACTGGTGGGTGAATAATTCTAGAAAAAAGAAGAGTCTGTCAAGACTGGGAAAAGAGGTGGAGGGATATTGAAGTAAGAGATCTTTCTTCTTTCTAACCCAAGGACTTCTGTAACTTCTTGATATTATGACAAGGATCACAAAAGTGAAATGTAACTCTCTCACTTTTCACAATTATCCCCGTAATTAATACTACTATTTCAAAATAACACCATTTTTGTATCAGTAATGGTGTGGCCAATAGGACTATGGAAGTGATCATCCCCCTATCCTTGGCACCAGTGAGGCCACATGTCAAATTGATTTTGGGCCCCTCACTCACTACAAGGAAGACATTGAGGTGCTGGAGCGTGTGCAGAGATGGGCAATGGAGCTGGTGAAGGGATCACCAGTTTTAGGAGGAGCAACTGGAGAAAAGCAGGGTCAGGGTGGACCTTATCACTCTCTGCAACTACCTGGAAGTAGTGTACTTCTCCCAGGCAACAACTGACAGGACGAGAGCAAACGGCCTCAAGTTGCACCAGGGGAGGTTTAGATTGGATATTAGGAAATATTTCTTCATGGATAAGGTTGTCAAGGATTGGAACAGGTTGCCCATGGAAGTGGTAGAATCACCATCCTTGGTAGTATTCAAAAGGCATGTGGATGTCACACCTGGGGGCATGTTTTACTGTTGAACACAGTGGTGCTTCATTAAGAGTTGGACTTGATGATCTTAGAGGTCTCTTCCAACCTTAATGATTCTGTGATTCTGTGATTTGTCATTAAACTTGAAAAGTCCTGATTTTTGAGGCCATGGATATGCTATTTCCCCTTACGCTACTTTACTTCAGTTCTAAACCCTAAGTTAAATAAATGTATACACAAAAGCTATTTCCCATCTAAATATTTTGATGCAGAGGCACAAGAAGTGTTTCTCCATGTTGTCATACTCACTGGTTTAAATATACTACAATTTTAAATTCTTCAGTATTCTATCAGTCCTGGATAGCCTGGATGGTAGGATAGGGTGTGCTGTCAGCAAGTTTGCACATTACATAAATTTGGGAGAAGTGGTTGATACATGAGATGGCTGTGCGACTATTCAGAGGGTTGTGGACAACCTGGAGACATGGAAAAAGAAGTTACCTTAGTAAGTTCAAAGGGAATTCAGAATTCCTGCCTCTGGGAAGGAATAACCCCATGTATTATGGAAGAAATATAGTGTCCCATGAATCATCCACTGGAGACTGACTACCTGGGCAATGGCTGTTCAGAAAATGTCCTGAGAGTCCACAAGGTGAACATAAGGCAAAAATGTGCCTTTGTGAAAAGAAAGCCAACCACCTCCAGCTTTAGGGGGAACATCACCAGAAGTTTGAGGGGTGTCATCCTTTCCCTCCCATTTGGAGTAATGTGGCCAGTTGTGGGCTCCCTACAAGAGACAGACATACTGGAGAAAGTCTACCAAAGAGCCTTAAAGAATACTAGGAGACTGCAGCATCCTTCACACAAAGAGAGGCTGAGAGAGTGGTGTCTGTTTGGCCTTGGGAGAAGAAATGTCTCAGAGGAATCTTAACAGTAACTCTAAATACCACACAGGTATAAGCAAAGAAGATGGAGCCTTCTCAATGGTGTTGGGTAGAAGGAATTGAAATAGCAGAAATTCCATATAAGCATAAAACCCACCTTCTTTGCTGTGAGTGTGGTTCTAAGACAAACATATTTCCCATGGAGATTGTATTATCTCCATCCCTAAAGTTATTCAACACCAGACTAGACATGGCTCTGATCAACTTGCTCTTGCTGATCCTGTTTAGAGCAGACATCTTGGACTTAGAAGAAATCCAGACATGCCTTCCAAACTTAACTGTTGTGTGATTCTGTGAATTAGCAACTGCTGTGTGCAGTCAGGTTCTGGAGACTGATTAGTTCTTATTTCTCCACAGTGTACCTCTGCCTCCTTTTTTTTGGTACACTCCTGACCTTTACATAGTAGCTCAAAAGACAAATTGAGCTGAAAAGTCTCAAAAAAAGAGGCCTGAAAGTCTCAAGCCTTCAAAAAACATAAGCTATACAAATTTGCATTAAGTGTGACAAAAAAAGTAGATAATTTGTCATAACCTTCCAAAATATTCATGCTAGGCTTAGCCTAAAGTCCTCTGTGTTCTCTGATCTATTTCCGCAGCCTGTTCCCATATGAACAAAAATGACTTTTAATTAAAGCAATCTCCACTTTACAGTTCTGGAATGCTGTAATTTTTTTGTTGTTGTTTTCTCTGAAAATGTTGCAGTGCTGAAAAACAGCATGTGATACAGAATAGAGACCAACTTAAAATAAATATTTAAGATAGCAGCTGGCATTAATGTGATACCTAAAAAACATCTGACAAACAAAACCAGAACTTTGAGAAGCTGTAAGGTTTGTTATCAGACTGGCAACAAGACTTCTGCTTAGATGTACCAGTGATGTGAGCTGCCTGAGAGACAGCCTGGTTAGTGTGGAAAACAGCTGAACAGAAGAAAATGTCTGCTGGAAAATACTGTCAGAAAATGCCAGCTTGGAAGCTGTTAACCTGGGAACTAGGCCTATGAACCAGTAACATCCTTGAAGAGAGCAGCTGGTCTCTTGGAAATGCTGTTGGCATACCTAGAAAGAGGAGACATCCTGAGATATTATCAGTAAGTACAAACACAAGGATCTGAAATGACACCTTATAATTTGAGAAGGTAGGAAACAGTCTAAGAAAAACTAAAATTTCTCTGAGAGAACAGAAAACCTCATCATCAGTTGAAAAATGGAAATTGAAGCATCCATTGGCTGCATGAAGCAGTGATATTCTATGCTGTTTTATGTCTCTGATATAAAACAAATGTAATTTCTACTCAAAGCTGAGTCTCTGTTCCTGGGAGCTTACCTTGTCACACATACTTTTTCCTTTCTAAACAGGTTGAATTCTGCACATTAACCTTTCATGAGATCTTGAGTACTCACTCCAGATTCTGTGCCACAAATCACCTTTGAAGTGAGACAGCCTGTAATCTCACTGATTCCCCTTTTTAGACCCACTTTGGGGGTAGGTTTGGGTCGTGTTCTCATTTCTGGGATGGTTGGGTTCACCGCTGGGATTAGTTTGCTCACCACTTTGGGATGGTCTGTCCCCTTCTGAAATCTTATTACCTTGATATTGATGCTACAAATCCATATAAATAATCTATCATATCTGGTATTACACTGTTGATAAATTGCTTCAATAATGAAAAGTTTATAGTAGCTTGTAATAATACATACCTAATTGGTAGTTGCTGTAAGTGATTGTCGCTCGATGATTGATTGCTGCTATCATACTACTGCTGCCATACTATTGACTGATACTGTATTATTGATTGTTGGTATTAGTTTGCAATCTCTCGTGTATATAAATTTTATATGCATTTACTTTATTAATCATGAGTATACTTGCTATAGGTGATTTTTTACAATTTTTTTTGGTGCCAGTTTACTTGTTAGTTCTAAAATTTTGTCATATTTGTGGTAATCTGTAATAAAGCAGGGAAATATAGAGGATAATGTCTCCATGGTTTTGAGCATTAGGGAATCCTAGAAGCCCATCGTCAAAATCTTTATGCACCCTCCCTTTAGTTCTCGACACCCATGCATCTTCATCTCCTCTTCATTAAAACATTATCAACAAAGAGATACAAAAACCATATGGGTGTGTTCCTTGCGCACAAAAATATATAGGTGGCATATTTAGTTGCCTCTGGCGCTATTACGCAGTCTTACATAGGGGATGACTTTGAGTACACAATCTGTCAATTTCAGGTACTCCTGGACAAAATCAATAACCTCTGCAAGGCTCTTAGTTGCCCAAAAGGTGTTGAAAGCAAAGAGACAGGTGGAAAGGAGGACAGCCACTGAAAAGGACAGAAAGGCAGAGAGACAAAAGGAAAGCTGAAAAGAAGTCAGAAAAGACTATCTGCCTTGCATTTCCCACCTACAAATTCAGCTAAAGGTATTTTTATCCTTTGCAAAGTACTCAGTTGTATTCAAGTCTGAGTTGAGTGCACTTCAGTCAATGCAAAACACCTCTCAGTCTCATCAGGATACGAGCTGCTGATTGCAGGTGGTAATGCATGTGAAATCCCAACAATGTGACTGACATTCAGATTTTATTTCTGCGCATCTAGTTGTGACTCTCAGTAGTACTACAATCTGACTGTAATCTGCTGTATACAGAAATAAAGATAGATATGAAGAAGTAAAGATAGGCAGAGCATGACAACTCTACTTCACAAAGTTTTAGGGGATTTTTAAGACCTTCCAGCTGGGAAAGAAACAGAAAAAATCTGCACATTAAGGAATATATCTGCAAAACGAAGTGTTACAGAAAACTTTTACTCTGTTGAAGTCTAAACACACTGGGTAGGAGTCATCTTACTGAAATTTAGGCATCTAAATTAGGCATCAAATACAATGTTACCAGTCACCCTCCCTTTACAGTCAACAACAAGAAACAGGTACTTCTGGGGGATAGAGATTGGGGCAGAAATATGACAACTAAGATGCCACATGCTTCTTTCGAAATACACAAATACTCACACCATTACAAGGAGTTCAAAAGAACAATGTAAACTGAGCCAAGAGAGGAGAAAGTCCACTTTTTCATAGGAAGGTAGAAGGAAAGTAACTACAGGGGAAAAAAAATCATGATTTGCAGTAGAAATTGAATTCAAGTGAGGGGAGCGTAGCTCTTACATGGGTATTGAGAAGACAGCCAGCAAGAATGATAAAGTTTACATTATCCTGTTCTAAATATTATTATTTCTTCAAATAGTTTCTTGTAAAATGAGTAAGCCTGTGTATTTGTTTGCCTTCGCCTTTGTGTCTCCCTCAAGAGCTGAATGGTTAGTCAAGACTAGCTTCCACAGAAAAGTTGTGCCCAAGGCAAGAATGGGTCAGATGCTCTGTTTCTGTCACTGGGTTATCTGAGTGTCAAAGCCTCTGCATCTGGAATGTGAGACAAGCGGACTAAATCATCCAGCTAGTGTGCTCAAAAATTCAAGATAAAAAGTCAAACAGATACACAAAGGCAAGTTTAAAAAAAACCATCCAGTACAGTGAGACTTGAAAGCAACAGCCTCACAAGTGAGCAGCCAGGGAAACTCTTTATGTGCACCATACCACTGCTTACAAGAGAAGATGCTTAAAAAAACCAAACAACAAAACAAAACGAAATGCAAAAACCCAAATATTTTTCTCCAAAAATGACAAAGCAGTTTGCAGTGTTCCTCCAGAATATATTCCCTGAAACTTCCTCAAGAGCAGCAAAAAATATCTTTTTTACAGATTATTTAGATTCATTAGCAAATTGTTCTGCCAATGCTTTCTTGTGCAGTTCTAACTGCAAAATATTATTTTTTCAATACCTATAAGCTGATTGTGCTGTAGGGCTAAATTTGGTTTATTGCCTTTAATGGCAGTAATCCACAGACAGTGCCAATATTATGAAGGATTTTCCCCCTAAGGAATGATTAAAATGTTTTGGTTATTTTTGCATTCAAATCTTTCACAGCAGTTTAGTGATGTTCAAAAGACTGCATCTGTTTGTGGGGGTACTTTCACCTTTACATGACTGAAATTCAATTAATATTTGCATGTTGTATTTTCAATACATCATCATGGACAACTTTGCCAAGTTAGGAAACTTTGAATTGATACAGAATCAGTAAAAATTCCCAGAGGGGTTATTTTTCCACACTTATACTCAATATATTATTTTCCTAGTAAGGGTCTACCTAGTAGCATGGTCTACCTTACGGTCTAGATTTTGTTTTCATTTACTGCAGAATTAGACACAGGTAAATCCATTAAGTTAATGGACCTGCCCCTCTTGTACTCACCATAAAAGATTGTGAGAATCTAACCACCATAGAAGCGGTACCACCTACTGCATTTCAAACTGAATGTTGGTTTCCATTCTTTTTCCCAGTTTTCTTGAAGACAAG
This sequence comes from Oreocharis arfaki, assembly GCA_013398015.1. NCBI lineage: Eukaryota > Metazoa > Chordata > Aves > Passeriformes > Paramythiidae > Oreocharis > Oreocharis arfaki. The sequence continues at coordinate 873,461 of VZRR01003435.1, read as the reverse complement.
GGTTAAACAGCTGTGCCCTGCTGATCTCAGTATCAGAGTGATCAGCAATCTGCCCAGTCTTTCCCACAAACCATCATACTTGAACCACTGAATAAGTAGTTTCTGTCAAAGGAAGGAACCTTTGTCCTTTTAAGGAACCACTGTTCTTTTAAGTTCTGGGAAAACAAGTGACTTTTTGGTTAGGCTTAGTAAGTGACTTCTTAGCTCAATATAATGAATTTGGTATCATCTCAAATGAGGAAAAGAGATTAACATAAACTCAAATGTTACTAGACACCAAAAAATCCACATTACACATTCCATATCTTTAGAAAAGCAGCAGTTGTAACCTGAATCTTCCTTAAAAAGTCTACGTAAGACACAAATTCAGTGGAATCCAGACTTAAAGGATGTTTTTTGTTACTCATACCTACATACTCTGCCTGAAATTTTCAAGGAATTTTTGGTTTTTTAATTTGGATACAAAAAGTTCACCTCCTTTAGAAAACAAAGAATGCTGGAGAAAAGCAAAATTAATTCCATCTATTAGGATATATATTTTTTTAAAACTTCCTAGATGAGAACAAAGGAAATAAAGTATGAATCTTCTCGCCTGTCACTGTCCTGGGCAGAAGATAGTGTGTTTACTACTGTCAGTCCTCTGTTCATTAAAAATAGTTTATGTTTATAAAAATGCTACACCCTTTCCAGTGTAAATCAATAGTTTTAAATCCAACAAATAAGTGATGGCAAAAGTAAAATAATACTAGAGCCATTATTTAGACAAGAAAAACATACTGTATTTTTCAGTGAATTGATTAACAGCAATTGAAAATATTTCTGGCATTGTTAGAGGAGGTTGTGGGTTTTTTTGGGCAGTAGATCCTAACTGTATGTCCTTCACCATCTCCTAAAACAGAGATGTGACCTGACAGCACTCTTGTAATTTTTACGTTTGTTTAACTACATTGCTGATAGCCAATAAATCTTATGGGAATTTGAGCAAAATATTGCATTTTAAAAGTGAGCTCTTCATATGGTCAAGTCCTTTCCTTAATTCACTTAACAATTTTATGAATTGTGGCCCAACACAACATATTTTCTGGATAGGTAGGAGGTTATTTACATTTAGTATACAGGACTTACACTTCATTAGTGTTGACTTTGTAAATTAGTCTGAATATCTCTTAAACACTAAGTTTTTTCACTTCTTTTCTTTCTGTTAGCAGAAAATAAATTACCCTTTCCTTCTTCAAGTGACATAAAAGCCAATCATACCCATGCCTTTTTAAATTATGTGAAAAATTTTAAAGTAATATTTGGGGGTTTGATCCCAAGTAATACAATATCCCAAGTGATATTTTGCTAAACTCCATGAATCAGATACACAGATTGAAATGCAGCTTCTGTCTTCCTTTATAACCTGTTGCTGTAGTTAATGTTTAGAAGTTCCTATAATTTGAAGATATACAAATAACTTCCATAAGAGAACAGATGTTGTTTTATCCTGCTATCTTCACTTATCTTTGACATCTTTCAGTCTGAACATGTCTAAGTAAATGCACATTAATCAATGCCATTTCTGTTAGTCATGGCACAGGTAGTCAATCATTTACCAAAAATAAAGAGATTTAGAAAACTGTACAAATGCAAACACAGATTTTGTTCCTGCCACCTTCCTGTTTCTCACGAATTCCAATCTCCATCACATGATTTATCTCACATAACTTACTGTTACTCAGATTAACTGTATATATTTAAAATATCTGTGCTGGAGATTGAGAAAATGGTAGTTTTCAGGCAAGTCATACGCATTTGTTCAGATAGTTAATTTTAGAAGGCAAATAACGGCATTCCAGGGAATTAGGGGAAGATGGCTGGGAATTGAACAGCATTGCCTTATCTATTCAAAGAGGATGTTGTCCATTCATCAGCTTGGTACATTTTGTTAAGACTGTCAGCAACTGCAAAGCGATAAGATAATGGAAAGCATTCTTTTTAATTATCTAGAATATTTCCCCTGTGAAAGTTGAAAATAGCTTCAGTTCATTCTAGTAAAGAAGGGATAAAGAAAGTAATCGCTTTATAGCTAAATATATTTGAGTAAACAAATGCTGCATAGTTTACAAAAGGACGTATTTTTGCATAAATTCACTTGGCTTTCTTTACTTGCTGGTTGGTTTATTGGTTAGTTTTGGGGGTTTTTGTTTGATATGGACATTCATCTTAAAAGTAAGAGCTTTTTAGTAACCCTCTGAATGTTGCGGTTTCTTCCTCAAAATTAAAATCACTACTATAGACTTTCAAACCTGTTTTTAAATATATATTATCAGTTAATAACTTGATATAGTGTTTGCTTTTCAATGCATTGAAATGTTTCAATTTAAGAAACTGTTCTGATTTTGAGTGTGGATCGTATATAGAATCTATGGAGACTGGTGTTCTCATGGCTGCTACCTCACATACTGGCTCGGATCCTTTCTCTTACACTGACCACTGGGCAGTCATCTACAATTCATATGCAGTTACTAAAAACACATGTGAGCACAAATAAATAACAATTCAGGAGACTTACTTCTACCTAATTGTAGTGATCAGTGTATCACTGCCTGTTAAAAAACAACAAAGACAGGCAATTTAGAAGTTTGTATTGAAAGATAGATTTTGATAACAAAAATAAATAGAAAATGTGATTTTCAGTCATGGTACTTATGACCATTGATAAAATGCTTCACTAAAGATCATGGGATGTAACCTTGGATACGTGTGGACTTAGACTTAGTAAAGGAGGCTTTTAGTAGTTGGTGATCTTTGCTAAATGCAGATTAGAGATGTGGCATTCCCTGATATTCATTTCTCAGTTATGCTTCTGCCACAGTGTTAGACCAGGAATAACTGAATTAGACCATGATAATTTAGTCATAAAGGCCAGAATAAGGAGTGACAGCAGGTAACCTGTTTTATCAAGTGGGTGAAGGATTCTGTTTAGACCAAGGCTCTCAGTGAAGATGATTTTTCTGGCAGCAGCAAATCTTTCCAGGGAGGGCTGCCAAAACACAGTATGTCCACAGTCTGCTGGAAGTACACACCGCTATCCAGCAATCTCACAGCTGGACAGGATGGGTACAGTCCTACACAGGAAAGCTAAAGAACCCTCCTCACAGAGACCATATCAAAACAGCTACAGTGAAGATTTTTAGAGCAAACAGAGTCTCCTCTCTCCAATAAAGTTGACTTTGGTTTTGCATGGTTCTGGAAACATCAGAGTAGGAACTCTGGATTAAAAGTGAAGAGGAAAATATGATTATGCAGGTATTAGGATGATGCACTGGACATGGCAATTGGGAGTGAACACAGTTCATTCAGCAATCAGGATTTCCACTCTGTACTCATAATTCTTTCAACTGCTAGAGTAGAAACTGAATTTTAAAAAGAGATTTTCCTGCGCCCTTCTCCTGCACAAACTGGCCAGACTGGGTGAGTAGTCTGTGAAATGGGTAAGAAATTGGTTAGCAGGGCACACTCAGGGAGGGGTTATCAATGGTTTTCACTCAGGCTGGCAGCCTGTCACAAGGTGGGGTTCCTGAGGAATCGATGTTCCACATCTTCACAGATGTTCTGGACAAATGCCATCTTACAAAGAAACCTGGACAGGCTGAAAGGGTGGGGCTGGCAAGAGCAGTGCAAGGCGCAGTAGAGGCGAGTGCAGAGTCCTGCACCTGGGATGATGCAACCAAAGGGCCCAGCACAGGCTGTGACTTGTGTGTCTGGGGAGCAGCCTTGCTGAAAGGGACACAGAAGTTCAGGGGACAATCACTTGAACACGAGCCACTGGTGTGACACTGCAGCAAAAGGCAAAGCAGATCCTGGGCTGCAGCTGCAGGGGCATTGCTGGCAGACAGACCAGGATCACCACGCTCTGAACAGAGCTTGTCGGGCAGTAGCTGAAGCATCGTGTCTCCTGCCGGTCTCACAATTCAAGGAGGACATAAGAGGGTCTAAAGAAAGGCCACGAAAATGAACAAAGGGATGCAGAACCTGCGCTGTGAGGAAAGGCAGAAGGACCTAGGACTTTTATCCCTGGAGAAGGATCAGAAGGGACCTCATCACAGTATTCTAGTACTTAGAAGGTGGCTACTCAGAATACAGATGCTCTCACATCACAAAGAGTCACATGGTGAAGACGAGGTGCAAAAGGTACAGGTTGCACCAGAAGACAGTTCCTTGATGTAAGAAAGACATTTTTTTACGATGAGGACAATCTTTCATTGGAACAACCTCACCAGGAGCCAGTAAAGTCCTCATCACTGTAGATTTTCAAGATGCAACTGGGGAGGATGCTAGGTAATCTCATTTAGTTTTCCTTTCCCATGAAAATGTGGACCAGATATTCTCTTGAAGTCTCTTACAACTGTGTTGTTCTGTGGGGTTTTTTTTCATTAATGGCCATGTAATTGAGTGGCCAAAATGGAAGGGCTGTCTTCAGGGCTCTAATTGTTCTTGTTGATGTCTACGCTAGCACAAACCAGAATTTCTCCATGGAAACAGGATATACAAGGAATCTGAAGTAAAAAAAGAAGAGAGAAGGAATCAATTGTAAGTATCAGCTGGGAAGTGCTTCAAGCAATGATTGTTCTCTCAGCCTTCAGCTAATTGCTCGACATAACTGACTGTTATTAGAAGATTTCTGATCATATTTAAAAGCAAACGTAAATTACTTTCTTGAGAAAGAACAAATAACAGACTTGACTGTGATGTCCTTTGTATCAGCTTTTTATGCACAGGCAGTTGGAGTTGGGTCTGGTTACAGTTAACTTATGAAAATTCAAAGTTGCTCTGTTGATCTGCAAGACTTCCTTCAGATTACACACAATGAGATCAGGATCTAGATCCTTCGTTTTAATGGGCAACACCTAATTTAGAGCAGCATGAAATTACAATCAGACCTGGAATATGAAGAAACAGTGGAGTTACACTTTGAAGATATAAAAGACTATAATATACTGAGAATTGGGTGCCCAGTACACAGGGTGAAATATGAAAAATAAAAGTTTGTTTTCATGCTCACACCTGAAATGCAAATGTGTAACAGATGTTTAGCTATCTGCTTTCATGCTATTAACCTTGCATTGATCACAGCACAAAAAATATGTAACACATCATAATCGAACTGATGGAAAACCTGTATTATACAGACTGTAAGGAGCTCTCTGTAAGTATATCTGTTTTAATTTGAGCCCATTAAGTTGGGTCTTCCCTTAGAGCAGGCCCAGAACACTTATGGCTGAGAAATAATTCACTGCAAAGTATCCTAATAATAATTTGTAAATCTCCAATGCACTCAAAATATAAGTCTTCAGTGAATTACAAACCTATTTATACAGGTTTGACTTCACATTTGCATATTTATGTATCTAAAATTGCACATATTTATGTGCATATGTACATATTTCATTTCCACCTATTGATACTAGACCGAAGTTGCTATTTTATCATTATACTTCAGCTGAATCCTCTGTTACCTCAATTTTTTGGTATAACATGATTTTCTTACAGCAGGACACACTGGATTAGGAATAGGAGGAAACATATAACATTGGATTACAGGAATTATTTATTCTATGTCTAGAGTAAAGCAGCCAGGGCTGCTAAGTTTCTTTTCTCATTGTTCCACACAAGAGGGTCCCTAGGGTATTTGTGTCCTGAGATACACTCCTACATGGAGCTTAGAAAGTACTAGTACAGCTCTTCTTCAGAAGGGGATGGTCTATTACTAAATAAGGCATTAAAACCTTCAGGAAACTATTTTTGAAGCCTCCGGGCTGCTATGTGGTGTTTTCATGCTCTTTAGAGTTTTGCAATCCCTTCCTGTCTTAGCCTCCCTTAGTAAAATGAAAGATTGACATTATTCTGTGAGGTTCAGGTAATCTATTGATCTGTGATCTCTTACAATGAAATCATGCAAGAGTCTTCACTGACCGGAAGAGCACATGATAAAATCAGGTACAGTAGAAGCCTCAACATATGGTGATGGAAGCACCACCTGGACAAAGGCAGTAATTTATTACAGAAGGAAAATGTTCCCACTTTCAGAACTAAGTGACACAAATAACAGAAACAGGTCACAAGAAACTGTTGTCACAGGCATGGATGATGAAAAACCCCATCACAAAACAGAGAACTTCCATTAAGTAACCTGAAGGAGGAAAGGCCATGACATGGCTATGGGATCCAACCAAAGCATCCTTTTTCTGTGCACATCTTTTTGACTTCAGCAGCTTTTGGATACATCATATTTTGAGCTGGGAGGAAATTCAGAGTAGTTTTGTACTACACAGTTGTGCTCCCTGCAATCCAGAAGGGCTAACCCCAGCATTAGATTACCAGATGCGCAGGGGTTCACTAATCCGTTAGCTATTACATCTGCATTCCAGGATTTTCATAAGAAATGCAACAGCTGTGAATCTCTGAAGTGTCTCCTAAAGTGATGACTGACTTTGGAGATTATCACTCCCTTTTCCCTTAAAACAGGATGGAGTTTCCCCTGTGGCTTCATGCTGCTGGAAGGGATTCTGGATAACCTCTGACTGTTTAATCCCTGTAGACCTTGGGAGTTGTGCAAGTGTGGGTGGTGAATGAAGTGAAAAGTTTTCCTACTGAATTCTGAGAATTCTTACCCTTCAGGTGCTCCCTCTTTTCCAAGAGTGTCAGTGATTTGCTGTCAAAATGTTCAGGAGACATTTGAAGAAAAATATTTTTCCCTAGGCTGAGATAAGCCCCGTGTCTCAGAGGTGCATAAACAAGTCCAAAAAGGCTGGAGGAAGAAGGGAATCTGCATGCGGACCTTTTAAAATAAAAGAGCAAGTTCATTTATTAAATAAAGTTATTCTAAGGAATTTCTTTTATTCCAAAAACATGTTAAGGGTATGAATAGTGAGGAAGTGAGTTAAAATTAAATTTGGAGATAATAAATAGCATTTCATAGAATTGTTGAATCACAGAATATGCTGAGTTTGATCATTGAGTCCAACCCCTGGCCTTGTACAGCACCATCCCCAAGAATCATACCGTGTGCCCAAGGGCGCTGTCCAAACACTTCTTGAACTCTGTCAGGCTGGTGCTGTGACCACTTCCCTGGGAAGCTGTTCCAGTGCCCAACCACCCTCTGGATTAAAAACCTTCTCCTGCTATCCAGCCCAAACTTCCCTTGACTCAGCTTCATGCTGTTTCCTTGAGTCCTGCCTTTGCAATGCATGCAAAAATAATGCTTAAGGTTCAAGAAATCAAACTTGTGGGAAGCTCCGCAAACAGACATTAGTGACAAATTTTACTGAAGGGGATACCCAAACCGCAAGCAGGACATTTAAATTGCTTCTCCCCTCTCTAGCCTTAATCTTTGTCTTTTGATCTTAAAAAAAGGAATTTATAGAAAGTCTTCAAGCTTTTCTCAGATCTTAATTTGAAATAATGAAGGTGAAGATAGTTCATTTCTCTTTCTGAAAATTATGATCTTTGCTGTCTCAAACACTAAAGAAAGGCAAAGATAGGTAACATGTCTGCACCTGAACTCCTTCCTTCTGACGAAACACAAAGCAGAAATTTACGCTGAGAATTTGCTCAAAGCCAAATGAGTTACATTCAAACCTGAGTGTCTATAACAGGCTGTATTTCATCTGGAAGACCACAGCAGGCCAGGTTAAGTCTGGCCTGCAGAGCAAAGATTCAGTTTTGGCTTTTTACCATACATCCATACCAAATGAGTGCAGAATCACGAGGTGAAGGCATCTGAACTCAAAAGTGCTCTGCATTTCAGCCCAGGGTACAATCTGTCTTGAAAATGAAATCAAGAATATAAGGCCAATGACTATGAAAACTCTGATGTATTGTCCTTGAACCTGCACCAGTGAATATCTCACTTTATAAACATTTCTTTTCATCTGGGACCTTCTGAATCGTTGGCAAACCTTTTAGCATTTACGCTCCCTATGGAGATTATCCCTTGGTCTTGAAAGTTCTGGCTCTGCTTTCTGCTGCAATGTTTCCTTGTCCCTGGTCAGGGAAGGAGGCAGTAGAAAAGGACAGGAGAGGGAGGATTAATTTTTAATTTGGACATAGTCAAAGTGCAATTTCTGGGCACTATAGCAGGCAATTAAGTGTCAAAACAGACACACTGAAAACATGTGCTAAGGTTGTTTGATGATTATGTAACAAGCAAGAAGAGAATTGCCTTCCCAAGGCAACATCATTTATTCTAAAGGTGAACTCAGCAATTCAACACTGTATCTTTTATGTATAAAATTTTGGCTCAGTTTGTATCACTTTTAGCTATATTAGCTAAAGATCCTTTTAGCATGTGTCATATCACTGAATTCAACAGGATGAAGAAACTTCCTCGGCTCCTGCCCATAACACATTTTCCAGAGGAGTAGAAGGTACCTTGGCTTTGTTTAGACTCAGCTACCAACTATATTTGTTCCTGTTAGCTTACGTTATTTCTCAAAAATCTAAGACCTGTCTAGGAAGAATAAGGAGATTCTGTTTTTCCAAGAGCTACCATCTGTGTTGGATTTAGGGAGCTTGTGAAAACCCAATGTCAAACGAAGTTGCATACTTTCAGTGCTGAAGGATGAAGAAAAATTACCTAGAGCAACATATATTAGTTCAGAGCAGTTTATGTCAGTTTATTACTATATAAAATATTCCGGCTATTTCCTCTTGCTTAATTGGCATACTAGATGATATAAGGATGCAGGCTGAAGAGATAAGGTGTGACCATGAAAAAAATTTCATAACAATACTAAAATATTAAATTAGAACAGATGTTGCAAAGTTTAAATGCCAAAGATTCAAAATTTTCAGGAACATCTATATGGGATACTTGCAGCTCCATGGTTAGCTATCAATCTACAATCTACATAGCCTAATTTTCAAAGCTGCAGACTATTCAGTTTCTCTGAGTGTTCTAGAGATTATGTGTAGGTACAAAGAAAGTTTGCAAATTATACTAACTTCTAATATTTTTACCCACACTGAAGAAGGGGTGTCCCATTACAAGCATTTTCAAAAGCCTTATTAGTACAAATCGGACATGCTTTTTATCTACTTATTAATATGAAACTGTATTCATTGTTCTCCAAACAGCTTGTTAATAGATCAATGCTCAAGCAAGGTACCAGAAACTGCAGTACACAGCAATTTCTAAAGCATAAATACCAAGAGGCCGCATTTCTTTGTTATTTCTCACTGTCATAACTTTACATCAGTCTGTTCTGCTACTTCAGAGACTGTGGATCAAGCAAGATGAGGGCACAAAGGAAGCAGATGCTTTTCCTCTACCAAAACACCAATGTGGGACAGAATAGGAAAAAGAAAAATACAGTTTTTGATATTGGGCAAAATGGAGCAAACATAACCTTGATGCATACACGACTTTCTATACTGCACAGAACTAAAGTAATTGCACTGTAGGTGCCCTGAGTTAACAGATATAGGAAGTTAATTGCGTGTAAAATAGAGACAGAGAATTTAGAGGAGGAAGAAAGTAATCTCAGAGAGCAGTTTTAATTGCTTTGTAGTTCCAACAGCGGCTAGTGTTTATATTATAAATCCTCAAAATCTACTTTATTTTACAGTCTTTTTCAACTTTCCACATTTTGATTGCTTTATTGAAGAGCGTATTATGTCACATTTTATCCGCTGTGAAGGTGTAAACTAGTATCTGGGAATGTCCTTGTTTTAAATATTTCTATTTAATGCAAGGAAGGAGATACTACAAGTTTGGATATGATTCCTTGCAGATGCTTGGTTGCCTCACTTTTTACTGTTGAACCCTTTATTTTATGAAACTTTAGGGTTTGTTCAGAGTAAAAGAACATTTGGATATAGATTTGAACTCTCAGGTCATGCTGTAAACTGTTCTTTATGTTCTCTGGTCTGGTTCTCACTCACTTGACTTTTATAATTATTTCATTAGCCTTGGTGAGGTACAGAGATATAATGAGATTTAGGGCAGATGGTTGTCACTGCATTATCATTGCTCACATTGTCTAGCCATAAGTCTTTTCTCTTTCCATGTCCATTCATACACCTGCATGGCATTTCATATAACAAATGCCACTGATTGACCAGAAACAGGCTTTTGCTATTTCTGGTCCTCATCCTGCAACTACGTCTAACTCTGAGTCTCACCTGACCTACTGACATCAGAAAAGCAAAGAAAAAAGCAGTAATGACTCACTGTTCTCTCTGTGCCCAAACTGCATCCTATGCAAGGGCAGGAGGGAGAAGCCATACTGCACCAGGTGTCTTCCCACCTCCTGCTCTCACACAACCCTGGCCTCAGAGCAGCCTCACCTGGGACCACCACAGGCTCTGAGTCACCAGGAGCATAGCACCCAAATGGCCCTGGATTGTGGCTGTCATCATGCCCATATCCAACCTCTGCCCTCATCCACTCTTCTTTGTCTAAAACCAGTGCTGGAAAAGAAGCAAGAGCAGCCCATGAGTGGCCACACAAGACAGATCAGATTGCGCTATAATAAATAATAACAAATTGCTCTAACCAGATCCAAAGCAGAGCACAGTTGTTCCAAAATAAATGGAAAAAGCATATAATATTGTTTGACAATTACTGATGTGTTGGATTAAGACCTGTAGTTCTTATGGAGTGGGAGGGAGTTCATTTAGGACAATAATACTAAACTTCATTCTGGCAAAAATTCCATTCATTTTATCTGATCGGTTTAATTTTTCAGTTCAGAATAAACATATTAATTTACATCAGAAGCAACAGAACCAATGCCTTATATTTCCTACACTTGTCAATATCCCACCCCTTCAAAAAATACTTAAAAACATTTATGTGACTTAACTGTAGCAACAAACAAGCTAAATAGCCATATTTATATTGTCTAAAAGTAACTGTGTATATGAAAGCCCACATATTAACCTGGATAAATGGATGAAATTGTCTACCATTCTACCTAAAAGTAAAGCATAAAGCTAGAGGCTAAGACAGAAAGGAAGGCAGAGGAATTCTTAAGGCTTTCATAAGCCCTCAGAATCAGGGTTTAACTGCAGTGTAAAACAATTTGGGATGAGAGCAAGGCCAATAAGGGAAGTCTTCTGCTTTTAGCAGCCCTTTGTTTTTCACTTCAATAAAAAGTAATCCCATAGACTAGGCCAGACCTCCACAGTAGTTTGTGGGATGGCTGTTGTTGAATATTCTTCACTCTGGTGGCCATGGAGGTGCCAGGAACTCCCATGGAAAAATTCCTTGTAGGAGGTGCAGCTCAAAGGCCTTAAAGCAATATAATCCACTCTGGATTCCTTCAGGTTTTAAAGTATGCAAGTGATGTCATAATCACTAAATCTATGCTTTGGCCAGTATTTTTTCAAGTAGTCCTGCAGCTTTGTAGCTCAAACTGAAACACAAACATTCTTAGAGAGACCAGAAAGTATTTGCCAAAAATGCTAATGCAAGTGTTAAAACAGATTAAACACTGAACAGATTAAACTCTTAGCTGCTTTACTCTTAGGCCACAGAAATTATCCTAGTGCTTGACTTTTATCTTCCAGATTGAAAATTCAAAGGAGAAGGAAAAATCAGAGAAGATACTGGAATGTAAGGGATTATTTGAGATCTTCAGTACTGAAAGAAATCATGTTTATTGGATTTCTGGGATATTCAAATTCTAATTCATTTCTGTAAGTGGAGAACATGACTTTATCAATCTAAAACAAACTCTGCACAATGTGGAGGATAAACGAAAGATTTATCTGTATTCTTTTCAGCTTCATGAAAGATCATTAGAAAGGCTTCCAAAAAGAGTCACAGTTGAAAGCAATAGTAGAAGTTTGAGTCCATGAGATTTTAAGTCAGCTCTCGCTGATGTAAAATTTTCTGATTTCCTAAGCTTCTGTGGCTCTAGATGGCACATTGGTGCTATGTGAGGATGGCGTAGCTTTGTGGGGGAAAAAACGGATATATAGCTTTTATTTAAACATTATTGTCAAACACTTTATTGTAATAGCATGTATACACTTGACTGTATGTGTTCAAGTGGAGGAGATTAATTGCTCCAAATCGCTGAAAGATGAAAGCTATCTGTCAGAAATTAGGTCTGGCTGGGTAACACCAATAATCCTCCTCGTTCCTTACGGACTGAGGCAGACTCTTTTGGTCAATAGTGAGAGCAACAGACTGTTAGATTTATCGAGCTTGTATAATTTCTATAGTAATTCCACTGATACCAAAAGAATAACATCAATAATGTACCCTACCTAAATACAAGATGCCAAACTTCTCCCACCCCCTGACTAAAGACTATTTTCGGAATTACACATGCTTTTACAGACATTTGCCTTCAGTGTAGCCTTCCTTGGCTGGCAGTCAAAAAACTAACATGGTCCTTGCACAGCCGCTGTTATGTGTTGTAAACCAACTATAGTACTGAATCTTCATAAGAGTAAGGAACATAACACTGCAGCATCCCTGGTTGGAGGTTGGTAGAGGCAGCACAGCGGGATGGGAACTGACTTATGGCCATGAATGGTGACACACACCCTGAAGATGAACAAGGAGTGAAGTCACAGCTTTCCAGGAAGCATAACAGGTAGAACAGTCTTAGTTTGCCCCTTACATGAAATGTAATGAGTTCTGCCATGCCTTCTTACGCAGAGGTCTGAATTCTGGCACACGTTTGCCTACATCCTAGCCAGTCTGGGATGAAGGTGGCTTGGAAAAGTGGTTACTAAAGCATGACTTCGAAGCTTGATTCCTCCTGGAATCTAGAAATCTCCTCCTGACCCTGGCTGATAGCAACTCAATGGACATCCTGGCTTGAAATGGCTATGAAGGTCTTTTGCCAATTTTTCAGTAGGTAGTGCTATGGAAACAAGATCTCCACGGCCATCTGATTACAGCAGGGGTGCCAGGACAGTCAGCCTGGTGCAGCTTAAAGTTTACGCTTGGCAGTTAATAAAAGCAATTGGCCATCTCTGACAGCAGATGTTTCCTTGAGGGCATATAAACAAGCCTTTAGCAGAGTCATCCAGTTCAGCCCTGTCAGTTTTCTTGCACTTGACAAAATCAGATGTGACAAAAATAACATAGCAAATCACTCACTCAGGAGCCTACATTACCATATTATGCAGAATAGAAATATGAATTTCTCTGTGTAAAATTAGGAAAAAGTCAATGCATTGTAAGTGTCTCTTAAGCGCATTTAAAATCAGAAAGGTCTCATTTTAATGCTAAGTGGTGTTTTGGTATTTTTTGGCATAGCTTCATCGTCAAAGGGCTTTTAGGTAGTTATCATCCACTTAGATGGATTTCCCACTTAAAAAGATGACAACTAGAAAATAGTTATTCTCACCTTTCCTATTATTGACCCTATGAATATTCACTGAAATAATTAGGTTTAGTGGTGTTACAAGAACAAACTGATCCTTTCTGCATTAATCTCTTGCCAACACTTTGATGTTCTAGAATTCACATGAATTTACATCTCAACTGGCCTGAGGCTGTTACTTAAAAAAACCTCAACCAACCAAACATAAAAATTACTAAACTTATGTGAGAACCTAAGGCCTGTAATTTGAATTATGAGGCACTTACAGTGATCATCTGAAAACAAAACTTGCTTAGTATTCCTGACAAGAAATTTTCAGTTTAAAGCCAAAACTTTCCATATTCTGCCTCCAAGAGAATTTGTTAGAGAAAGCTCCTATTTAACTTTTACCTAATGTTTATGATAGATAACATCTTTGTTCTGTAATCTGCAGTTAATAATCAGGATATTTTACTTTGCTTTTGACACTTGAAATGAAGAATTTTTTGATTAGTAGACCCTAGGAACTCTAGATGATCTCAGGATTATTTTTCAGGAAGACTTCAACAAGGTGTCTTTCCAGCCTGTCCCCAGTTATATCACTGCTTCCTGCCAGTCATGCATGAATGTGCTAGCAGAATTTCCTCTTGAATCTTGGCACTTCTAAATTAAATTGAATTGGGATTTCAGCTTTTTCAGAGCTTAGATATGTATTCATAATGATCTTGCATTACGAAAATATTTTGATAAATTCACTTTTAATGATTATTATAGAAAAATACATCAAAGCCTGGAGAATTCCATGTCTGTTTTTCTTACTTTAAAAAAAAACCCTTCAACTGCCTGGGACATGTCTCGTTTTATCCAGAGGTTTTTGACATCAGAACCATAAGCTCTAAAAAAACCCACTCAGTTGTTCATTGATAACATCACAGACATTGCTAAAACACATTCCATTCATATCCAGCATTTGTCAGTGGCATTTCAATGGCACGCATACGAGTGCTTCTAATCCATTAAAAATCTTTGGAATGAGAACCTCCACTTCAAATACAAAGCCTGCAGAACTAAGGTCTATAGTTATGTGTTTCCCAAAATTTTAATCTGCCTCTAGACACAAAAATAAGGTATTCTAACCGAGAAAAGGGTTTTTTTCTATTTTTTTTAAATATTTACCAATAACTTTCTGCACTCCAAGGAGAAAATGATTCAAAGGCAAGGAGAAAAACACAAATATTGAAAAATTAGTACTATGCAAACCATCCAATCACTTCATTGTGAGGCATGTAAGTCACAGATGCTTTAATGTATTCAAAATTAGACAAGATTATCCATATGACTTTTTGGTGTCATTTGTTACAAGTGCCTTAAAAATATTACTTTATTGTTGCTGAAAGAAATGTGTATTTCTTTCAGTAACAAATTTTATAAACCAAATTTTGTATCATCAAGCGCCCATTTCCCTTGATTTCTCACTACTCCTGTGCCAAAATGAAAGGTAAGCATTATGCCAAGCGTATACTTGCGGAGGACGCGTGTGGATATGGTATCCCGTGCAATGATATGATATGATGGTTTTGTCTTATAGTATAATTCCTATATATCAAAACATATGTGTTATTTGTGTTACTACCATATACAGTGACGATGTATGGATAAATGCATGAGTTTAAATCCCTGAGGAAAGATGTTGCTTTTAAAACTACTGGTAAGTGAAAGGTCTTCATTCAAGAATGCTAACTCATTTCTAAATATGCTGGGCTCCTTTGAACACTTGCTAAGGATTCTGTACCCAAGAATGAAGACAAAACGAAACCACTTTGACTGCTATTTTTAGAAACTCAAAAGGACATCAGCTCTGCAATAGATAAAGTGGAGCTGACCACAGCTTTTGGTATCCCGTTCAACCAGGTATATGACAATTTGTCGGACTGCATCAGATACCTCCAAATCTCTCAGTGAATTTAATGCTATCAGCACTTTGCTGTCTTATCTCTCCTCACCCACTACCATACAAAGATACTCTTCAACAAGGTTTTCTGTCACCAAGAAAAAATTAGGATATTTCACCACTTGCAAGCAGAGTGACCTGGGGGATATTTAGGATAATAAAATAACACTGCCACAGCATGTTATGAATGAAGATAACTTGAGACGTATTGACTGGGTCTCTAAGCATCATACACTGGCATAAGCAACATGAATGAGTGAGAAAACAGCTCTCATCCCACCAGTAGTTCCTAAGACTTCTAAAGTTTTCAATGTTACCAAATGGAAAACAATCCCTTTTCAACAAAGGTTATGGAAACATTTAGCTATGAAATCATGCCTCTTGAAGAATGCATATCATCATTCTAACTTTGAATATGAAGCTGCTCTGTAGATTGAAAGGACTTACCTTTTGCCTCTAATGAGTTTTGCAGCATAGACAGAAAAATAAAACAGAGGCTGCACCTTCCTTATAAAATACTGTCAGGTGTATGATTGAATTCACAACCTCAAATACACTGCTTTCCTGAAACTGCCTTCAAGTGTGGAACTGCTGCCTATAAAACATTCAACAGCAAGATTGGAGGGCAAATCCTCCATTTCACAGAAGTAGAAAAAGCAAAAGACAGCTGGAGTTTGTTTCAGCTTTGTAAGTTTTGTGGATGGGGTTTTCAGGTAAGTCTCTGCAGCATAGCATTCGTGCAGTTAATTGTACTGTTTGCTGTAGCCATCTGTGGCAGTATCCTGGAGCTACCCAAGTTCATCTGGTTAATGAAGGTTCATATCCTACCACTCAGAGTACAAAGTGGTTAACCACAAATTGGCACCCCTGCATAATTGGCTCTGCTTTCACTAAGTTCATATTTATAAGAACTGCTGCAGTTTATGAATGGTATTCTCCAATTCACTGCCCCCACTGAGACCCTCCCAAACCACACACCACTTTCTCGCCTCCTACGCTCCCTGCCCCTTTCCCTCTGGTGCAGGATGGAGCTGGAAATTGGAGGCACAAAAAGAAGATCACTGGTTAAGATAAGAGCAATTTACTAGAAACAGCAATGGAATAAGAAAACAAACAGTAACAACAACAATATTAATTTTAAAAGTATACAAAAGAGAGGGTCATTCACATGCAAAAATGGTCACCACAGACCCTGAGATAATGAACAATGGTGGACAGCCTCTCCTCTGCCTGACACTTTTGTTCTACTGGAAGCCCTGCCCTTCTTCTCCAAAGCCAGCGAGCCCCTTCCCCCTGACCGTAGCAATGATGTGAGGTGGGGTGGTATAGAATGATTTCTGGGTCCTGGTCATGCACTCTCAGACATGCCCCCTCACAGCTACTGTAAAAAATCAACCCTGCCCAGGCCAAAATACATGAACTTGAAGTCACCTCCTATATTTCAGTATTGCTTTAGATAAAGTGTTTTCAACCCTCNGCGTGTGGATATGGTATCCCGTGCAATGATATGATATGATGTTTTTGTCTTATAGTATAATTCCTATATATCAAAACATATGTGTTATTTGTGTTACTACCATATACAGTGACGATGTATGGATAAATGCATGAGTTTAAATCCCTGAGGAAAGATGTTGCTTTTAAAACTACTGGTAAGTGAAAGGTCTTCATTCAAGAACGCTAACTCATTTCTAAATATGCTGGGCTCCTTTGAACACTTGCTAAGGATTCTGTACCCAAGAATGAAGACAAAACGAAACCACTTTGACTGCTATTTTTAGAAACTCAAAAGGACATCAGCTCTGCAATAGATAAAGTGGAGCTGACCACAGCTTTTGGTATCCCGTTCAACCAGGTATATGGCAATTTGTCGGACTGCATCAGATACCTCCAAATCTCTCAGTGAATTTAATGCTATCAGCACTTTGCTGTCTTATCTCTCCTCACCCACTACCATACAAAGATACTCTTCAACAAGGTTTTCTGTCACCAAGAAAAAATTAGGATATTTCACCACTTGCAAGCAGAGTGACCTGGGGGATATTTAGGATAATAAAATAACACTGCCACAGCATGTTATGAATGAAGATAACTTGAGACGTATTGACTGGGTCTCTAAGCATCATACACTGGCATAAGCAACATGAATGAGTGAGAAAACAGCTCTCATCCCACCAGTAGTTCCTAAGACTTCTAAAGTTTTCAATGTTACCAAATGGAAAACAATCCCTTTTCAACAAAGGTTATGGAAACATTTAGCTATGAAATCATGCCTCTTGAAGAATGCATATCATCATTCTAACTTTGAATATGAAGCTGCTCTGTAGATTGAAAGGACTTACCTTTTGCCTCTAATGAGTTTTGCAGCATAGACAGAAAAATAAAACAGAGGCTGCACCTTCCTTATAAAATACTGTCAGGTGTATGATTGAATTCACAACCTCAAATACACTGCTTTCCTGAAACTGCCTTCAAGTGTGGAACTGCTGCCTATAAAACATTCAACAGCAAGATTGGAGGGCAAATCCTCCATTTCACAGAAGTAGAAAAAGCAAAAGACAGCTGGAGTTTGTTTCAGCTTTGTAAGTTTTGTGGATGGGGTTTTCAGGTAAGTCTCTGCAGCATAGCATTCGTGCAGTTAATTGTACTGTTTGCTGTAGCCATCTGTGGCAGTATCCTGGAGCTACCCAAGTTCATCTGGTTAATGAAGGTTCATATCCTACCACTCAGAGTACAAAGTGGTTAACCACAAATTGGCACCCCTGCATAATTGGCTCTGCTTTCACTAAGTTCATATTTATAAGAACTGCTGCAGTTTATGAATGGTATTCTCCAATTCACTGCCCCCACTGAGACCCTCCCAAACCACACACCACTTTCTCGCCTCCTACGCTCCCTGCCCCTTTCCCTCTGGGGCAGGATGGAGCTGGAAATTGGAGGCACAAAAAGAAGATCACTGGTTAAGATAAGAGCAATTTACTAGAAACAGCAATGGAATAAGAAAACAAACAGTAACAACAACAATATTAATTTTAAAAGTATACAAAAGAGAGGGTCATTCACATGCAAAAATGGTCACCACAGACCCTGAGATAATGAACAATGGTGGACAGCCTCTCCTCTGCCTGACACTTTTGTTCTACTGGAAGCCCTGCCCTTCTTCTCCAAAGCCAGCGAGCCCCTTCCCCCTGACCGTAGCAATGATGTGAGGTGGGGTGGTATAGAATGATTTCTGGGTCCTGGTCATGCACTCTCAGACATGCCCCCTCACAGCTACTGTAAAAAATCAACCCTGCCCAGGCCAAAATACATGAACTTGAAGTCACCTCCTATATTTCAGTATTGCTTTAGATAAAGTGTTTTCAACCCTCTGGATGCCTAAGAAGTCATATTACTCAAAATACTGAACTTAAATTCCTCACTTTTGAAAAAAACTAGGCGAAAATAAAATTGTGGCAAAAGTAAAGTCTAAATTTGGTTTTAAAGTGCAAAATGTCACTATTATTTCAATTCTGCTTATAGAGATTCTACTGTAAAAATACATGTGGCATTGGAAGGTACATCTATTTCTGTAGTAACTATATTGCAACTTATTGGTGACTCATGATGTCTTCATTTTATTTCATGTTCTATTTTTATTAAAATATCTTGCTAATGATTCCTTCATAGATGAGTGTGAAGACCTCTGGTTGGTCACATTTTGAACCTGGAAGAATCCTAATCTTTGTCATGGAACTGTCATCTGCTCAGTATCCCACACTGCAAGTGTCCAAGCATGTCTATAAATCATCTGCTTCCTGAGAAAAAAGAAAAATCCCAGTGGTTCACCAACATACATGCAACTTGGTCTGGTAAAATGGTGGCATGGTATCTCTTTGTTTCGATGTTATTCTCTGCTATAATACTGGAGTACTTTCTAAGTGCACCAGTCCATGTCCTCCTGGAACCTGCAGTCAAAACTTGGGAGTAAGGGCCAACAAACTCAACTACTAGTTTAATTAGTTTATTTAATAAAAATTGATAACTCCTTTGCAAAGAAGGACAAATATTTTATCCAAATCATTGTTTGCTTAGTTCTGCCCTCAAAGGTGACTTGAGATATCATTAGGTATACAGATGGAATGAATGTCACGTAAACAAATACACTTACTTCCAAAAAAAAAAGAGGGTGTGAACTATTGGAAAGGCTTCATGTTTTCCTAAGCTTATTTATCAGACATAACTACTCATTTCCTCTGTTGACTTTTTGTCAAAAAAATCCCTATAGCCTCTCCTTGATAGAATCAAGATCTACTCAGTTTCTCAGGACTTTTCTTATTTGTTGTCCATCCAGAGAAGAGAAACATGGCTTCTCAATTTAGGAAATCAATCAGAGTAATCAGTTTGCAGGAAGGAAAGTTTTATGCGGGACAAAGGGTTCCTGATTATTAATGCTTTCACCTTTCAACTACAAAAATACATTTCAGGAGAAGACAAAATTTTACAAATAAGGAATGACTTATGGCACAACAGTTGATTATTCCACCTGATACACCTTTATAACACCTTTATTACACTTGATAATAACAGGTGGTTATTCCACTTCAGACATCAAATGCATGCCCTACAATGTATGAGAGTAAGGAACCATGGCAGAATTTTAAAATTAGAAACAGTCATCACCTTTTACATACTCTAGAATGTCCAGAAGAAACTGCAGATATATTCTTACACAGAAAATGCTGACAAATTCATGTTATGACTCACACCTGAAATCTGAGGGGAAAAAACTTGAGCGCTTCACTCTTTTGCCACTAGGTTAGCGGTAGGATTTGTGATTCTCTCACAATGAGTTCATATCTGTGTCTAAAGCACAATATCAACAAACTGAGCAAACATCTACTTGGAATATCAATCAACATATCTGAAAATACATTCCTATAACATTGTTCATAAAATCCAAGCTAAAGGAATATTTGTGGAGGGTCTAAGAGCAAAGAGGAACGCAGCTAAGACTGCAACATTCAGTTGCAGTGTTAGCAGAATTCTGTCACCACACTCACTTCCATCATTCATAAGAATTTCTAAGGATTTAAGCCTGAGGTTACCCACATTTCTTCTAGAGGAAGCACATCTTGCAGGACAAATTTCCTGCCAGTTTGGAAGGAGACAGAGCTGAAGTATGTCATTGCTCCAAGAAGCATATAAAGGGTTCAGCTGTAGAATTTCTTATTAAAACCCTGGAATGCAGGTGTAATAGCTAGTGGTTTAGTGAACTGAACATCTGGTAATCTAATGCTGGGGTTAGGCCTTTATAGATTGCTGGGAGCACAACGGCAGCACCAAGGTGCTCTGCATGTCCTCCCATTTCATAAAGCCACAATGTTTATATAAAAACGGCAAATCACCCTGTGGGCTTATTTGCAAGTTTACTCCTACTAAATTCTATAAGGCCTTTCAACCTGCTTGTTGGGATGCTTTGCACTAGTACTAACTTCCACAGGAACTTCAAGGTTAACTCCATGTGGTGGATATTACAATAATACTGTGGGGAAACAGATGCTTAGAGCCTGGAGCATCACCCTGGAACAATAATTCTGTTTTTCTTCTTCCTGTAGAATTGCAGATTGGAGCCTTTGTCCTCATGAGCTGACCTCTCACTGCAGCTTTTCTGGGAGGTGCCCTTCTTCCACCATGCAGAGCTGAAAGATGCTGAAGTCGATTTCTCTTTATTGTTCAGGCAAGGTCTGCCTGACCCGTGCATTGCTGCTGACAGGGAAGCTCTTGTCTTCCAAATGGCACCAGTATGGTTTTTGTCAGGAGGTTAACAGTGCTGTCATTTCAAGTGGGACTTACTGGCTGCTCCCTGGAGACCAGCAGCCATGGGGGCTCCCTGAGGGGGCAGCAGAGCCAGCATCCAGGGCTGTCCCACCACCACAGCCAGGGAGCAAAAGGGCAGCCTCAGCTCTAGGCACAGCTAAAAATCAGCACCGAGAGGAAAGGAGGGGCTTTGGTCACTGCCTCCTTGCAGGGCATCTGGAAGCCCCTGGCACTAGGGGAACACAGTTATCCTATGACCTGGTTCCAAGTCCCAGTGGCCAAAACTCTTGGAGAGGCATGATATTTTTGGGCCCTGACACAAAATACAAGAGGTGTAAAACTCATGGGCCCAGTCTTTCCACTGAACACCAGAAAAAGTGGCACCCCAATCCTGAGCTCAGACTTCCTCTAAAAATCCATTTATATTTCAAAAATTATTCTGTGTGCTCACATGCAGATTTTAAGTATCGTGACATTACCAATCAGACTCTAGACTACTTGGGAAGTATTTTGTGGTCTTTGATATTAATCAAAACATAGGGGGTTTTTTGGGCTAGATAAAAAATCAATAAGGAAGCCAATTTCTTTCTAAATTTTTAGGATTTTTGTCATTTTGAATGTTCCAAGAAAAAAAATTGTGCTTTTGAATCCCCAACCTCCTTTTGCTTTCTTTAATCATTTCTCAGAAATATAATAAGCAGAAAAGAAACAAGGAATAGTTTGTAAGGCTTTAAGCTTTCAGAAGCATAACTTGCCTTACCATGTCCTGCCCATTAAAAAAGATTGATAGAGAAAATGCTGCCTTTGGCTTCAATGCAGCTAGGACAAAATTAAGTCAATGGAGACATGAGAGAGTCTTGTGCTCATAACCACATGCAATAGCTCACAAAGCCTAGTAGTAAGGAAGTGAAAAAGTTGGACTGCTGCCTAAAGAGTGTACGTACAGACCTTAACTACAGATCATCATCTTGAGTGTCCTAAATACAGACAAGATTGCAAATACTGTGGCATATGGCAACAGGACTCGTCTTCAGTAGAAACTCCAGTAGTTTGTAATCCATGAGAGTACATCCTCACACAAAGTTCATAGTTTACTGTAATATTACTGCACCTGGGTCAGGGCAATCCCAAACACAGACACAGGCTGGATGGAGAATGGATTGAGACTAGCCCTGGGGTGAAAGACCTGGAAGTGTTTGCAGAAAAAAAGCTCAGTATGACTCAGGTCTGTGTGCTAGCATTCCCGAAGGCCAGCTGTACCCTGGGCTGCATCAAAAGAGGCATGAGCAGAAGGTTGAGGGACGTGATTCTGCCCCTCTGCTGTGCTCTTCTGAGAACCCCCCTGGACTGCCGAGAAAGAAAGACATGGACCTAACTGGAATGAGTCCAGAGGAGAACCACTAAGTTGATCACAGGGCTGGAAGATCTCTCCTATGAAGACAGGCTGCTCAGCCCAGTGAAGAAAAGGTTCCAGAGAGACATTACAGGAGCCTTCCAGTACCTAAAGGAGACTTACAAGAAGGCTGCAGAGGGACTTTTCACAAGGGCATGTAATGAGAGGAAAAGTGGGAATGTCTTTAAGCTGAGAAAGGGTGGGTTTAGATTAGACATTAGGAAGAAATTCTTTAAAGTGAGGGTGGTGAGCCACAGGAACAGGTTGCCCAGACAAGCTGTGGATGCCCCACCCCTGGAGGTGTTCCAGACCAGGCTGGATGGGGCTCTGAGCAACCTGGTCTAGCAGAAAGTGCCCTGCTCACAGCAGAAGTGTTGGAGCTTGATGATCTTTAAGGTCCTTTCCAACCCAAACCATTCTGTGATTCTATGATTCTGGCACGTGAGACATTGGCTCGGTTACAGGAAGATAAACACAGCCCTCCAGAGCCCTATCCAATATCTTCTAAACGGAGATGAGAAATGATATTAGAAGGAAAATTATGTAACAGGCAAGACTCAGCAACTCTGCTTATATGTAAGTGACTTATGACTGCTTGTATAAATATAAGCTTTCTGTGGATTGCGCTGCAGAGCTTTAAATGGTCTTGCACTGTGACCTGGTAATGGTGTTCAGGCACCTTGATACTTTGCATCTGTTATGCATTTAGTTTTCAAGGATCTGCAGGAAAATAAAAATGTCAGTTTTCATCTTGTGCGCCATATGGTTCAGGCATTTTAGATCTGGCAGCTTAATCTCACAGATCTGGCAGTTTGGTCTCACTGTGTTGTTTTTCACTTTTAAAACAAAATCCTCCCCTTTAATACATAGCACAACACTAAACTAAAACCCCCACGTAGCATGTATCCAGTATGGTCTCACTTAAAAATGTTGCTGCAGTGATGTGTGTTGAAGGACTTCTGGGCTCTTAGACAGAAGACAGCTGTAATTCATCCATGGAGCTCTTAACATTAGGGATGCATCTCAACACAATGCTACATCATTTTCCTCAGTCAACAGCATACTCTCTTTAAATGTAAATTCTTGGGAGCTCTGATGCTTTTTTACTATTCATTCACACATGGCTTTGCACAACATGACACTGATTGACACAGGTGAAAGCAGAAATTGCAATGATTCTAGACTTTCAGCTCAGACGGCTTCAGAGCCTTTCCCTTAGATGTTGCACATTCTACTAAGGCAGAACTTTGCCATTTTGGGTATGAGTTGATGTGTAGGGATGTGTATTCATCTGAGACAGGTCCAGCTGGGAAGAGTTTCAATGCTTTGTTGTGCCTGAAGTTTCAAGCTCTACAGACTAGAGAGGTGGAGATGTTTGCTTCCACTTTCTTGTCTTCATATTATACATAGCTATATTACAGAGACCACTTTTCTCTGACTTGCAGCAGTAACGAAGGCCAAAAGAACTTACTCTTTCAGTGTCTCTTCATTATAAGTGTATAAGTAAATGCAAATGCAAAATTGTAGTCTTCTCCTGCTTGTTAGCTGATGTACTAAACTCACTGTCTTTGTATTATGAGTCGTTTATAATTGCTAGTGTTGGCTTTGTATTACTTGTAGGCATCTTAAATACAAAATGCCATTTATGGTAGCTGTATAACAAATTTACAGTCCACCATGTGTTGGACAGTCTAATACGGAGCTTGTTTCCAATGTAGTTACCACCGTCACTCACAATTACATCGTTTGCATTTTACAAAACAACAAATAAAATTACTTCCAAATCTTAAAACACACAGTAGGAAAAGTACGGGAAGGAAGCAATCTAAATTATACTGACCAGAGCATTTACATGTGAGCAGAGAGTTGGATTATCATCTTTAAAATGTAAGAATTGTTATACAATGAAATCTTCAGTCCCACTAACCCTTCTTTCCATTTCTCAGTCTGACCAGCACTGGGTGCTTCAGAAGAACGTATAAGAGTGTTACAGGAGTGGCAATAGAATAAACATCCTTTACAACTGTATTCATCTAAGTTCTAATAGCTAAAATTCAGCTTAACTTCTAGAGCCTCTGTCTAACAAACCTTTTCCTTTCTAAGTGCCTACAGCTGCAGTAACTCTGCATTTTGAAACTGTAACCACCTATTTTCTTTTTTTACTTGCTAGATCATTGTTCTTGATTACTTGCTGGGATGATGAATTCCATGGGCTCAATATACTACACCTTTGGAAAAGTACAGCATTTATCAGTTAGGAATTTTATACTTGTAAAATTGAATACTTCTAGTTTTGCTAGAGAAACTCCATATTCTTGAATCCTGATCTAATTTACCTCATTGATCCTTTTAAACATGCACACCTTAAAACAGCACCTCTTATTTATTCTATTTTGCAGTAAGATGTGTTTTCTACATCTGATAGAAAAGCACCCCTCTTTCATGTTTTAATCATTTGCACGCTTTCTTAACACCTGACCAAGGCTATGGTAGGAAATGGTAAAACTACTGTTACACACAGATGAAGGTAAGCTGCTACACACCATTGTGTTATAGTTTTCCATACTGATCAGCATGCACTTTTCTCTTGAAAAGAGATCTTGATTTTCCTTTGTGTTTTGTTGCTTATTTGCTATTTTTACAATATGTTCATATTGCATTGGCCATACAGATGCCCTACTCCTTCACCCACAACTTTAAAGAACTCAATAAAATATGGAAGTCAGATGTTTTCCTTCAGTGAACTACAGATGATGCACTTGTTTAGACCAGGTGCTGTCTGCCACCTGCCCGCTACAGAGAGAAGGTGATGGACTCTCAGTATGTGAATCTGATCCTTGTTCGAGAGTTTCAGTTTAAAGACGGACCAGGGCTCAACACAGCAAATAATTTCAGGGAAGCAAAAGTGATACCCTATTCTGCTTGCCTATACCTTTTCTGCCTTACAAAATAAAATGGAGAGCTTGCTTTCTGAGGAGCTCCCTTTTAAAAAACTTCCACTATCTTCTAGTCCATCTGAAGGCACTCTGACTTCAGAGGCTGGCAGGGTATTCACTTCTGTCAATAGAAACACAGTGCCTCTTTTCTACATGGTGTGGAAGAAGGGACCATGTCAGTACACTTCTGCAGTAACTTGGCTCTCTCTTTTCTGCAAAACAGTAACACGTACTTATGCTCCATTACAAAGCAGATGTTTAAGACAATTCCTGCAAAGCAAGGGGTCTAAGCCTGTGTTTAACTCTTAATGTCTTTTCTTGCCTCATTTTTAAATTATGAACGCTATCAAGCTTTTCAAATTGCATATTAAGAAAGAAATTACAGAGCTGCACAGCCCCTTAGTTTAAAAGCCTCATCAATTTGTCATCTTGGGATTTCATGTCCATCAATCTTATCACTGAAACATGTTGTGTTCAGAGCAATCAATGAAGTGTCCTGTCTATAAGAGAGTATTAGCTTCTAGAAATCTGAGGCCACTATTATAGACAGTGGTTGCTACAAACTAATAGAAACTAAATGGAATGGGAACAACAAGCCCAGGATAACCTGTAGGAAAAGAAAAAACAAAACAAAACAAAAAAATCTCCTTGCAGGCGAAAGGCAGAAATTAAATAGTGTAAGTAATAGAGAAAAGTCACAATGGGTAATTGCAGAGTGACAGAAAAGCATATAAATGAAAGAAAACATGAAATACAGCCAGTCAAAAGCACAGTATGCACACTTCTTGCAAGTGCTCATTCTTTACAATCTCGGCTTTTTTGTCCCTGGCAATGAATCTGATTTACAACATATTCCACCAAAAAGTCATCCCAGACAGCTCTCAGGATGGTGACATTTAAATTTAAAAGACCCCAACGACATGAAAAAGCAGAAAATAATACTGCTGCTTCTTTAGCATACTACTTTGTTCAGCATTAACTTGTATTAAAATTTGTGTGTATGAACTACAGTTAATTGCAACTGAAGTCACCTTTACCTACTAAGGAAATGAGGTGAGCTTTTTCCCATATGTCTCAGACCTGCTCTAGAAGCAGAATTGCCATGGGTGAGACAAGTCAGCGATGAAAGATAATCAATCCTTACAATTTATGACTACTAGCTAAACATACAAATCACAGGTAGCTCAAGAGTCAGTAATTCTAAAAAAGTATTGCAACTAACCAGAAGCATTAATACGTTTAGTCTTTCCTTATTTAACAAGTGCAGCTGCTGTTCAATTTGCAGGAGGGAGGCAGTGACTGCTTGGGACTTGGCTTTTTATCAGTGATCAAATGATGATGATGAGGATTAAATAAATGAGTGATCTATCAAGAGAGGTGCTGTCCCTGTTGATTGTGTACTTTTGCAGTTACAGAAGAAGGTTCCTACCAACATATATAGTGTTTAGAAGCCTAGTTGCTGTTCAACCTCAGTAGGAATTATATTTTTAATTATATTTTTAATAGGTATCTGTGCCTCAGAAGTTTAATTTCTATCAAAAATCTAACCATGATTGGCCTTCTAAATCCCTCTGGTGCTCTTGGACAATCTCCTTTGGAGTCTGAAAATGACAATTTTACACTTAGAATGTTGTCTGTAAATTGCAGAGAATTTCACAGTGATGCACTTATTTCATCTCTTATGCATTATCAACTAATAATGTTACTTCAGTTTGTTAGCTAGGATGCCTTACAACAGAGATGCTGTAATATGGGAATTCCCTTTGGTTTACATTAATTCAATACAATTCTGAGACTTGCAGATTCAGCAAGGTTTCGTATGGTAATTTAACTGACCTTGCAGGGCAAGAGCATCGATTTGTTTCACTTGGATAAAGACAGGAACACCACAAGAGCAGGTTTTGTGTTGGGAGGTCTGTGACCTCCAGTCAAAGGCTAGTGTGCAAGGCATTATTCCTGTCATACCTGAGGGAGAAAAAAAGAGAGTTGACCAATATGCATGAAATGATCTCTCTCACTGTATTGTGCTTATCAGAAGATATTACAGAGTTAGTAAAAGTCTTCATAAACACTTTGAAGCAGTGTAACAGGCAGACTGTGCAAATAATACACATAAATAGCAGAATGCAAAATAAAAATTAATTTCCAGCTGTGAAAAGCTTGACAAGTGTTTTCACCTGGCAAAGACAGCATCTTGATACCTCTTGATACCTCCCAATATGAGTAATTAAATCAGATGCAGTTGGCTCTGTATAAACCACACATCAAGGTCCTTCATCAAGAAGAGTGATACTCTTCTAAAGAGCAAAACAGTAGATATTGAACCTGATTCACTGATTCTTTCCTTATTTTCTGTGGAAGGCAGAGTTGTATATAATCTTAGTTTGCCTAATCCTTTGTTACTGCAACAGCTTCAATATACTTGCCTATCACTGAATCTGAGTCTGTGTTCTTCCAGTGATGTGGTGTGAGGCTGTCCCCACATTTGTGCCATCCAACTCAAAGCATTCCACAATTCTATGTCTCTATATTGGAAGTAAAAAGTGTGACTCCTAATACAGAAGAATTTCTGAGCCAGGTTTAAACTACAGAGATCAACACAGCAACTGCTATACAGGTCTGCCTTGGACCCTGAACATATTTTGCATTTTTAGCATGAGCTCAGGTTTCAGCTGTCATGTTTTGACACATTTTCTTACAGTCAGAATACCCAGTGTGAATATTGTCTAAAGTAAAAATACATCCTCTTCTAAAGGTTTGGTTTCCTCTTATTGAACTCCAGAATTGTTAATAATCAGCACCAAGACAATCAAAGTTCAGCTCCAGTCTGTTTCAAGAACCGGTTAAACCTACTGCCTACATCTTGGTAATCTATGGATTATTCTTAGGGTACCACAGAATTGAATCATTCTTCATTTCTCCCATGCACCTAACAGACACACTCACCTTCAAAGTTTGCTATTTCTGGCAGGTTTTGAAAGAAGGTTTTTTCACCCTGGGAGCTAACTGCTGTCACTGTTTACCTGTACTCTCAGACTCTCAGCAGAAAGGGTTCAGCCTTCTATTTGAGAGTGAAAGACCTGCGTGCCCACAACTCTGGGAACTGGACTTCAACATAGCTCTATAGAAAACATTGGCAAGTTTGGCAATTACTTTAGCAATAAATACCTCAGGCCTCCCCTTCTGGAAACAGATTTTCCCCCTTATTTTACCAGAAAAACCACTATATAAAAGTGCCATGCTGCAGGATATTTCAGTTGTGTGTCTATGGCATCAAGACTGTGAAACGCATGGGATTTATAAATGCACATTCAAGTGTGCCTAGGACTACCAACATAGAGAATGGGTTGCATAACACCAGTGGACCTTGATTACAACATTTTCCCATATGGATTTCAGGAAACTTTCTAAACAAAAGTGCATCTCTTTTTTTGGCATATGTGTGCTATTTTGTACATGGCAGTTGTGGTGAAAGTAATTCCACTCCTGAAGTAACAAAATGAAATTTGGCGTCTGTCATACAGTTAGTATTCTGGTCTTTACAGTGTTCATTTAAGAGCCTGCCCATTTATTTCTACTCTGATCAATTTATTATTTGGGGTCCTGTTTATCAAGATGTCTTCGTTGCTTTGATTAACCAGTATATAGATTTTTTTCTGTTTTCCTGCTGCACGCATGTGACTGTGTTGTGCAGCTGCCGAAAAGACAGAGGAATGCTGCTTGTGTAAAACATAGAAATTAGGACTTATTTTCAATTATTCCACACACTGAGCTTGGAACTGGTTTAGAAGCTGCTTATGTAATTTTGAAGGGTTTCGGTGTCACCTAAGAAAAGTACATTAGAAACATCTGAAAAGGCAGCCTGAGGATAATTGTCTTTATGTGCAAATGGAAAATTTCCAAAACTCAAAATATGAAGATATCTTGCACAACCAGGCTAAGCTGTGTATACATCTCTATGCAGACCAGAAGAAAAGGAACAACAGGATCCAAAAAAACAGAGTAGGATAAAAGCAAAGGAAGATTGTTTTGGGTTTGAGTGTATTCTGTAAAGCACAAGAATGAAACTGGCTGGCCTCAGCTGTTTCAACATAACTTATTTCCATATGGTAAAATAATGCATTGCGGAAATCTCATGATTTCTTTGCCTGACTCATCTCTGTATTTACCCAAAAAGCAATTTCCTACTCAAATGGAAGAATTGTTGTGCCATTGCTTTTATTGGTTAGGAACAATAACAAACCTTGTCCCTTAGTTTTCCTCTGGGGGAAAAAATAACCCACAAAAATTCAAACTTAAGAGAAAATTACAGCTCTGAAATTTTCACACTAATGCAGCAGAGGCCCTCATCACCACTCTGTCTAGCAGAGGTTTATAGGCTACTGTTACAAATTTAAAGAAAAACACAGAGAAGACCTCCACTGGGAGCAGCCATTTAGTGAACAGTCAGTTTTAAAACTTGGTAAATATTCTTTCCTCCTTCAGCTATAAGAAAAAAAGCTTTTATTTTCCAATTTTCAGATCTCAAGAGCTAGAAGGGTAGATTTAGGAGACATTAGGCACACTTTCATTCATTCTCTTCCCATTCACACTGGGGTAATGCAGCGTTAATAGTGGAGAGGCTCTCTGTACCTACAGCCTAACTTGTACTTGTTACAGAAGTGCATAGACTAGGCCCCCAACCAGGGCAAATCACAGGCTCAATTGGAGCTGCATCAATCTGCACTCATCAAGAGTCAAGCCAGTCTGTTTTCTAAGTGGTAAAATTACAAAGCAGTCAAGCCCATTTGTTTTGCCATTAACTACATTGGAGCAACATTCTTCCCATGCTTGAGAAACTGAGAGTTGGACCTATTGTGTGGTTTAACCCCAGCTGGAAATCAAGCTCCACGCAGCTGCTCCAGCCCCTCAGGTGTGAGAGACAAAAGGCAGAGACCTCAAGTTGAGATAAGAATAATTTACTGGAAACAGCAATGAGATAAGAAAACACACAGTAACAGCAACAACACAAGTAACTATAGTATATGAAAGAGGGTGATTACATGAAAAATGCTGACTGAGTCCGACCTGATGTGATGTGACTGCTGTCAGACCCACCCCACTGCTCCACTAGCCACTTGCTCCCCCAGAAAAGGAACATAATGTCGATGACCTTCCTGCCTGGCACCCTTTTTTTTCCAGCTGACGCCACACCCCACTTCTTCCCAAAAGCCAGAATCCCCTATTTCCACCCCAGCAATGACATGAGGTGGTATAGAATAACAATCCAGACATGCCCACACAGCACCAGGCTCCACTCCCTCTCAGCTGCTGCTGGAAATTAACCCTGTTCTTGGCTGATACTAGGACACCTATCCAATTCACAGATACTTTTATAGCATGAGAGAATGTATTTTAAAATAACTTCCATGTATTAGATGCTATTCTGATGTTTTTTGCAAATTAATGACTCTGTAAGAGAAATTAACATCTGTTTTCAGCAATATTCAGTGGGTTTTTTCCACTGGCATCTAATTGCTTCTTGATGATGATCTGTTGAATACATGCAGATTACTTTACAAATTAAGACTGTGCCAAAATAATTCTTCCCTTAAAACATTAACTTTCTATGTTTTCTTTAAAATGTTTTACTATCCTACCATTTTTCCTATTGATTCAAAGGTAGTAAAAATTAACCAGAGTATTGCTTTGATTGATGTATGAGGTTCAATTTCTAATGTGGTTATTAAGGAAATGCTTTGTTAAAGAGCTTGCATTATGTATTTGAAAGACTAATGAAATCATAATTAATGTACACTTGCAGTACTAGATTAATTCCAAACTTAGAAATCCTCTTATTCTTCCCTGAGATACAAGGATATTTCAGGATCACTGAGTTGAATGACCAGCATTAGTGCATTAGTAAGTTACCCTTCAATTAACGAAATTGGGCACAGATAAAACTTCAAGAGAAACAGCTTCATGTTGCATGAAATACATCTGCAAACATTACAACCTTTCACTGAGCTACAGATTTTCATCTATTCCAGTCTAAGCATAAGTGAATTTACAAGCTTGCATGTTTTCACAAGGTGCAATTCCAGAATATTTTAATATTCACGGTCCACATTCTGCTGATCTTTGCCAGTCAGAGGCAATACCATATTCAGACTACTATCTTAAAAGCTCCTGAAATCAAAGTATGAAAGCTTTGCCAGAGAAGAGGGGAATAAACTATTTAGCCAGCACGTTATCCTCGGAGAATATTTGGGGCACTTATGAGCTTCTTTTCTCATTCAATCAAGGTGCATTTAGTTCCCTACCTGATTTGAAGCTCCATACTGCTTTAAATTAATCTTTTGCTGCTGGTGATTGTAATTAAATCTTTTCTGAATGGATATAACAAGGATGCCACAGATTAAAGTTGCCTTTAAGGATGCACGGCAAAGAGTAAAGACATCAGAATCACTTCTTATTTAATAATTTTTCAGATTTGCTCTCCCTTTTCATTCCACTGTATGATTTACAGTGCTATAGGAGGGCAAGAGAGATCAAGACTTTGTTCTGCAAGTCCAAGAAAGAGCATAGGATTGCAAAGTCTAAGTGTCTTCTACAGCACAGTTCCATGGGCTGGAAAAGCCTAAGCCATGGTGTTGCAGAAACTTCCTACGTTCCACCCTTACTATAACGATGATAACCACTTCTCACACAGCTGCAATGAAATCACTAGAAATTTCAGTCTGTGCAATCAAAAAATGTACTTAGCTGTGAACTGTAAAGATTCAGCAGCGGAAACCACTCCAATTGCTTCAACCCACCCTACTCAAATACTGGACAATTTACCTAGTACAGTTTTGAAATACTATTTTCCCTAGGCTTATTGAAGTATCTTGAAATAAGGCAAAGTGCATTACATTATTCCAAGTGCTTTATGCAGAAGTCTCTGTGCTCTCGCTGTCTAATGAAGGTGTAACAGGAATTTTTACTTCTTAAAGTAAAACATGTATGATATTTTGGCCCTGATTCAGCAAAGCCCTCATTAAAAATACAACCATTTCAATGGCATAATAGTTAACATACTGAAATTAAGAATTAAGGTTTCAGTGAAATCTACATGCAAAATCTAGAAACTTTTTCTTTCTAGAAAAACAGAAGGAGATTTTTCACACAAATGTTCAGTAATGAAGGAAAATTAGAACAGCTGGAATGTTTTGTATAAATACAGGCTAGAATTCTAGCTCTTCCTGTCTTCTTTCATTTAATTCAATTTTCATGAGTCATATAGCAAGGTGTCACCAAGTTCTGGACTTTTTTTACATATAGAAATTTTTACAGTTTGACACGTTCTACTCCAGGTATTCTAAGACAGCTACACCTATCTGTATTTCATATTAACCTCCTAAACGGAGAGGGTTTTGTCATAGGTGATTTCTAAAGCATTCTGTTAAGGTCTTGCTTTACAGATTACAGGCTATTCATATCCTGTTCGCTTTCTTAGATCAAATTAAACTGATATTACAAAATGTAAAGTGATATATCTGTGAAGACACAAGTATAATTTATTGGTACCTTGTGATGATAGACTGTTCGGACTTCTGTGCAAGCAGAGGCTTGATATTTCTCTCGCAAAAGTTCTACACTGCTAAAATTTCTCCAGTTTCAGTAGTTTTTCCTAGTGTTCATTTACAGAAGTAACATGACAGTGAGGGATGTTTTCCCTCTTCAATACGTAAGAAAATGGAATGCTGTTTCCAAGATGGTAATACTACAACAGTCAAATGAGAAATGCCTGAAATCGTATCCATTCTAAAGATTATGCGGTTGATCCTATTAGGTAGTTGTTCATATCTCTTTCACTTTTGAACTTTTGAACCTCTACAGCTGGGGAAAATGAGGGGCAGGAAAATTCACAAAAAATATTGAAATCTGCTAATATTTTGCTTCTTTTTCAAAATTTGCCTCATCCTAAATCTAGCATTATTGCCATCCACAGCTATAAGATCATAAAAGTTTTATGATGCTAGATTCCGTCAGAAACTTACATGAATTTTGTCTGCCTCACATAAATCCATAAATGTATTGATGCTATGTATTTATTGATGCCAAGTGACAGATCTACAGCTGTATTAGTGGAGTTCAGCACCAGAGACCTTCACTACCCCTCATTTCTCATTATGATTTCTTTCCCATTTTAGATAGAATCGGCTGGTGCTCATTTCTTATGAAGAAAATAATTCTCCATGCTTTGTGTTCCACAGAGTAGGGATTTGGTCCTCTGTGCTATGGAAGTACTTGGTCTGAATAAGTATGCTTCAAATCTTTTCAGAGGCCCAAAATAAGTGAAGTGGACCTACCAGTGTTTTAGTTGTTTCTTTGTTTGTTTTAGCACTTAGTCAATGCAGTCCAACTAATAACTGCTAATAAGAATAAACTCGGGACTTTATTCGCTTCTGCAAGGCTTCAATAAATACTAACATTCCCATTAGCACCCAAGATATGCTATCACTTTGACTGACTGAATGTAGAAACAAAAACTTTAAAATTCATTAAGAATATTTTTGAGAATTTCTTTACTCTCATGTCAGCCCCCGATTTGTGAGCACACTTTAGAAGTGAAAGTGTATATGGCAAGCAACAAGCAATGTGATACCTAAAAAAAATAATCAGAAGTCATCCTACATGGCATCAATAAATTCCATGGATTTATATAAGGCAGACCAAAGCCACATAATTTCCTGAAAGTATCCAGCATCATCAAAATTTTATCACAACCAAGATATGATCCAGGGGTTAAATGGTCAATTATATCCTTGCAACAGCCCACGGGGCTATTTTCCAGTCACCATTGCTGAAGCTCAGTGAAATTTACACCATGTTCTCAGAATGTAAAATGACTGCAAGAAATCTCATATCTCAAGGAAATAAAAACAGACTATCTGATCAGAATTGTCCATAGTTTTCTCTGCTAACCCATGTCTTATTTATGTTATCCAAACTTGCAGCTGAATTACATCTTCTGCGTGATAAGAACTTGATATAAACAGCTGGTTTACAAATTAGTGAATGGGACCCTTTGGGAACCTGCCATTGGAGTAAAGGACCAAAAGTAGGGTAAACAGAGTTGACAAATCTTTAAGAACTTTTTTCTTAGAGTAAAAAAAGCCCTCTTTTGCATGCATAAGACATTGAGCAAGGAGGGCAGGGGGCAGGCATGGGTCAGAAAGACCCTCCTAATCAAAGTATAAGAAAGAAATGCGCATGCAGTGGAATCAGTGGCATGTATCCTGGGAATAATACAGGGATGTTGCCTGGATGTATACATACTGGATCACATATGCACAGCTGGAGCTGGATTTGGCAGTGGATGTGAAAAAAAATATTAAGAAGGGGTTCTACAAGTACATTGGCCTAAAAAGGACAACCAAAGAAAATACACCCTCCCTGAAAAATAAGGCAGGAGAGAGGGTAACAACTGGCATATGCAGTTTCCCCTCCATCAGCTGCTGGGCGCTTGAGAGGCCCCCATAAATGTCCAACCCCCAAGGGAGTGAGGCTAGGAGTGTAGGAGACTTTACTGCTCCAGTTCTACCACAAGGTTAATGCAGAGGAAAAAAACCACTCACCGTAAACTCATATATGATTTGTACTCCAAAATATTTTTCTCCAGTTTTCAATGGTAATCTCTTTTCCTCCTTCTCTCAAGCCCCCAGATTTTTAGGCAGGGACTGGGGGAATGAAGTGCCTCCCACTGCTGAAGATCAGGTTCAAATCTGTAAGCCTGGAGAAGATGTTTTTCAATAAGGATGCTTATAAAGAAAACAGAGAGAGAATTTTTACTGACACCTGCCTGTAAGGACAGGATGAGTGGTGGCTTTAAGCCGAAGGAGGTAGGTTTAGATTGGACATAAGGAAGAAATTTTTTTATGGTGAGTGTGGTGAGACACTGGAACAGGTTGCCCAGAGTAGCTGTGGATATCCCCTCCTTGGAAGTGCTCAAGGTCAAGCTGTATGAGGCTTTGAACAACATGGTTTAGTGAAAGATGTTGAGGTTGGACTACATGATTTTAAAGGTCGCTTCCAACCCAAACCACTCTATGATTCTACATTACTATGAGCTTTTTTCCTTATAGCAACATTGCACTTTGTATACGGATAATATGGCACATAGGAACTGTCAATATTCTGTTTAGGGTCATTATGAAATTATTAGTGGAGGCAAATGGAAAATTAGCTGCCTTGCAGCACTGTTGGTCATTCTGGCAATGGCCCCAGCAATGAGGTTGTGTTCTTATGTGTTCTTCCAGCTCTTATATCAGGATTACATATTTAGCTGAAGTGAGTAAACCACCTTAGGTGACTGGTTTCCTCCCTCTTCCCCACTCCAGATACCTGCTTCCTAGTTTTTTTCCAAGACTACCCCATGTGCTTTTCCAGAACAAGCAACTGTGCAGCAAATCAGAGCAGGGAACAAACCTGGTAGAAAAATAATCTCTTATTTAAATAGATTTTTTTGTTTGTTTGCCTCACAACCAGACACAAAGGTGGTAATATTTGGTCAGAGGAATACTTAACTATAAAACCTATCAGTAAGTTCTCAAAAAACTGCTGCAGGCCTTTCAATGGGAGCCTGCATTAGACCATCTCCTTGCTGGAAATCCTGATGTTATTGCCACAGAAAGCAAAACACTTGATGTAATCATATACTAGAACGGAAGTACATAATTACTGTGAATTTCTTATCTATTACGAGTGAAAGCAATCAAAGAGAGCCTGTATTGTATAAACCTACATAATGGAAGGGACTGTCTAGAAAATCCACTGTGTTTTCCATTAATATCTTGTGCTCTGCATAACTTGTTTCCTAGCTCCCCTCACTGTGTCGTAGGTAATATATATCTTAAAGGCATATTTCCACCACAGGTGTGATCTGTACTATTGTCATACAACCCCAAGCATTAACAGTGAAAACCCATCTTCTGACCAACTCAGCTACTGATTTACAGAAGCATAGAATCATGTAGCTCGGACAAGATGTCTAAGATTACAGAATCAAACTGTTGCAGTGCTGTCAAATCCACCACTAAACCATGTCCCTAAGTGCCGCATCTACACATATTTTAAATACCTGCAGAAATGGTGACTCAACCATGTCCCTGGACAGCTCTTTCCTCGAAGAAATATTTCCTAATATCCAATCTAAACCTCCCCTGGCACAACTTGAGGCCATTTCCTCTTGTCCTAACTCATCAAAGATTGCAGCAGTCTAAAACATGAGCAGCCACTTTCTCCAAGAGAATGCTGCCAAAGGTGTCTTAGTTCTGACAAGGGCATGGTTAATTTTTGCAATAACCAGGAGGGAGGTTATTCTATACTACCTCATGTCATTGTCAGGGGTGGGGAGAAGTGACACTCTTCTGGGGAGAAGGTTTTCCTTCTGGTCAAGAAAACATGGTGGGGGAAGCCATCTGGTAGTTGGTTACTGCTGCAGGCTTTCCATGTGAATCCTTTCATTTCTTACACATTTTGACATTAATATTGTTGATATTACTATTCATTCTTACCACACTGCTGTTTCCAGTACACTGCTCTTATCTGTGATCTGTCTTTGGTGCCTCCAGCTGGGGATGTGGGCAGAAGGCGAAGCAGTGTGTTATTTCAGCAGCAGTACTACATTGGAGAACATAGAACCATTCCTATACTGTGACAAAAGGCTTTAGTAAAGTCCTGGCAGACAACATCCACAACCTTTTACACACCCACTTGTCATAAAAGAAGACCAGGTTGGTCAAGCAGGACCTGCCTGTCTCAAACCCAGGCTGACTGGGCCTGATTCCCTCATTGTCCTGCATGTGCTGTGTGATGGCACTCAGGATGATTGACTCTAGGACCTTCCCTGGGTTGGACGTCACACTGACAGGCCTGAAGTTCCCTGGGTTCTCATTCTGTCACTTCTTACAGATGGATGTCACGTTTTCTAACTTCCAGCCCCCTGAGACCTTCCTGGTTAGCCAGGGCTGCTAGCAAATGACTGAAGGCAGCTTGGTGAGCTCTTCCAATGGCTTTGTCTGTACCCTTGAGTGGATCCTGTCTAGTCCCATATACCTGTCTGCATCTAAGTAAAGCAGCAGATCACTAACTGTGGCCTCCTGGATTAGGAGGAATTATTCTGTCCCTCGTTTCTGTCTTCCAGCTCAGAGGGCTGAGTATCCCTGAGGATAACTGGTCTGACTGTTAAATGCTGATACACAGAAGGCATTAAGTACCCCAGTCTTTCCCTCATTCTTTGCAGCAACGTTTCCCCCTGTGTACAATAAAGGATTGAGATTCTCCTTGGTCCTCTTTTCATTCTAATGCATTTATAAAAACGTTTTTTGTAATCTCTTCCAGCAGTGGTCAAATCAAGTTCTAGCTGGTCTTTCACATTTCTAACTTGCTCCCCGCCCCTTCTTCCAAAGCTAGTAAATCCTCCTTTTTCCCCTGAGTTCCTATGGAAGTTCCCTATTCATTTAAGACAGTTTTCTTCTCCACCATTTCATCTTTCAGCACATGGAGACAGTCTGCTCTTGTGCCTGTAAGATTTCGTATTTGAAGAATGTCCTTTGTTATTAAGGACTGCCTCCAAAGGGATTCTTTCAACCACCATCCTGAACAGGCCAAAGAGTGCCCTCCAGAAGTCCAAAGCAGTGGCTTTGCTCTCTCCTTCTCTGAGAATCAAAAACTATAATTTTGTGTTGCTGGGCCTAAGATGGCCACCACATCACCCACCAGTCTAGTAACAACAGTAGGTCCAGTGGAGCACCTTCCCTGGCTGTCTCCCTCACAAGCTGCATCAGAAAGTTATCTTCCACACAATCCAGGAACCTCCTAGGCTGCTTCCACTCTGCTCTGTTGTTTCTATCTGTTTTTGGTAGACATCTGGTAAGTTGAAGTCCCCCACAAGAAGAAGGGCCAGCAACCACAAGGCTTCTCCCACCCGTTTACAGAACATTTCATCTTTTTTTTTATTCTGGTTGGGTGGTCTCTAACAGACTCCCATTAGGATATCTGCTTTGTTGGCCTTACCCCTGATCCTTACCCACAAACATTAGACCTTATCGTTACCATCATCAAGCTCTAGAAAATCAAAACACTCCCTAACAAACAGGGCTATCCTACCAATTCTCAGTCATTGTCTATCCCTTCTGAAGGATTACTGCAGCACTTCAGTTGTGCAAGCTATCCCACCCTGTTTCCATGATGGCAACTACACCAATGACTTCCAGCTCCTCCTGTTGTCTGTGCTGTGTGCACTGGTATAGGTGCACTTCAGTGGAGGTATCGGTCTTGTCACTTTGCAGCAGGGAGAAGCCCTAATTCCTATGTGAATATAAAATTAAATCTATGCCATCTCGATCAGGTCTTTCTATATCAGCTACCAGGATCCAGCAAAATAACACCACAGGAAAACATAATTTTTTTTTTTTTCTTAAAGTAACATTTTCTTATTTTCCCTTTTTCTGGCAGGGTAAATTTTCTGACATAGGATTCTCTCAGAGACCAGTGGAGTTGCATGAGTCTAGAAACCCAGTCAGTTTCTCAATTTAGAAGAATATGGTGCTGGGCTCTCTGAGCTTGCAAATGGTTTTACTTGAATGTTTTATGTTTTGCTCTCCTGAGCCTCCATAAATAAGACTCTAGAAGCCCATTTGCTTCATTTGAGACATTTTAACAGAATATTGAACAAAGCATTATCTCCTTAAAGAGAACTGCTACATAATATATTTATGGGTTTAAAAACTGATACATCCTCATATTGTATGGATTTATGTGCTTGAGAGAGAAAGACCTAATGGATGTAATTTATAGTAAGTATGTGAGATTGATACCCTTGTTTATTGATGACAATAATCTATTAATATTTGAAATACAGTCCCATTCCTATTATTTATACATACTTTAGAACATAATTCATCTTTTTTTCTGTGATGGTTTATCAGTAACCTCTCCACATTTCTACTAATTACATTTTTACAATGATATATTTTAAGGCTAAACTGTATTTGTCTCCAACTTTGAAATTCATGGGCAACCATAAATTCAGAACTTTAATACTGTGTTTTAATGTTTCTTAAGAGAGCAGAGCAGGTGCAGGTGTGGAAAACCTCCAATTCTAAAAAAGCAAATAAATATGAAGCAAGGAATCAAATGACTTCGATCACACCAGACTATTCATGGGGGATGGGAGGAGAAGACTAAAAGACTACAATATGCATTCTAGCTGCAAATATGTCTTTGAGACAACATACCTGCACCATTTTGTTCATCTTGCTCAGCTCAATGTGCATAGCACTAGTATAAAATCAGAACTCCTTGTTGGAGTATCTGTCTTACAGATATGCTTAAGCAGGATTTATAGCCAGAATCTGGGGTGAATGTATCCACATCTGAATTTCCATTCAGATGGGAAAATGAGGATAGAAAAGATATTTTAACTATCCTGTTTGACATGAAACTTTGTAACACATTACCAGTTCTGTTTCTAAACTTGACTAGAATTGTCTAACTGCCACAAAAGCATACAAGAAAGAGTTCTTTGATAAGTCCTGTTCAGCTGGATGTTGCTAGTACATTTCTTACACACAGACTCTGACCAAAGTTCGTTCACTGCTTTCTCTCAAAATTCAGCCAAAAGAGGCCATCTCATTTCTGTAATAAGCCAGCAAATTAAGCAGTCACATAGGTGGCACAGAGTCAGTTTGTAAGCCTCCTCTGCTGGAATTCAAACCATGAAAACACCCAACCTACCCTGTTATACATCATCAGAAAACATATAGGGAAAGCTAGGAATACAAACTGGCATCCTTTTTTCCTACCAGCTTGAACAGTAAGCTACCTCTTTTTGATACAAGAAATGTTATACTTTCTACCCAGTCATAGTATGTGCACAGGAGAAAAGAACTTGTTGGAGACCAGCAAAAAGTTGAGCACATGTTGAGGACCTGTACCAGCAAACCTCTCTATACAGAGTCCTTTAACGTCAAGCACCGAGGGTAGTCTAACATGTAAAGATAGCCCCTACCAACTCCTCAACCCCTCCTTAAAGGGATACAATTTCACCACACCACTGCTTTCAGGTATTTCCTATTGACTTGTTCAGGTTACTGAAATACACAGTGCCCTTACATACTATAAAATGAGAGAAGGACTTATAGCTAGGGTTTATATCTCAGTCCTGCATGACACTTTTGACTTCCAGGTGTTGATATTTATTGGTTTGAATTTTCAATTTTAAGTGGCATCAGGTCAGCTCTTTGTAGTACTCTCAGAGAATGTGCCAGAAGAGTACTAAACAGTCTATCCTTCAAGAACAATCTGATGTGAATATTACAGTAATTACTGCCTTATTTCATACTGGTTCAGTGTTTAGCTCACTTGCAATTTAACTTTAATGAGGTGATAAGTTCTTCAATTAAAGACAATAACTGCAGAGAGACCTTTTCTCTTCACAGATGTGCTGCTTTAGGATTTCTCTTTTTCCACACTCCAGCTGCTAGCAACTGCTTTCTTGCTGCAGGCTGTCACCCTTGCAGAGCAGTGTGTGTGAATGATTCCTATTTCGCTGCCAGGAAACCAGCTGCATTAATTTCAACAGTTCATATTATAGTTTGAATTAACTTGGTTTATTTTGCCTGATCTGAATTAGGAAGTATTCCAGGACCACTTTAACAAGACACAATTGTGGGAGGTGGAAATTTCAAACCATCCAAGAAAGACACCCAGAGGGAGAGAACAATAACATCTTCAGCTGATGCTGCTGCACTCGAAAGGGAACGTGTGTCCATAAAATAAAATGCAGTTTCAGGATCAGTAATATTGGAGTTTTAAACTAGTGAATTACTGAATATTATGAATTTGATTTGAATCAGGTGTAGATATATAATTGCATTTTTATCAAATTAACCATAGCAAACAATCTCTGATGCAATAGAAAGTTATAGCAAATTATGTTTGATCCAAAATAAAACTGGCCTGCAATACCAAAACAAAATACATTAAAACCACTTTGGGTGGAGAAGGTAAACTTGTATTACTTTGGTATGTTTTATCATAGTAGTGCAGCTTTTTAAATCCGCATACAAGTACCCCAAATCAAAAAGACATCTTATGGAACCACAGTTTGAGAGAAGCTTGTTCCAACCTGTTTTGATTTGGTTTGTTTGGTTTAGTATTTTGGGTTTTTTCTTATTTATGTTAAGAGGATTCATGCTTCCTAGGTTTTGCCTTATATAGGAGCAAAGAGAATTTCATAGAACAAAAAGGGGAGAGGTAGTTCCTGTGTGTCAATGAAGCTACAGAATCAATAGGGCAGGTTAGGGTACCATTTGTAGGAAATTCCTATTAATTGTAGGAAAACCTGCAACAACCTTGTTCATATGAAACACTGTCTTACTTCTTAGGTAAACCCACGGTAATTAGACACAGTGAGATCCTTGGGACCAGAGTCACAATGATCAGAGTAAGAAGGATCTCATAACAGGGTAAAGGGCCACAGCCTGACACGTGGAAATTTTTGCACATTGCTTTGATTTTTTGCACATCGCTTTATATTTTTTGACTCAATATTCTCACAACTTTCTCCTGAAGTTCAAGCCAAGAGCAAATACTTCCATTGTTCCATTTATTACTTCCAAATACGTCCATTTATGAGT
Source organism: Oreocharis arfaki (assembly GCA_013398015.1). Lineage (NCBI taxonomy): Eukaryota > Metazoa > Chordata > Aves > Passeriformes > Paramythiidae > Oreocharis > Oreocharis arfaki. The sequence continues at coordinate 831,405 of VZRR01003435.1, read as the reverse complement.
TTCGTTGTTGATCGCAAATGTAAGTAACCCAGTGATTGAGCACTGCTTGAAGAACTTATTCTTGAAATTACACTATGAAGATCAAATATTTCAACACTTTTATAATCAAAAGTTATAATGCTGGGCAGATGAGTGTAGAGAAGACTTAGATCTACATTAAGTATTGCTTATCTTAACTGTTATCATTAGATTAAAATATGAGTCAAAATCAAAGCGATCAAGACTATTGCTCTTGATGTGGAATGGAAACCCAGACTAGAATTTTGAATGACCACAGTAAAGTTAAAAGAAAGTCTAGGATGAACATCTCTTGAACTACACATGGTTTAAAATCCTGGTCAAGTTTCAGATCGGAATTTCATCTCAACATTTAGACCAAACATTTAGACTATCTCAACAACACTGCAGCTCCTTTAACATCTAAGGTTAAAGGAATCTATAAGACTGAATTAGCCAGACGACTAAGGGTGCCTTCAGACAAGTGAAGTCTGTATATGGAGAAAAGCCCTGCCTTGCCATTTGGCAGGTGAGTGGGTGGTTGTGACACAGCTCTTGCTGATCCAAGCCAGTTTGTAACTGACAAGGGAGACAAAGCTTTCTGCTTTCTGGCTGCTGGTTTAGGTCCTCTGTGCAAATTCAAAAGCTAAAAGAAAACCCAAACTAAACCCCAAACCCAACACACATAAAAAACCTCCAAAACTCAAACCAAGATCATCACCACTACTGCCATCACCAATAATTTTTTTAAAACAAACAAAATCACAAACAAACCACTCACAAAAATTTGCAACCCAAACCCAACCCCCTCCAATTTTAAATCTGTAGACTATTTTCTCTTTGTGAAAATGGGAAAGCAAAGAACTAGTTCAGGACTGATATTTGCACAGCAGATATTCTAGCCTCCACTCTCTGAATTGTTTCTGTCTGGGTTGGTTTGATGTTTTTTTGTTCTATTGTTTGGAGGGGGGTGGGGGTGCGTTCAATTATTTATTTCTATTATATTTCCTTGAGGCACTAAAGAGAATCTGGATTCACCTATCCAAGTTATCCCAGACATTTGAAAACTTGCAGCCATTTTTTATAAGTGGGTTTTGCACATTTTGTTTAAATTACTGGGAGCTACATGTAGTGGACATCTTTTCAAATGAAGTCATCATCTGTGCACTCAAGAAGATATTGGGACAGTCCTTCTAAAAATCCCTTTTATCAGAAAATGCAATGCATTTTTTCTGTTTGGGTAAAGCAGCAAATAGCATTACATACTCTGGAGCACCACCTGCTGGTACCTGACTAATTCTTTATTCACTAGAGCAATTGAATTTTTTCTTCTCAGTGAGCAGCTTTGTATTTTCTGTGATTTGGAGTCTTAAGGGGGGTGGAGGGACCAGAGATGGGGGGACAGTTCTTGTTTTGCTAGAAAGTGGAGAAGCTGACTAAATCGTGAAAAAGGCTATATTTCACGAAAATATTCCTGTTACCCACAGCATATTCATTACACAGCTATCTCATTTTTTACAGCTCATTCTTGGAATGCATCAGTACCTCGGAATGCACAGCTCAGGACCTGTAACAACCCAGCTTTTACCCATGCAACCCAGGGCAACGGGGGCTTGCCTATGTAGACTCACTTGGGAGGACAGCAAGAAAAGATTAAATGAGATACCAAGGTATAAATGTATAATGGGTCTTAATAAATCATGTGAGTTTGTCTCACAATGGCCATTGTCATTATAGTTCCAGTACAAAGCAATAATCCACTCTCCAGAAGTGGTGCCTTGGGAGGCGACGGCAACCACTGTTTCTGTGTTGTCCTTCCAGCATCTCCAATATTGACCTGTCTATTGAAAAGAGTTGGCTAGGAGTTTCTACGGGAAAATGGCTTTTCATATAATTTTTTTTAACTCTAGTTTTTAAAACTGAAATATTTCCTTAACAGAGTCCAGCAAATCAGGAACGGCTGTGTCCTCTCTGGACTCTACCACCTAGCTCAGGGAAGGCATGGGAACCACAATGGGCCACAGTTGTAGGGTGGTATCAGGTTCCTATCAGGTATCAGGAGCTGGAGAGAGCCTCAGCTGTAGGTTTCAGGACAGCTAACTTCTCCCTGGGAGACTCATAGCCAAGTCATTAAGTTCAGGACGTGGATTCCCAAAGGAAATAATAAAAGACCTCTACAACTATACCCTAATTAAATTACTTTAATCACAGCTAACTAAAAGTCCTCAAATTCTTCATGCCACCAAAAACGCTGGAAAACTGATACACTTTTTCCAAACAGAGAGACTATTTTTTGAAATTTCCATGGAGGGAATTTCAGTTGCCAGAGTCTTCTGAGCAAGATTACTCAGTGCATTGCTGTCTTCCTAAATCCAGCAATTGCTAGTCATTCCTTCGGGAAAGGAAAAAGGGGCCAAAGCTCTCCTCTCTCTCTAAATACACACACACATCTTAATATCTCCTGGAGCCATAGTGATTTCAGCAAATGTTTTCAATGGGCCCTGTAACTTTCGAATTCTGATTAGTTCAACTCCCAGCTCCCAGCAGTACTGCTTCACTTAGCATAAATTATTAATTTATTACCAAAAATTTCAAACGGATGAGGAATAATTCAGCTTGATAAAGACAACAACTACCAGAAGGAGACTTAACTTCCCATGTAGTTAAGAGGAGAAAATTTCTGTTCATTGCTTTTCTAATGAAAACATATGGAAGGATGACTCAACTGGACATGAAAATCCCCAGCCTCATCAATAAAATTATTACCAAGTGGATCAGGTTTGTAAAAGCAAGCAATACTAAATATATACAGCTTTATATCAGCTAAAAATCTCTCTTAGCATTTGAGGAAGACTGAGTTGTTTTCTAGTGTGATTTTTTTAAAATTCTGATGTCATTTTTTAGGACAAAAAATCCAGGGTTTTGAGCATCATGAAGAAAGCCATAATATAACATGAATTTATTGCATACTGTAAAAACTATCTCATGAGACCAACATGTTTCTCCTCTGAAACAAGCAGGAAAAGCAGAACTGAAACTGGGAGGAGAGACACCCTAAAATATTTTTTTGTTCTGATTAACTGCAAAAAGTTGATTGCATTAAGAAAAGAAAATATCTGCCCTGAACCCTTAATTGCTCAGTTTTACTGGAGCATCAGAATGTAGCTTCTACTAGTGGCACCACTTTAATCTGCTATTCACATGTACAAAAAACAAACAAGCAGACAAAACCAAAACAAAACTGAAACACGAGCATTTACACAAATTTTATCTGATAAAAATGTAGGTTTGATACAAGTTTCAGAACACAGAAGGGGGTGAAATTAGGTATTGGAATACATGTGCTACAGTGGTTTATACATTGCTGTTCACCGTGGTCCTTGTATTAAGCTGGGGTGCACTTGCCAACTCCCCCCAGACAGCTTGTGCCACCTTTCTACCTGTGCCATTTGTGTGCAGCATTAGCAGAGGATTGGTTTGGTCATCTGTACAGGCTAGCCACTCTCAGATAATTGCTTCCAAAAGTATCACCAGTGGTGAATCAGCAGGAAGCTGTGTAGGAGGCTGCTCATTACACTTGGGGACTGCTCTCACCTACTCACCTGTTCAGAGATATTCTACAGCACCTGCAAGTTGACAAGTGCTTCAGCCACTGCGGAAGAATTGTAGTCCCTTGAAGGCAATCATTATTGGAGGCTAATGCTGTCATAACAATCCTACCTTCACTTTTAATCAATAGAAACCAGATCAATGTTACCAGCAGCACTGCGATAGATTTCAAATCTGTTTATCTAACTTTTGTCCTGAGATTGAGCAGACAGGGTCAGTGAGAGCTCCTAAGGCAGAAAGTCAACAATAACTAGGAAAATGAAATAGTTAAAGGCAAATAGTTTTTGACAGCTGCGGCATTAGGACTGAAGAGACTAAATCGTATTTACTGTCGTTGCACTCCTCTTCTGTGACTCCCTTCCGCCCTGCGCCTCCGTCCCAAAACGCCCGTAGCTCTCCGGAGACTGCATTAAACAGAGCTAATGGAGCTACAGGAGGAAGAACCCAGAGCAAATACTGCCATCAAGTGTCCAATAGACCTGTTTGCAGCGTAGACTCTTCCATCTACATCTGCACATGGAGATGAGAACATTAACACACAGCACCCATCGGTTGTGCATGCTCATATACAAGTCTCTCTGGTACAATGTCAAACAGTAAACAAATCTGAATGTACAGGTCAATGCAAACCCATCCTCCTGGGAACAATAGAGCATTAGAGCTTAAAAAGTGTAGCCAGAATGGGAAATCCTTCTCCCTATGTCTGGGCTTCTGTAGCTGTATGGCCTATTCCATTTCCTGGAATGCCTCAAAATTGAATTCAAATGTTTTCTCTTCGTTCAGAACTTAGGTGTGCTGGCAAGAGCTTCAGGAGAAAGTGCACATAAACACGTGGGATCACTGCCAGCACCCTCATGGGCTGCCATTAATGCAGGTGTCTCAGTCGATGCACCAACCACAGTGCAACGACACCCTACAACAACCAGAAGGATCTCCCAGCCCACCGGGGACCCCCAGAGCACCGCCCACCCAAAGGCAGGGACCAGCTCCTGGGCCTTATCCCTTCTTCCCGCCTGCTTACTTGGGAGATGACACCACACTGCCTGCCTGGCCCTCTGACACACTGCCACCAAACTTCTTCCCCCTCTTTATCTTTTGATCTTAGTGCTTAATTTTAACAAAACCTAACTGAATGTATGTAATTTTTGAAAATTGGTGATTTTTGGTGAAAAAGAGAAGTTCTAGCTGAGTTTTATTCTTATAAATCTTGTTAGATGGCCGATTCATAAAGATGGCAGGTAATGCCTTCTCATTAAAAATAATTATACTTGACTTTTTCACTGTTTATTATTTTAAGCAAGTAACGTACAAAGAGTCCTTTGCAATCATCAGAAAAATGTGTGTCCTATGGTCATGTGAATTTTCACTCTGTAACCTACTATATGAGCAACATAAATAAAAATTTTGAGTGAATTGAGTTCAAACAACAATAATCAGTACAAAAAGCAGGAGTAGGAAAGTTTTCTGGTTAAACTGTCTTCAGACAGGCTTGAAGAAGACTAATGATGAACAGAAATTGTGCAGCTTCTTGAAGCTTAGGAAACACCAGGGCAGGGTGTAGGAAGATGAAAGGCAGAGAAAGAAATTAAAGAAATGGTAAAATTAAAGGATTAGGAAAGCCAACTGAACTTACGAGGAATTTACAATAAGTAAAGCTGGAGATTAAAGCAGAAACATATGGAATGACCAAGGCAAAAACACAGAAAAGATGAAATAGAATACATAGCTTCAATATTGCATAAGGCATAACGGTGGAGATTAAAAGCCTGCACATGACATAGGAAGATAATCAGATAATCAATGTCTCTAAATGGAATCCAAGACTCTTAACAAGAATATAATTTTATAGGCAGCAGTGGGTTAATTATTCTGTGTACGTTATCAGTATGATAGTAATTAGTACTACCAGCCATAGCTGAGCTTTGAGATCCTTATACTGACAGAGAGAAAATCCTTACTTAGGAAGGCTAGGTAGAAACAAGACAGGAGTGATTTAATGTGACTGTTGAAAAGAGGAGGGTTGCAGTTAATCCAAGTAGTAGTTACCACAGCAAAACAGAAGGCAAGATTTCAGTGTCACCACACGATGTGGGCAGGGAGCTGGCTCTTCCCATGTCTCCACAGAGGATCTGGGATCAGGGATGACCTCCCCATTCAGGAGTCCTCAAAAGAAGCAGGGGGATCTAGCACTGTCTTTCAAGTCAAACTTTGACTCTTGGCAGGAAAACCAGTATGAATGTACACTAAAGAACGCATCTATCAGTACGCATGGACCAGACACTTTTGTTCTGTTACTTCATCAGGGAATTATGGTATATGTATGGATAATCACGTATGAGAAATAGGAAGAATAATGCTTGCATTCACTATGCTGACCTGAAAGGCAGCTCAAAAGACCACTGCTTGCTTACACTGTCACTTTAGGGTAAGCAGAGACTTCCTGCTCTGACAGTCTCTGGTGTGTGGCCTATCTGGAGAACATCACACATATATTGTATTTCTGCTACCAACAAATGTTACTCTTCTGCTTAAAATTACATAAGTTATTAGAGTTTGTTTCCACTTTCCAAGAAAGAAAGGGGTCAGGAAGTGCACCTAACCTTTCATAGTTCTAAACATCAATCACAACGAGGACTGTAACATGATTCCCACACAGTGTGGTTTGGTGCTGCCTAATAATTAATCCTATATACAGCTGGTGCAAGACAGCTCTGCAAGGCAATTTGCTTCCAGTGGAATTTTCGAATATATTTTAAAGTACTTAAGTGTAAAGCTTTGTAAAATGAATAATCCATCACAAATAATTAGAGCTGTCCTTAGAGGACTTGGCTAGTCAGTCAGAAACAGCTGTATAGTGTTTACCTTACCGGTTAGGCGTGGCCCGAAGAGTCAGCTTTTCTGATCGAGGGACTGACTTGGATGGTAGTTAGCAACTCCAGAGAGTGTCAATGGCCTGTTTAATGTCAAAGAGGTCCACAAAGGAAGGCAAGAATCGAAAAAGAAGTAGCAAGTACTTTTTCAGTGGTTAAAGGGAGATGTGACAAGCTATTTGCTTTTTTTTCCCCGTGTGGCATTCACTATCCAACTGGCAATTGCTAGTTTTCTGGCACACAGTATCTTTTCTCTTATTATGTTCTGCACCCGGTTCCATAATTAACTAGAACATCTTGCCCTCAGGTTGCAATTCCTTCCTGCTTCTAAACTAATTATGTACTTTTTAGCCCAATGGTAAACAATTTGTTTTCCACTTCACTACTTTCAAGCTAGGTGTTACTCCTCGTACATACTGAACATGACTCACTCTATTGAGTTGTGTTTGGGTACACAACTAAGGTTTGGAAATGAATCCTGGAAGGATTAGAGTTTGACTTTCTTTATGGCACACCCTCACCTACGTCTTTAAAAGGTCTAATTTATTCACCAGTAAAATTAAAGGATCCCATAGACATATACAGGATGAAATATGAGGAATTTAAAGACATGCAGAGAAATTGCAACCGGTATGAGATCTGCCAAAATTAAAAGGAACTATGGGGGGAATCAGAAGACTGAAGAGAACAGGATTCTCTAGGTAAAAGTTTTGTAATTACCTATAACCAAATTTCAAGTGGTTTTAGTACAAGCTAGATAAACAAAGAGTAGCCAATTCTTCTGCAACAACATTGTTGTGTGTCATCAATCTTTGGATCTAGGTCACATAAATCGTCTAGAGAGCACTCTGTGGTTGAAAAAGCTGGAAGAGAAATTACACTACTGATAAGGTGAAGTGAGATAGATTACGGTGTTTTTCTGTCAGCAAGGAAAAAATGTCTTTAGGTTATGTTGTGTCAGTTTTATGAACAGGTTACTCTATCAAACAGTATACTTAAAAAAATTCAAAAGGTCATTAGGTCAGGAAATATTTAGCTGAAAATGTACTAATGAGCCATCAGTACATACAGCCTGCAGTACAAAAACATTATCATAAGCTTTGGATTTTTTTTTTATGCATAGTCAAAGGAGAGCTGCAAAAATTAGACTGCAAATATAAATTTCCCACTAACAGATTAGTTTTACAGACACAGGATCCACTGGCAAAAGGAGGAATAATTTGTGGTACCGGTTGTCTAAATCCGCTTACGCCCTTTTAAGCCCTTTGCCTTGACAGATAAAATGTACTTTCATGTCTCTTGGACCTTAAATGAATATCCCAGATTTCTTAGTGAGGAGTGGGAGATTGCAACTCCTTATACTACACTGTGCTTAGAACACATATTTTTTATTCTTAGGCATAACCCCAGGCTGGCTGTCTTGCAAGATGAGTTTGACTGTTTCCCAGACAAAGCAAACAGTGCAAGGGATGGGGGAAATGGTCCTGCTTGGATGACATAGGGCACAAACATCTCCAGGCTCCAACACTGAGTTGATTTCAGCTGGAAGAACTGGTCTAGGCAACACTGCTGTGATGCTGCGGCAACCTAGACGTCCCCCTATTGTTTTCTAAGCCGGGTACTCCCTGAAAGCAATCAGGATAATAACAGCTTTAGCTGTGTTAACAGCAGTATGTTAAGAGTGCTATTTAGCCATTGTTGACCTCTTCCCTTAACTCTCCCCAGCTGCTGCAAAGGCTTGAACTTCTAAACAGCCATTAAAAATTCAAAAGATCATTTTAAATCGTGCTTCTCCCTCCCCTGGAGGCAGCAATTTTTAAAAATGCCCTGGAGTTCAAACCGAGTGCACATGTTGTCCTTGGTTGTTGTAGTATTTCAGAACCCAGGAATGTATTTTGTATTCTGAAGTATATTTTACTTCAACTTCTGCATCTGGTCAATAAATGCAAAATACACAGATACAAAAAGTATAAAAAGGTGCTTAACCCTGTTTAAGTATTTCAACGAACCATCTTCCTGATATTCAAAGGGTAGGATTCTTTCTTGTAAAAGGTTTTCATGCTTCTGTTCCTTTCAAATTGCATTCAGCACTTGAGAAATGACCTTTAATAGAATCACGCTGGGTGTTCCCATTGCATCAAGCAGAGAGATGCTGTATCATCTCTAGTGCACCTAGGGAACCAGCATAAGGGAGAGATTTAGCACAGTAACTTAGAATTCAACCTCATTTGTCTTCAAGACTTCATCCTCCGTACTGGTCCAATTTCTGAAGATTTGTTCTTGCTGTAGGCCTGTGGAATATTAATTCAAAACCTCAGTGTGTGCTTGCCTTGCTTCCAAGTCATCCATTCCACCAAAATTTATGTACATAATTAAAGTAGGATTGTTTAGTGGAGGTGTATGAGTAGTGTATTTGCCATTCTCTCAGAGGAAATATCATCATTGCACAAGCAAAAAACTAAAACAAAACTCAATCAATACAAACAGACAAACGAAAAGTAAAAGTTAATGGGTAAGAAATTTGCCAAAAAAGAGCTTCTATTAGCATAGTACTTCACGTTGTTGAATAGGCCTTGTTATCTGTCCCAGATGAAAAGTACTTCTAGTATTATTACACTAAATTAAAGGTACTCAGAGTAGCATGCACCCCAATCCCCTACCTCCTACTTTTTTTTCTGTTCTTAGAGAGTCTCTGACGCTGGAGGTGCTGTAAATTAGGGCACAATCCTTAGCTCTGTTATTCCGAAAATAGAAGCTTGCTGAACTGCCAGTGTGACCAGATGATGGTTTTAAAAAAAGGAAAGACAGGACCATTTGCTGGCAGTTAAGACAGTCCTACAGAGACATCAAGGTTAAACCTCTCATCAGTGCTGCTGCTTTTCAGATCTAAGTAACTTGAACTGCAGGTGAAAGTTACAGTTCTGTGTAAAAATGTTCAGCCTCATTGCGATGGTTCCAGCTCTATAACCTGCTGGTTGCCATCATTACAGCAGTGAATCTTTGCTGTCTGCATAGTGAGTGTCTCCACAGGGAACCACACTGAGCACTGTATATTCATAGTTTCTAAATTACCTTGGATCCCAATAACAATGAGTGATTTATCATGAAATTTAAGGAATGTAAGTTCAGAATTTTTTGTGACTTTCTCTTCATTACCCAGACAGTGAGGATTCCCACTGACTGGTTTAAGCTCCTGCTTATCAACATCTTCTTGCAGTTACAAGCTCCAGAAACGCTATTAAGCGTGCAAAGAAAGCAATAATCACACAGAAGAATAAGTTTTGTGTTATGACTATAGCTTTTGCTTGTAGACAGACATCTAAACACTTTCAGAACTTTTGCTCAGGTTTCTGATCTATGGCTGTCCTCTTTTCAGCTCTTTTGAAATTCTTTATCATAAGGAAAATGTTAATCTGTGCTGCTAGAGCTTGAAAATCAGTACTATACTCGAGCTTATACTGCACTGGCAGGATATCTCTATTTACTTACGGAAAAAATAGTTCAAGAAGTTGCTATCATTGTTTGGATTGTAACAGCAACAAATACACAAGCACTGAAGAAAAAACAAGGCACCGACTTGTCAGATTCTCACCTCACTTTTAAACAAGTAGTAATAATTTATGTTGGTTTAGACCAGAATGTTTTGTTTTAGGAAGAATACTCTCCGACCTGTACAAACATTCACAGACAGAGTGTTAATTACAAAAATAATTCCTGTGATCTTTTGCACGGATAAGGCAATGCTTTCGCGGAGAACTAAATCTCTCAAACGGGGCTGTCAGTCACTATGCAGAAGGTGCAGGACTCCCTATTGCAAGCGTGGCAATGACATTTTCACTGGATCAGATTAGACTCCTGAATTGTAGTTGAGATAAATTTTTACAACCCTAGTGATCTTGCTAGATTCTAGTCCTATAAGCAGGATAACTACCCTAATAAGGGCATGATAAATAGCTATGGGCTAATTTTAAGTACCTACAAAACATATTCTAATTATCTTGCCAGTGGACAAAAGACTTCTACCTTAGTATTCCTACATATGCAGGAACAGTTTCTAGTCGTTATTCAAATTCTCTTATCTATGTACCTTTTGGTTTTTTCACTGCTTTTCACTGTAGGAGCTGCCTTGCCCGGAGGAGCTCCCAGGATTATTCAGTTTCTCTACCCAGGACATCCATTGACACATCTCAATGTGCACGTAACACCTATCAATTTGTCTCAGCCTCCTAGGGGGGTTCCAGCAAAACGCCTGGCACCTCTGGGAATCCAGCACTTGGGGAGCTCCAGTGCCAGCTAAGCAGTTCCTTTGAGATAAAGCAGGCTAGGAATTCAGAGAAGTGATTTGTCACAAATGAGTCCACTCTCTCATCTGTACAGAAACAAGCTGGGAAGTTCTCGTGAAGCTCTAGAGGTACGCCCAGAGGTACTCCTTTGTATACATAGTCCTTTCACAAGCCAGCTACACTACAACTAGAATTACAGAAAGAAGTACAATTTCTTCCTTATATCACAATTATAAATGAATTTCCCAGCGGGGTTGGTCACACCTGCCTTTGCAGGAAGTGCAACAAGTACTGATACCTGTAATACACTTTCCAGCTCAGAGGTCTAGTTTTCACAACAGGAGTGATTCGCCGTCTTATTGACTTTCTGTAGCATTTCACCCCACTGAACAGGAATTTTGCAGAAAGGCAAAATTATTACAGGTATTTGCCGCAAAGTAAAACACAATAGCCCTCAAAGCCCTTGACTTTCCTCTGAGAAGACTTTCCTCCCTAATTCAGTGCTTTTGTTACCATGCAGTTCTTTTACAGTGTTCCCGTCCTGTGAAGGGGCAACTTTAGTTCAAGTGGGAAGTATGACAACGTTTCATTTCTACTGTCACAGAAAAACGAGGAAGTGAACAAGACAAGATAAACAACGAAGACAGGAAGTTCGCTCAAATTCATACTGGTTTCGAAAGATCTCAGAGGGAGAGCTGCAAGTCAGAGTAAGAGCTGGAAATTTACTGGGCAAGAGTCTGTGACTAGCAAGGACGAAAAACTGAACTCAAAGCAGAACCTGGGAGAAACGGAGGCAGCACTTGGCCACTCGGCCACCTCATTTACAGTCACTTTGACATAAACGATTTTTGAAAGTGGAGATCTAGGTGTTTGTGTCGAAATCTCATCAAACTTGACATAATTATGCTTTTTAAAAAAACTATTCTTATCTTTTTAAGAGCTTTTCACGGTCTGCTTTCCCCTTAAAAATGTAAAAGCGGTACCTGAGAATTGGGAAATTCCCCTTCGATAAAAACGAGTCCCAAAGTCACACTTCCAAAAAAAAGTGTGTGTTGAGGGACAATTTTACACACATAAAATTGTGGGTTTTTTTTTCCCCCAAGATTGTACTTTCTTCCCTTCACTCTTTATTCTCATGATGATGTGGAGGCTTGCAGTTTATCCTTGACACTGGTATGAAAATGTTTCTAAATACTGAATAGGCCATACTGTAAACACCTGAAGCTTGGAGGTTATAGATATTAACAAAAAATATCTTTTTGGCTCATGTCTTTTCAAATATGGAAGGCACCTTTTTCACTCAGAGAAGTCAGAAGAGGTTTAAGCAGGACTGGCTACATAAATGTTAAGATATATGGCAAAATGTAAAGCAACTAATCTACTTGCCAACCATTTGACAACGGCAACCATGGTTTTTTTCATTCACCTTTCCTCTGAGGTGCAGTGTACTCAGGGCATGTGTGAAAAATTGAGATTCGTTTATCTCAATGCTTTTGAAAATTTTAACTGAAATGTTCTTGAAATCACAGCTGAGTAAGATTAACCAAATTACCCATAATGAATAGGATCACTTAAGAATGTAAAAATTTTGAATTTTTGAACTTTAGAACTTTACAGGTTCTAACTAGAGAGTTGCTTCTCACAGTTCAACAATGAAAAAAAACCCAGAATGACCTTACTCTTTTGAAATACCTTACTTGTTTCTTCACACTCCTGCTCATCTTCTCTATGAACCTAGCAAATTATTAAGAATCACGTTGCTATGTATTTGTCTGCTGTGTGTACAGTAAGCAGTGCTGTTGGTTAACATTTTTGCACTACCCAAAAAACCCTTTCTGGCCTAGCCAGTCTGTGTGACAATTCAGAGTAAATTCAGCATTGCTGTGCTGTTACTTGAAGCACAAAGAGGTTTTGAATGTTTTACCTCCTGACTGAGATTTTATGGCAGAGTTATTTAGCAGTGGGAAAGTTTCATTTGCTAACAAAATATTTTATTTACTTGCCATAGCATTCAGTTTCTTTGTCACTCAGGCCTCTAAGCAAAAAGCTCAGCCAAAACCCTCTCCTACTAACAAGACTTCTTGTTTCCTTCATCTGCAGTAGAGTACAAGGAAAAACACTCTGAAGGTGTGAGAACATTCAGCTTCCTTAAAAAATTTCTGGGGAGTGGCTGAAATCACCTTTCACATTTTGAGGAAAGGATTCAAGAAAATAGCTGTTAGATTCAAAACTTTTTCAAAAATATTAATTAGAAAATTTTATTAATTTTCTACATTTTGGTCATATGTATGATGAAATAACAGTTGTTCACTGTGCCAGCTCTACATAATATTGTAAAAACACCCAATACATAAAATTTTCCTTAGTCTGTATATAAAAAGTAGTTTCTGCTTTTCCAGATTATTGTATTAATACAACAAAATTATTTTCTTCCCTAGTTTCTCAGGCCTGCTAACTGAAAAAGCAGCATTCTTTCAATAAATTCATAAACTTTTACCATTAAAAATGGAAGTGAGAAGCACCCAGGAAAATTATTCCTTCAATGAAAATAAACTCCCTCCATGTATTATTCACGCTAGGAAAAATATAAATCTCATTTATATGTGAAATTCACTGAGAGAATTAGGTCTTTTGATTGATCTTACTCTAAATTAGATAAAGAGATTCCAGAGTTTATGCAAAAATAGTGGGATGGAACATTAAGTTTCTTAACACTATTTTTTGGAAACAACTCTATGATTATTGTCAGTTTTTTTCTCTGCTATTAGTCAGTAGAATTTTGGCAATACATGTTTGTTCCAGCTTAGCAATTCATCTATTGTTGTAAAAACACCCTCAAATTTAAGAATATGAGTCTTTAATGCTTTCTTACAGCCAAAGGAATCACGTAAGTGGAAAACAGACATCTAGGCTTGTTATCAATTGAAATGGTGGGATGCAATATCCCTCACACACATAACAGGTCTTCAAGTAAGTATTTAAACTAACCAGAAACAGGAAGGGGTTTGCTGTAAATCAAACATTAAATATAATTCTGAGTGATCATGTCAAAAAATATCAGTGAGTTACCTAATTTCCTTTAAATGTGTCGTCCTCTGTCCACAGAGAAATGGCATATTTCATGGGATTTATAGTGAGTTCAGGATTATTCTTGGATGTGTGGATATTTTTGTTTTAACTATCCTGTGAGTTTTCTAACATAAAATATAATTCAAAGGAGGAAACTACACTGAAATTATTGAGTCAGTGTTATTCTGAGATTTTTTAATGAGAAAAATGGTTTTAAAAATGATCTAGTGCATTGCCAGAAGACAAGAAACAATAGCAGAAAATACTAGTGTCTTATAATTGTTAGGAGAGTAAAACTTTCTTCCAACCATGCAAACGCAGATTACAGATTTTAAGATTGCATGGACTGGATTTGGAAATGATTCACTGCCTTGTTTCCTCTGCCTTCTTGTAGTAAAAGCATGTTCAAAACTGGAAGGAGGAGAGAGGGAAGAAGTGAACGGAAAGCAGCTGAGGTATGCAGAAATCAGCAGGCAATTGCACAAAAACTTGTTAAAGATATTTGCATATATTTCTTACTGAAAAGTATCGTGCAGAGAGAAGTAATTAGTCAGAAAATTTCATCTACTCACAGGGTAAACACAATTAACAGTAAACATGTTAAACCCAACATGTTTGGGTCAGTAAACATGACCCAAAACCTGGGTCACCAAAAATATTCTGAACATTGCAAACCTAAAAATCATTAAAACCCCTTCACTCCTTGTAAAATAAAGAAGACCCAGCTAGTCGTCGTATTTGGGCCATAGTTACAATATTCAGAAAGCACATATTGCAACAGTATGATTTATAATATTAGTAAAACAGTTAGAAGATTACTCAGAAAGATGCATCATCTTATTTTTCATGTAATTGGTCTTTATTTCAAATAATGTATTCAGTCATGCTAATCCATTCTGGTTTTTACACGTAAAACAGGGCATAGTTTCTTGCTTTCCACAGGGTGAGGCATAACTCATGACATTTTCCATCTGCGTGTAAAAAGTTATGAATGTAGGCAGCTAATGAATTCATAAATATACTTTGCTGTATTTCCAAGAAACAGAACACTGTCATTTTTGCTGTTCTTAATGGCAAAATTTATACTCACACAAATCCCGTCTGACATTGGTCTCTGTAATAGTGCTAGTATTTTCAGTACTTATAGAGAACAAGCTACATATACAAAGTTCATAGTCAAAAAAAACATGGGTAAGAGACCCAATTGATAGTTTTAAGAACATCTATTTGCAATACTGCTAATAGCAAGCCTGAAAAGTATTAGAAAAACTCTTCAAAGGTGAGTAATCTGTGGATAGATAACCAAAAGACTCCTTGCCTCAAAATACAGGATGCCAACTGAAAGTAGTTTAACCAGCATTTGTCAGAGTTTTGAGTGTTGTTCGCATTTCCTTTTTTTCTCTTGCTAGGTGAAGTGTCCAACTACTATGAAAATAAAGCTACAATAATATCACAAAAATAATGACTTGACAATACCTGTTAAAAAGGACAAAAAATGTGTTGGCCTTTCAAAATCTGGGTGTGAAAGGTTTTCTCTCATGCAAGTGAGGAAAGACAGAAGTCATGCAAGTATACACACCTGCCTTTAGGATCACCCAGAGATATACTGGGTGAAATATGTTTCTTAGGCCTGCAGGTATCCTCTATTCTTGTCTCTGAACGCTGATCTCCACGCTGGCCAAAAGGGGCTGTGCCAGTGCGAGCGTGAAGGAGGAGCTAAGTGGGAGGAAGAGTAACCTGAGAAGGCCTCCAGCTAACTTGACTTCAAGTGATACCAGTCCTGTGGATGGATTAATCAGGTGCTGGCAGATTCTGCCCTGTGCTCCAAGTAGCTTCCAACACTCACTCAAAACTCTCCTGTCCATACTAAGCCCATGGAGCTGACGGAGACCAACCGCGATCACTCAGAAATGCACAATTTGGCCTTCCAGGTAAGCGTGGTTTCCTTTGCGTTATGGGGAAGAGGAAGGACTTAAAAGCATTGAACAATGTTTAATTCAGTCCCAGGACAAAGAAAAAGCATTTTCTGTGCTCTGCCTGCAGGTATTTTACAACATTCTACATGCTGATGCCCTGCCAAAGTACACGGCTCTTGTAAAAAACAAGCTGAGCACAATTGACGTATTCAGGAGTATGCTCTACTCAGTGGTATACAGCTATCTTTGAAAAGGGTCCTGACTCTGTAATATTTCATAGGCTGATGGATCTCACAACTAGCTCCCATCTGCTGTATCAGTTGCTGGTTTTTTTCCTGAGGATAGGCCATTTACAGTTCTGTTGAAGAGAAGGTCATCATTATGCAGCAGACATATAACTCATCTAAGCAATGTATATCAATAATATGAGAAAAATAATAATGTAATCATAGTGGGGTATGTAATTCTTCCACGCATAAAGTAAGGGCAATTGTCTTGTTCTGCTCTCCAGAAGAACAGAGGGAGGAGATAAGGAGCCAACTCCGAAGGTTTTGCATTTTCCATGCATAAAGTAATATTAACAGCCGTTTAAAAAGCGCAGATTTCAAAAGCGGAAGCACCCCTCTAGTCCCCCCAAACAAACACCACCGAAAAAAAAAAATCAAAACCCCAAAACTAGTTAATTATTGTTTCTCAGTGTCCAGCATCCCTGTGCTTTCATCGGAATTGGAGCAGGGACAAACAGAAACTTGCGAACCCGCAGCCGGGCTGGCTTGGCTCACTGTACTTTTTGCTGAAAGTAGAATAGGTTGGGGAGAGACAGTGGCTCTGAAGTACTCTGAAGCTGTGTTAGCAAAGCAGCTCCTTGTTCTCCTTTGCAGTCTCTGATCTTTACGCTGCCTCTGAGCTCAGCTAGCAGGAAGTGGGCAGCGGATGTGGGCATCAGCCGACACTATTCAAATAACACAGAAGGATCTTTGTAGATGCTAAGCATGTGGACTATTACATAACATCAGCGACATTCAGCCGCTCTGTATATTTGTTCATTGCACTATACGGACAGGCAAGCCATCAGGGAATATTTATGGAATGTAGGCAAGAGAGATAACTCTTAAAACGTGATAGCCCAGTGCTTAGGGCATTCTCCTGGGTAATCAGAGTGCCCTCAACACATCTGTGCTTCGGAGCAGATAGACAAGCGATTTGAACTAGAGTCTCCCTCAGTTCAAGTGAGCGAGATAAGAGAAGGTTTAATCCTGTGTTTTCACACAAATTGTGCTCCTAAGCTAGTGCCATCAGCTTCCAAAGTCTGTGCTTTCAAACTCAAAAAGGAGAGGAGTCCCTAGGTGCAGAAGCTTGGTGTTGAACTCTCTTGAGCGGCATAAGCTGAAAATCACCTTTTTCATCAGAGGTCTGTGGAGCACGTACAGTGACCTGGGTTAATCCCCTGCCTAACGCAGCTAGCTCACCTGGGCCGTTTTTATTTACTTTTACATTGTCTCTCTCTGTTTCAATATGTAAGTCACTCCCTAGAGAAGACGCAGAAGGAAATAGGTAAACTTCTGTATATAAACAAATAAATCACTTCACAGTAAAAGCCACTGAAAAGTAAACAATCTCGTAATTTCCCACTCTGTCTTGTATTTAAGCTTTTCTTGCACAAAGAGTGAACACTTTAATTCCTCCAAAATAACAGTGCTTTACAGTATTAAGCAATGAGTATCTTACTCAAATCATAAAATATAAAAGTGTTCTGGAAAAGGTTTAAGTTAAACCATTTTAAGTATCCGTGTAGGCACCATTTTAAGTATCCATAGGTACCTTCAGATGCCACTTAATGATTAATGCATAAAGGAATAAACTAAGAGAGAGACAAAGTAAATCCGAGTTAGGTAACTTGTTTTATAAAGTACCTAAGTTAGCAAAAAAACTCTTAATGTAATACAAAGCAGCTCAAGGCTAGCAAGTGATGGATGAAAGAGCATCAGATCTTTATTAAGTCAAGAATAAGAAGCACTGTGCTTTCTGTTGCAAAGATATTCTAACAGGATGAATAAGTTGTAATATAGAGTAGTCTGCTTTTTGACTTCTCATACAAATGGTCAAAGGGAGATAACTATGAGGTCTTAATTTCTCATTTGCTGTTGATATGTAAACACACGCATCCATCTGTACTGTGATAGGATTTTAACTGCATCACAGAAGGATTTCACTGCATCACCATTGTCAATGGTACTGTAGTACACTCTCAGTTAACTGGTGTTAACTTTCAGATAGTATATGCTTCCATGTAGCATGAAGTTATATTAGTACCATTAATGGCATTTTTAAAAATGCATGGTTCTGCAAAATACCAGCTACTTGTTTTGCACACTATGCAGTTTCCACTTGAACATAGCATTGAACTTGCAGATCCTGCAATATTGCCTTGTGATAATGCCAGTACCTTGGCAGTATTCCTTGCCAGTACCTGGGAGACCCAAAAGCAACTTTCTCCCTCATTAGCAGCTCAAAATGGTCTCAAAAGAAAACAGACTATGTACACCTCTGCTGTATCTCGCTTTGTCTCTCTCTTTTTTTGATATTAGGAACATCTCAATTACCAAGAATCATTTGGGTGTACTACAATGAGTGAGCTTTTTGTATTGGTTTTAAGAAGATACATAGCTTTACCTATACTGCCAGTCTTCCCTAGCATGCTCCTACACTTCAGTAATAAAGTATTTACCTTAATAAAACCTCATGCAATGGTTAAGACCTGCACACTAAAGTTACCTGCTTTAGATGCTGCCTCATTGCTAGAATAGATTGCCGCACTGTTTGTAATGAGACATTCAGGTTGTTAACTTTTTTTGGTCTTAAAAATGTCATGTGATTCAAGGAACTTAAATCATTATCCTCAATTCAGAAAATTGTTCCTGCTGAGTGTCTATGTACCAGCGTAACAGACTGAGTATCTATAGCTACAATAATGTCGTACGTAATGTGTGGAAACGCTGCTGTGTCTCTTGCCTTCAAGGTGGTTCAGTTAACTTCTCATTGATGGCACTGGCTGGCTGGAGGGCCAGCTTGCCCACAGTTTCCACACTTGCCCACAGTTTCCTGCTCAAAAACCCTGTATCTCTGACAATAACTGTAAAACTGAGATTGGATTTACCTAGCTTGTATTTAGCTCTCATTTAAGAGGCAAATTTTTTATCTAATCAGTTCTAATGATTCAGATCTCTGATAACATTAAACATCAAGTCACACTTAGTCTATAAGGAATGATAAAAGCTGCATCATAAAAAGGAATGGTAGGTGGGATGGATAAACTCCTCTATGTTTAAAAGCTACACAGAGGCAAACATAAAATTAATACAACGCAAAGGGAAGATAAAAGCTAATAAATATTTATTGTTTATTGGCCTTCTATTGTTAGTGTTAAGATGCATTAAACAGCTCGTACCTGTTTCTGTAGCAGAGCACACCGTGCTCTTAAGAAGTTGACTTGAGGAAGGATCCCCTTTAAAATTCTGCTTTTTTCTCACACTGCATAGGACATTGGTATTGCCATAATGCATACAGTATTTGTACTCCATTTCATTCGAACAAGCTTAAAACATATCCTAAAAAATGCCATTTCTGTTTATCGCCATTCTTCACAGCTTCCTATATACTCTTGTCTGGTTGGTTAATTAAGACTGTAGATGCCATTTAGAATTTATATTTCATGACCATCACTCTTATGTTTACCCTTGGAAATGAAGGTGGTGTTGCTCTGCATTACTTAACCAAATCCAATCAGGAAATTATGCAGTCCTTTTTCACATTTTCAGAACATGCTTTCCAAAGCCATACTTGGGGGGGTGGGGTTATTAAAAACCCCTACATTTCAGGATACTATCCAACTATCGTACTCTGACAACGTAAATTTTAAAAGAAAACAACAATGTACTCAGAGGTGGGGTGTCTTATTTACAGTCCTTTTCAGAACAGCCCATGAAGACTTAGCCTGCTAAATTTAAATCTGGCAGTACCTGTTTCTTATCTGTTGTTTCTACAGCTCATTTACTGTAGTTTAGTACATGGATAATGAACATTCATCCTTCCTGCCTTGTATGCTGAGTTTTATAATTTGACAGATATTTATGAGTGCGGTAGTTATTAATTTTAAAAGATTCTTCCTTAATATTTAAAATGCATTTAAACTCCTTCAGAATCATGGCACTGGCTAGCAAAAGATAGTACATGAGGGAAAAACCTAGATGAATGGTGTTCAGTTGCACTGAATATTTAAAGAAAAGCAAGTTTTGAACTGTGAACTAGATGGCGTCACATCTGCTGGGCAAACGGAATTAAAAATCTAATGAGATGCAACAAAATCCGACATTATAACCTTACGATTTGCTTTTGAAGCATCTGTTTTCCGCTGAGTTCTTTGAGTATCCTGATTCTAATCTCCAGCATAGTGTAAGGACCCACCCTTAAACCACAAACAGTTTAAGCAGATGCCTGGAGGCACTGATGGCCAGCCTGTTTTCATCTCTAACTAGCATGAGTGTAATACCATCTACTCCAGAGTGTCTGCTATTGTTAAAAGCACAAAAGAAGTTACTAGCTCTTTGCAAAATCCGTCCTCCTTCAAAATCAACGAGGAAATGGCAGGGAAGGGCAATGAATGTAGTCGTGCAACAATACTTGGTGAATGAACAGCTCATCTAGGGGAACTAAACGAACACTGAAAGAGCATTTCACTTAGACCGCTGAGACAGCACTATGCCCTTGTCATTTAATCAAATATTTTACAAGAGCAGAATTCCAGTCATTCAAAGTAAAGGAGCTTGTGAAAGCAGAAGCACAACTTCAAAACACTTTTCATATTGCAAACATTCAAAGTGTTTGAATAGATGGATCAATTCTGTAATCCTTTAGCTGTGGATTAGAGCAAAGAGAATTTTCCCATCCAAGCTTCTCTGTGAACTTTCTGCTCTCTCATATCACCTGGAGATTGAAGGTTCAGAAGAGACTTTACATAT
The DNA here is from genome assembly GCA_013398015.1 of Oreocharis arfaki. NCBI lineage: Eukaryota > Metazoa > Chordata > Aves > Passeriformes > Paramythiidae > Oreocharis > Oreocharis arfaki. Next base: position 810,643 of record VZRR01003435.1, on the reverse strand, counting down.
TGCTGGACTGGCCTGTACTCATAACAGTGCTAATTGCAGTTCCTAAGGCTTGAATTCCTGTTTTCTCTTACAGTGTTTTGTTCTCCAGGCGTTTACCGGGGGCTGGAAAAGGATACTGAGTAAATGAGATAGGCGTTTTCTTCCTGTGCTGGGTGCTTAGATAGCAATCACCAGCAGTAGGTGGTTAGCACAGACTGACATTTTGTTAAGGAGTTGCTTCAGCAACTCAGGCACTAAATAAGCAAGAAAAGGGAATAGGCAGTTTTATTTGTCACTTGAATATTTCTCTTCTTATTGGAAATTTAAAAATAGCTTTTTTCTTCAAGCAGTAGGATTAAAATAATGTGTTTTCACCAAATAAAACAAACAAAAAAAATCTATAAAGGGGGGGATGAAGACAGAGTTCTTTAAAAATCAGCTGTGAAATAAGTAAATTACTCAGCTTTATGGCACTCATTCAGAGACTGTTCTAGTCAACAGAAGTCTTATTAAAGTAAACTTGTTATCAATAGTAATTAACCAGTCTCTACTGAATCAGTTAAATTCCAGTAATGTGATATGATCAGTTGAAATAAGGACTTTTTATGTTCACAGGAAAGGACAAAAATCTATCCTTCTGCAGCATGGGCTACTCAGTTCCAGCAATCCTGTGATGATCTTACTGGTTTTGTTACGTTACTCAGACATTCATATATTTTAATTACTCTATAAATGAAATTCTTATGTAGTTATTACACTTGAGTGGTGGGTTCGACAAAGTGACTTCTAGAGTTTTCTTCCAACACAGATTATTCTTTACTTGTGTATTTCATGGACAGCAACTTGCATGCTTATCGTTTTTCACATATTTACTGACAAAAGTCCTAGGAAATCTCTGCTTTTTCTTCCTCAGCAACAAGTATAGAAATCTTCAAAGACACTATCTCAGGAGTGTGTGCGTGTGTATGTGAATTACAGAACTATACCGATGTCACTATGCCATCCTGTGTAGTATTTTTAGTATATCTCAGTGCTGCAGTTAATCACTGCTGCTTGTGATTAGGTTTTGTTGTGTTGGTTTGGGGTTTTTTTAAATTGTATGGAGGGTTCAGTAGCTGCTTTTGTTGCTGACTTTTGACTGCAGGGGCAGTTACAGCGAACTCCTACGATGGCATGGTTAGAAGGCAAGCAAGTGACAAATGCTTTTGAAAAAGAAATACTTCTCTCTTAAGGGAAGGAAAAGGTACTCTTTGCTTAGAAGCATGGGAACTGATGTATCAAGGCCACAGCGCTTGACAGCTTCTTGTGACTCCTCTCCCTTCTCCCAGACACTCAAGGTTACAGAAACACTTTAACTGAAACTGATTTTTTGTTAAGTTTAGAGGCAAAGTATCTTTAAGGAAATACGTTGCTGAGAGTTGTTCTAGATGCTTTAAGGTCATGTTTCTGCTAAAAGGCAAAATTCATTTTATTTCTAGTAGTACTGCTTATTCCTGTCTTTATCATCATTTACTATGATTCAGCTTATTTTGTATTGTTCATGTGGAAGTGGTTGTTTTCATTGCAAATACCAATTTACTGCATTTATTACCATGTAAATAATGAGATCATTTATGCAATAAAATCCAACGAAATGACCATACTGTCACTGCTGCCATAAGAAACTACTGAAATACAAAACATTCACAGCAACTGAGGATATGAGTTATCTGAAATTTTGTTTAAGCCGCTTTCTTAAAAACCAAGATCTAGACATTCTAGGACCATTAAAAAGAGATAACGTATCCTTCAGAACATTAAGAAACAATAAAAGAGACACTCAGAATTTATTTTTAAAAAAATAGAAATAGTGGGGCTGGTTATGACTGTCTTCATCTCTCAGTCTGGTAAAGCTAACTCCTCTCTTTAAAGGTACTCTGAGTGTTTTATTCTAGGAGCACTGGAAGTACATGCTCGCATTTACTCCATGCATGTAAAGGAGCATAAATACCAGAGCAAAGTACTAACAACTGGGGGAGGCCCCAATAGTCCGTTTTGTTCTTGATGAGGAGAAGGGCTGGATTTTTATAAACTTGTTGAACCAGTCCTGAGACAATGAGCAGCACAATTCACCATGGGAGACATGTGTGTTTAGTCAAGAAAACAGCATATTCACAGTAGATGAGCACCAGCCATGACCGAGATGATAGTGCGGGGACTTGAACAGCCAAGCTTCGCACACTGAGTTTTGGGCTCCCTGTTCTAGTAAAGTAACACAGAGAATTGTAGAAGCATTTAGATAGTAAAAGACCTCTAAGGTCATTGAGTCCAACCGTTAATCTAGTATCGTGTTCACCAATTAGCCACGTCCCCAAAGTTTCACATCTACAGGTTTTTGGAAAAACTTCAGGCATGGTGATTCTATCACTTTCCTGGGCAGCCTGTTGCAATGCCTGACGACCCTTTCAGTGAAGAAATTTTTCCTAATATCTAATCTAAACCTCCCATGGTGCAGCTTGAGGCCATTTCCTGTCACCCATTCACTTCCTTCCATGGAGGTCCAGGCGTCAGAGCATAAATCACATTTTACTGTACACAAGTAAGGCTTTCAGCTTCTGATTTGAACCAATATAATTTCTGGTCCTAGAATGACAGTGATGATGTGGATGTTACAAATCTGAAAGGCCTTGGAGACAATTCACAGAGAATCAAGAATTCACAAAATAAGAAAACAGTGCATACTAATCAGGTATGTTTCGGTTTTTGTTTTGTTTTGTTTTGTTTTTCTTCCAAATAACCTTATGAAAATTAGTAAACCTCAAATTGAATGTCAGCGATGTAATCATATATCTAAGACAGATATTCTAACAAAATCTGAATATTATTTAAAATGTATAAATCGACAGGGAAGTGAGTTCTGTTCTCAAAAATACATTAAGGAAAAAATGAAATTACAGGATGTGTAGGGTTCAGAAAAAATGTATTCTAGTGTCATAATGGCTTCATACAAAATACAAAAGAGGCATCAGAAATAGTCATCAGAAGGAGGACTGTGGATGAGGAGTTGACATACAAGCATTTTCTCATTTTCGTAAGAAGGTGGGAAAAGAGAATCTGTAATCACTGGTTTTAGAGATACAATCTTCCAATCAGACAGAGAATTCATATGACTAAATATCTAGTAATAAATTAATATTTAATTTTAAATAAACATCCAAAATAATGAACATTTCAGAAAAACACAAACTTGAGGCAACAGGTCCTGTGTAAAACTGACCAGAGAAGAAGAGAGCACAATACTGTAATAATAAACACATTCATTTTGACTTCTTTTGTCTATATGTTTGTTTAAGCCCACATACTGCATACCCCACTATGAAGATATAAGAGTCAGGTTAAAAAAATCCCCAGGTATTTTACCATTTTCAGGTATTAATATTTTCACATCCCCACTCCAGAAATAACTTGCTACTCTAAAAATTCAATTCTGTTGTAATCATATCTACTTGCCAAGTTTGGTAATAGTAGTCAAAGCAACGTGTAAGAAATACTTGATGCATTTCTCATTTCTATCTTCTCATTTCTATCTTCTATTGCATGCTTGGATATAGTCAGAGGCAGCAAAGGCATGCTGCCAAAGTAATGCCTCTGGTCTCAAAGTTGAATTAATTCCAGATATACAGTGGTGGAAAGGATCACTTAAACTGCTCTGATTAGCACCCCTGAGAGCTAGATTGGGATCTGAGATCTTAGGAGAGAAAGGTGGTAGATGGTCCCTGTACCTTCATCTTCAAAAAAGCCAGCAAAAAGGAAATTGTTAAAACAGAGAAAGACTTTCAGAACTGATTGAAACTGTAGAAATTTGGAGAAAAGTAGTGGCATCTATGAAAGCTTGATTTTTATCAGAGAAACCAATTTCCCACTGAAAAGGTTCATCTGAAAACATTCTGCCTCTACTTGGTGCAAGACTACTAGAGATGCGTATATTCACACCAATAATTTCTCAGGCACGCTGTGACTGAAGCATAAGAATTTATTTTGAGGGTCTTTACAGTATGAACTTTGCAGTGTCTCCCTTTGCTGCTAGAAGTCCACGTGTTCCACACAGCCCTAAGGTAACTCTCAGCAAGGGCCAACACTACCCAAGAGCCAAAGCTGGTATCATGTTTGGCCTTGAAAAAAATAAAAGGGGCTTGCATCCATCCATTCTCCAATTTCCTTTTGTGTCTGCACACTTTCACACGAAGTTGTCTTTGATTTCAGATGTTCTCAGCACCTTTTAATGTTATTGTAGGAAAGCATTTGTGGCAATAAAAGATTGACATAGTAATATTCTGAGCATATTTAAATACATGGTAAACGATGTGAAAAGATGTAGATTGATGCTTTTGTAATTGAAATTACTCAAAAGGAAAAGTAAGTTATATTCTCAAGACAAACCATGTATTTCACAAATTTGGAGAGCCAGAGTTCAGGCTGTGGGTGATCCAGGCACAGGGAGTATGTTGTGGCATGCAGGAAAGAGATAGGGGAGCATGGCCTGGCCTAGGCAGTGCATGGATTGGGGGTACTGGGAATGATGGTGGGGGTGAAAGCAATATCTGTAGGACATGAGCTTCAAGCTCTGACCAGGAGAGTGGACACAGTGCCAAAGGGAGTGTAGATGCCTGCAAACATGAAGGCACAAGTGCTTCAGTCTGAAGGGCTGGGACTCTCTGGATTTATAGCACAGGTTAAAAAAAACTGTGAGAAGCACTGGTATGCAATATATCCAAATTTTAAACTCAGGAATAAATAATATTTACATATTCTCAGCACTCAGTGTCCCTCAGACAAGAGGCCTACCTCGTACAGCCACTGAGAAGAGTACTGCCAGTTTCAGAAGTAACAGTAACTTAGTAGGCATTTTTCAGGTTTTCTTTGCTTCACAGTCAAGACCAAAGAGGGAAAGAAATTGAGTTTAGTGAAAATATGGCCATAAGTTGTAGTGCAGCTCCGCAGAGCTACGCAGCACCCCGTTCCAAAAACTGCAGCCAAGGGGACCAACAGACTCCTGCTGGTCTTTGCTGAGCTTTCCCTAGGAGAGTGAACAGTGGCTTCGTTGTACACACTCCTCTGGTCTCGCCATGTGTTAGTTTTGCCTTTGAGATTAATAAAGTCTGAAGACACTTGACAGGCTGAGAGACATGTGGTTGTTCAGCTGGGAGAAGAGAAGCTCCGGGGATCCCACAGTGGTCTTTCAACACTTAAAGGGGGCATACAAATAAAATAAGGAAGAGCAACTTTTTATAAGGTCATGTAGCCATAGGACAAGGGGGACTGGCTTTAAACTGAAAGATGGAAGGCTTAGATCAGATATTAGGAAGAATATTTTTACTGTGAGGGTGATAAAACCGTGGAATAATTTGTCCAGAGAAGTTGTGGATGCCCCATCCCTAGATGCATTCAAAGCCAAGCTGGATGAGGCCTTGAGAAACCTGGTGTAGTGGGCGGTGTCCCTGCCCATGGCAGGGGATTGGAGCTCAGTGATCTTTAAGGGCCTTTCTACCCCAAGCCATTCTATGACTCTGCGATTCAGGTCTCTCCCTGGCTTTCCAGGACTTCTGGAAGCACCTGCAGCAGGACAGACGGACAGAATGCAAGGACCAGGGCAAGGTCTGCCGTGGGCCTTGTTTTCCATAGCAGACCGGGGAACTGATACACCATAAACAGTGACAGAATAACAAAAGCTAAGCTCACTTGCAGATTGCCACTGCTCCAAAAGTGGCTGGGCACTGTGGGCCACTCCTCTGAAGAGGGTAGGACATGTCCAGCAGGCCAGGCAAAGGACTGTCTGCCTTCACCCTGGTCGTGGCCAGACACTCCAGGCCAATCAGCTGGTCAGGGCATCGTGTTCAAAGGGAGAGGCATGAGGGCCACGTGCAGGTACATTGCTGTCTTTGAACACAATGGTCACCTGCCCTGGGCCCTGGCCGCTCTGCAGGCCTCACCACGAGCATGGAGGTAAGTCGCCACGGGACAGGCGATGTCCTGGTGCTCCACTGGAGTGGGACGGGGGAAGCGGTGCAGCGTGGGCATGACAGTCCCCACGGGTGTGCTGAGGGCTTTGAGGGGTTGTGTCCGTCCCAGCCGCCTCAAGGCAGTCCTCGGACAGCGTGCAGGTCAGCCTGTACTTGTTCAAAAGCTTTAACAGTGCTATGCTTATGTGGACTCAGGTAGCAGTTTTTCTTAAGAATAAATGTATTGGCTTAAATTTTTAAAACACTGCGCCTTGCCCAGTTTAACCAGGCTGCCTATACAAAAGTTCCGTCGTATTAGAGTCCTGCAAAGAGAGAAGCAAAAAAACCAAGGGGGTGTCTACAGGAGGTGCTAGGCAAGCTGGCTAATTGGCAGCTTGCACTTTTCACATGTATGCAGTAGTGCTACCTATGAGGCCCTGTCCTCCTCAGCTCTGAATAACAGGGCTATTTTTTCCCCCTCCATTTCCCCTTTGAAAATGGTGTGGATGGCTTGGGAAACTCCTCAGCTAGGCTAAACACTGGGTTTGCCTGATACTGATCACAGAGTTGGTGGCACTTGGGACAGCTGGAGCCCGGCACACAGTGCAGACAGAAAAGTCTAGAGACTGCTTCAGTCATTCTGCATCTGGGGATGCTTTTTTGCACCTTACTTAAGAAACATAAACCCCTCTAACAATCTTGGCACTGATCTGCTTTCCAGGGGGATGAATACATCAATATTCAGAGTGATCTGCATGAAAAGAAACGTGCCTCCGTAGATGATGAGCAACCACGCTTGAAAGGGTAATGTGTTTTTGCATGAGTAAGTCATCCATTCACTTCATACTGGCCTAAGCAAAAAGCTTCCAGTGTTTTTACTTCTGGAGTGACAGCTCTAAATTTCACTGCCACACCCCTATGCTACACAGACCTTTGTATTGCCTAGCGATTTGTGTAATACAGAAACACAACATTATACCTCACAAATGACATCTGTGATTGTGGACCTATCATTTTAAAGCCTTGCAAATTAAAGGAGCAATATTTTTTCTTCTTGTACAATAACTTCTTTTCCAATATTTCTAGAGCAGTGTTTTTTAAAGAGAGGTCTTAAAGAGTGGTCTCTTTCAGGAAGTTTAAAATTCACTACTGTCTTTCAGTTTGTATTGCCATTTACTCGAGCACAAAATAAGAACAGAATAGCTGTGAAAAAAAAAAAAATTGATGGAGAAAAGTTTTACCTTTTGTTTTCACTATTTCCGAGTGATCTCAGAGTGAAAACACATATCTACATTTTACTTGATGATTAAGTATTTTTGTGAAAATAACAAATGCTGTTTGAAGCATTTAAAAAGTTAAGACACAATACTTTTATTCATACTAAATGTTCATATGTGTCATTGATTTCTTTCAGCAGGTAGTACTGAATAGCCTGTGGTCTGGGGCACACCCTTTTTGAAAGATCAGTCTGTTGATAACACGGATTCACTACACAAGTGCAAGGTGTTAACTTCCTCTTCTAGAATACATGCACAAGAAAAAATTGATTTCTGAGTTGCAAAATATGAGCAAGAATAGTTTTGAGATATATAAATATTTCACAATAATGTGCTTAAGGGAGATCTGTTTTTTCAACATCTTGAGCTACATTTCAAGCCTCTAGGATCAACTTTTAGAAAAGAATTTTTCTTTAGTAAATTAACCGTATTTCATAAGGAACATATTTTTTCTGCCACCTTCCAGAACAGAGCTGCATATTTATGACATATGTGTCTAATTATTTAAGATATCCTGGCACCAGAGTGATAATAGCCTGAATTAATAAAACAAAAAGGAGAGAGAGATGTTAGATAAAAGAAGAAATTACAATAAATTGTAATCTGAAAGTAACAATTTTAAATCCCAAAGGACTCATAAGGAGCAGTAACAGATAGTAGATAGTATTTTTTCCTTTTCTTCAGTGATGGATGAACCATAAATGTGATGAAGTAACTGCCTTTTTCATCTATTTGTCTCTCATTTCTCGTTTTTCTTTTCCTGTTCTATCTAATCTTTCTGCTGAGATTGGGTATCTAATGTTCTAACCTAATGTTCCTACATGTTAGAAAAAAAAAAAGTGCTATGATTTGTGAAGCAACAGGAATTCCCAGAACTGAAATTGAAGTATCAAAAGCAATCAAGATTTCTCAGAGAACCTATTACTCTTTGTACTTGTGAAGGAGTGTGTTCCTGCTCTGTTCTTCTGAGTACTGATATAATTTAAATTAATATTTCTTGTTCCTCTCAAATTTATTTTAAATTAATTGAATTTTTCTGAGTGCAGAAAAGAAGGGTATTCATGCTGGATTTCAGTGTGCATCTAACTCCAGCTGCATTTAGTTTCCAAACAGGTACAGTCTGGATAATTAGCATCTCTAAATATAACATTGCCTTTATTGACTGGGAATGCAAGGCACTGCTTTAGAGATGTGCCTCTCTAAAGCAGTGCCTCTGAGATGACAGAGCCGTAGCTGAAATTGTTTTCCAGCTTGCACAATATGAAGGTGTTTATTTAGGCACTGCTTTCGTAATTGATATACGTCCACGTCACCAGCATATTTAACACTGGAAATCTGTGTTGAATTAACTCCCTTAACTGCTATTCTCCTAAATTTCAACCTCCCTCATGAAATTGTGCTGTTACCTTTACTGAGGAAAACAAAGAAAGTGAAATATGTTACAATTGAAAGAACCAATTATAGGTTATATTTGAATGTTGTAGGGCATGACATTTAAATACAACAAATAAAATTTCCATGAGATGATGAGATGAAAAATTAATGTAATAACCACAAACTTTTAAAAAATCCAGGAACATCTATACGCACTGTAATAAGGGTTTAGATCAGTATTTGTTTTTTTGCACCCACACACAAATGTTAGGCCTTCACAATTACAGCAACAGTACTGTTCCACATGGCAATGCTGCGCTGGCTGTATTAACAGAGTTTGTGGGTCTAGTAATGGACACTGAATCTTTAACTACCTACTCAGTTTGCACTAACCCCACTAACAGACCTCTTCACGGAAGAGCTGTACTTCAGAGGGTAGCAGAACTAGCCTGCCAGCTTTGGCCTATTACATAGATGACAGATTGTCCCATTAGATATCTGCCATATTTTCTTTTTCTCTTGTCTGACATCAACCCAAAGAAGTCCCTCTCAAAAGGCACTGTTCATTTGGCGAGATCCAAATTTAATGCTTACCAAGTTCAGTGAACTACAGTGGAGAAATTTTGACCAATATAACACAATTTTCTTCTGCAAACGCTTACTTTTCTATTCTTTGTTAAATTTTTTTGCCCTAGGCTTTTAGAAAAAAAGTATGATGAAGTCTGTGAATTTTGCAAGAAACATAAAACCAGAATTTATTATGCGGTTTATGGAATTTTAATAACAGGTACAGTATATATTACACCCAGGATTGCTGAAACCTTGTTTATTTACCTGTATGAGATTATGGGCTGTGCTGTGTCTTTGTCTGACATAAAAACTCTTGACTGTCTCTAAGAATGTATTTCAAAGTAGCTAAGAATTTAGTCCCAGAGAAAATTCCAGATTGCAAAACCTCCTCATTCCCAGACATAACAGAAGCACAAATCTTGCTAAACTGATTCACCAGCATGTTTAAAGTCTGACTAACAATTACACTTGCGATAACAGGATAGTAGTAGTTAAGTTCAGACTTTGTGTCTACTCCATTACCAGCTGATTCCAAAATTACGATTTCAGTAACTTGTCCAAAACCATGAAATCACGTTAAAAACAGTCAGCCACCAAATAAGACTGAACTTAAGTCAGCAGGCTGGAAATGGAAGTTTTCTGACCCATATTACTCAACAGTCACAGCAAAATTTTTTTAGAGTAAATGTACTTATGACGGTATGCACTGCAAAATCATTCAGATATTCTTCTTTCTCTCTTTCCTGATTAGCAAGTAGGTTGGTTCATTTCCTTCCACTTCACCAAGTTTGTTTTTGAGATCTTCCTACTTGAACATTGGTCACACAGAGACTTGAAATATGTCTGTGAGATAGGTGTCAGCAGACCAGAAGGGGTTATAAACGTGCTGCTTGCATGCTGAATATCCTGCCCTCATAACATCATCCTGTCTTGCCTTGTCATAGTACAGACATATTCTGGCTCAAGAGAGTGAGTGAGTTCTAAGAATATGTCAGGATTTCATACATTAATTCCATAAAAAAACAGCTTGTGTTACCAAAATCAGTTCTTTTTTATTTGCCGTAGACAAAATCAAATTATTCTTTACAAGAACTGAGTACTTTTTTGGGCAGCATTTGTCATCAGTGAACTGTCAAATAAATAATTTCATAGCTACTTTAAGAAATAAATTACTTTTAAGCTTCACAATTACTTGAGAAGGTCATCAAATCAGTCAATTGACGTATGTTTATAAGTGTTTGTTTCTAGTTTTTTGGACAAACTCATCCTCTTTTGGAAAACAGAACAAGACTCATGCTCTTAATTCATACCTTTTACACAGGAAAAAGAAGTTCTATAGATGTGTTTAATTTTCCTGAGTGATTAACGTGTTTGATACGAACTTGCCTTGGCAAAAGCATATAACCTGCTTTGACAGAATGAAAGCCACCTTTTATATCAAAGAGTGTATCATAAGTAACAACACTATCCACAAATGCAAATTTTTTTGGTATTTAGACTGACAGTCAGAAAAGCACGAAAAAGTTAAGCACGGGCTTGACTTTGATCACATCTTATAAATTTAAGATTTGATCCTGTTTTTAAAAATACCAACTTAACTGACATGTATATTCTTGTTTCTGTGACAGCATACTTGGCAGTAGTTATTGCAGCCTGCAGTTTGAATTTTCGGAGAGCTTTGCCACTCTTTGTCATCACTGTCCTAGCCATCTTCTTCATCTGCTGGGATTTTTTAATAGCTAAGTATGAAGACAGAATTGCTGCACTCTTTTCCCCTGGAGACAGATATCTGAAAAAACAGTGGTTTTGGTTGAAATGGTAAATATTAATTACTTTCTATTTATGTAGAAGGACAATGCTCTAGTCAAGTTACCGCTATGATTTTATTTCAGCTACTCCCCCATAAGCACAGGGAGATGGGTCAATCATACATATCTCAATAAAATCACAAAATAATTCAGAATTTACCAGTTTATAGATATCAGAAACGCGTTCAGGATTTCAATGCAGCAGGTAGGGATCACAAGTGTTGACAGAAAGCATAGAAAAATACCATGCATTGAGGTAGGACACATTCGTAATTGAAAGCGAATATGTTCACAGAAATCCATGTGTGTTGCAGCCTTTTGCATTTATTCTGCAAGCCAGAAAGTGGTTCACTGTTCAGAGAGCTGTTAGGTTCATAAAAACCTTAACTCTAACATATGCGAACTGCTGAAGACTGGAGTGTATTATCTAGATACTGCTTTTCCACAAATCCCCATAGCAATTTTTACTTGACCTTCAGGAATCAAAACATGCCAGCCAGATTTAATGTCATAATAAGGTTGTATGACCTTAATTTGGGATGGTAGACATTCACTTGGTAGATAAATGGTAGATAATTAGACCTGTCAGATACTTATTTTAAATATTCCTGAGCAGTGATCAGGGATATTGAAGATATCCTGGGGAAAATGAGGAGACAAAGGAGCCTTGTAGACCAAAGAAAAGATCAAATGAAATCTCATTAAAAATGAAAACTAAATTGGCAAGGTACCTTCTGTTTTAGCTAGGTCACCTACTAGCTGAGAGACAAAGAGTTTTAGGGAGGGGACATTCACAGTTCAGGAAATGTCCCAGACTATTCTTATTATTTAAGAATGGTTTTGCTAAGAAAGGTGCCATAAAGATTGTGGTCCTTCTGCTCGGGAGCCACATTAGAAAGCAGTCACACAGAGGCATTTCCATTAGATGGTCTGGCAGCCTCTCTGGGAGAAGGAGCGAAAGGAACAGGAGAGCCCTGAGGAGCAGACAGAACAAGTCAGGGGCAGTAAGTGCTATATTACCTGGGCTGCAATCCTTAAATTGTACATATCACAGGTAAGATACTTAACTGTTTTCTTCCAAGAGACAGAAAGTCTCTCATTTGTAGAAAGAGTTTCTCAGCATTGCAATGGCCTAGCCATTTTGTGGAGTTTACCTGCAATGTTTTTAATCCACATCTAAAAATAGAATTTATGTATCTAAATATTATAATAAATTATTTCACTGAAATCAGTGAAAGCTTACTGTTAGACAAAACTAGCATTAAAGACTTGGGACTGTGTTTATTTCCTCTCTGTATATGGGATGATGTATTTTGTTGCCTTCCAGGCTGTTGTTGTGGTAATTACCTTGAATAAATAAGCTTAACATGGTTCTGATAGTGGGGACCATAGAAACACTGAAACACAGATGTACACATCTCTTGTCTCTGGTCATTGTTTCTGAGTTATCTGAACAGACTGCAAATGGTAACAAAGAAAAGAGATGTTTACAGCCTGTTCCTCAGTAGAGTGTACTTCAGAGGCCCACCAGCTAAACAGCACAGTGCGAGCTATAAAAACCACAGCCTGTCTAGCCCAGAACTAAAGAAAGATTCAATAAAGGAAAGGAAGGAAGGAAGGTCAGGAAAAGAAGGATGAAGTGAGAAAGGAAGATATCACACTTCATTTAATTGAAATAACTCCCAGACAAGAGTCACTCACGCTTATTTTGGGTTTCCCCCTATACTCTAGCTTGGAGGACATTTCTTCCAGATGCCACCAGCAAGGATGCTGCCAGAGGTGCATCAGCAAAGGCAGGTTCCTGCTTGTGTAGAGCTACAGGTTTCAGCCCAATACATTGTATAAAGAATTTATTCACAAACAGAGATGTTAATGTTTTGGGTATGGGAAACAAATATTTTGGGGATGGGTATGGGATTCCAAACATCTTTTTCAGGATATCATGATGCTTTTTTTCTCCTAGGGTGTTGTGTGCAGCTCTTATTATAACTATCATCTGCTGGCTCATCTTTGACACAGCAAAACAAGGATCTCGTCAGCTAATCTCTTTTGGTGGGCTTGTGATGTATGTTCTCCTGATGCTTATCTTTTCCAAATACCCAAACAGAGTGAGTATTATTCCATGATGGGCCTTTTGGGAAATTTTTTATTCTGTGTTTTAAAAGCTATTCCTCTACCCTAGTACCAATAGTAAGAGTAACAAAATGTGGGAAAGTAAAAATACAGGCATCCGGAGACCAAGCACTGTATTTAATTTACGAGGAAAGCAAATTTGCTGTTGGGGAGCATGTGTGGGGCTGTACCAACACTGGTCTCTCACTATTTTGGGAAGCAACTGCCCATCTTTTGTTCCAGCCCTGATACAGCAACACATTTGCTCCTGGAGCATCAGTGCAAGCTGAGATAGGCCTTCTTCATGTTTTCACCCACAGGAGCCTTACCACAGTCCTCAGTACATTGCAGTCATTTACTTGAGGACACTGTCATCACATCAATACAAATTGCATGGAACCAGAGATATGATAGACTTTTATAGCTCTTGTTTCCCACTGCAAATTCAGCAGCCAAGGACAAGCTGAGATCCTCACCTTTTGGTCACCCTCTCCCACAGGCTTGTAAATACCATTTATTTTAATTTTATGTCAGAAATGTCCACACTGGTTTGCTGTGGTATTATAAAGGGCTTAGCTCAGCCACCACAACTGCCACCTTAGCTTTTACTCCTGTTTGCATGCCTCACATACCTCTGCATGCTTTCATTAATCATATATCCATTGCCTATGTCAGCAAGTTTTCCCGATACTTTTCAACATGTCTTGCATCAGTGCTGAGACTTTCTTAACAGGTGAAGTCCTCTCAGCAAGGACTGATGAACTTACTTTGCAGCTGCTGCTGTCTCCAGCTGAGGTGAAAACTTACACTCCAAATGCTTTGTGATCTCTCATGAGTCCTCATTACACCTAATAGGTTTGTGTTATTCAAATATGATCTGATTAAATTAGAGAATGCCATCGCAGCTCTTTGTCTTGTAAGTAACTTGATTCAATTTTCACAAAACAAAGATGTGTTCTGAGGCAGCAGAACAGGAATAGTCAGTGTAGTGAAGAGGAACTCATCATAGGCAGCCACACTTTCTCTTATGACTGACTTTATATGATGAATCACAATATATAACTGAGTAGTTCTCAAGCATAAAAAGTCTTTAAAGCTAGGGGACAGAAACAGAGTCGAAATTAACCAAGGACAAACCCTATAACAATATCGCATTATTCTCTGTCCAGATATGTGAAGATCCAAGTCCCCTACAACCTGTTTTGGCAGCTGCTCCTATTCTGCAGTATAATCAGACAATCCCCTTATTATTTAAACAAACATCCCAAATAAACTATTATTTATTTAAATAACAAGTAGTTTCTTTATTTTTCTGTCTATCTAGGTTGCTTGGAGACCAGTATTTTCAGGAATAGGAATGCAGTTTATTCTCGGGATTCTTATTCTGAGGACCAAAGTGGGTTTTGATGTATTTAACTGGCTAGGCATTCAGATCCAGGTAAGCTACTGAGCAAAATCCTTACTTGTTTAATATAATTTTCTGTCCTGAGAGTCTTACATTATATGAATAGGTGGTTCAAGGATCCATTTGTCCCTTGATTTTTTCTCTTCTTGAGGAAAAAATGGGTTCTCAGAAAGGTAATTGACTTCCTGAATTCAACCTTCTTCTCGTTTATTTTTTTGTTTTGTTTATACAATGGCCAGAGTAATCTCATCTATTAATGGCTTTACCATCATTGGGCTGAAGTTGTAAATTGGCATTCTTGAAACACAAACTACTGTTGTGCCAGGGCACTCATAGGAACTCTTAGACAGGGCTCAACTCCAAATCATCCTTGCAATAAACATGATATGCTGAAAAGCTTTGGGGTTTAGGGCACAGCCCAACTTATCTTCAGATCAGCAAAATTCCTGGCACCAGGGTCATTCCACAGTCCTCATAACATATAAGAAAATTAATTCAGATACAAACAGGTGGCAAAATCCACATCTGCATGCCGGAAGGGATCTCTAGAAAGCAGACGGGATCTGTCCACAGGTGTCTCTGCAGACACAAAGTTTTATAAAAAGCCTGTTAATGTAAAGCAATGAATAAGCAATATCCGAAATATAGATCAGACAGTACCCCCTGAAGGACGTTCAGACTTTTCACCCCAGGGATACTATTCTTACAGCTGTTCTTCACAGGTAATTAAGCACATGTAAAACCAGACAATGCAGAATGTACTGTCTCTGTGCAGGAGAAAATGCACAGATCTGACATCTGTCTAATCTGCAGGCAGTGGGAGTCATCTGGGTTTTGTCACCAGGTTCTCAGTTTCTAACTGAAGCAGGTCTGGTGCCCCCTTTAGTTAGCTTCATATTTTCGTGTCTTACAGTCTTTCCTGTCAGAACTAATTATTGTAGCTATTATAAACTAGTTGAAATATGTATTTCAACTCCATTTTAAACTGTATCATTAATGCATATGTTTGCATCAGAAGTATAAAAATGCACCACTGGATCAGAATTAAAAAGTAGAAGATTCCCTTAGGCTAGCTCTTAGCTACACCTTTCAAAACTTGTTACTTCAGCCATCAAATCTCCGTTTTAAGCTGTACAATTTATTGTACTTATTTGCATCAGGTGGAGCATAGAAATGCACCATAGTACTTGGATTAAAAAGTAAATGTTTCTTTCAGTGTAGCTTATGGCCTCTATTGTGTTGGGTACTCCACAGAGCACAGCAGATTCAGGCAAACACAGTCAGCAAGGCCTGGACCCATGCAAATCAGAGCCCAAGCTTCTTGGGCCTCACCATATCTCTACAGGACAACTAGAAGTATTTTCTTGGGCTTTGGCGTGTATCCAGGGCTTATGGCTAAGTTACTTTGCTTTCTGTCCCTAGACTTTTCTGGAGTACTCTGATTCAGGTGCCAGGTTTGTGTTTGGTGACAAATACACGGATCATTTCTTTGCTTTTAAGGTAAGATGGTTTTTTTGTGCTCTCTGTGGCAGATAGACAATGGTAAAAGAACAGTATAGCTGGGAAAGAAATTTTTTGTGTCTTGTGATACCGATGTAGTCATCAGAGAAATCAACAGGTAAATTATTCCTTATTATGTGACATTCTGAATAGAAAATTTGGGATCCCTTTAATTCACTGCTATCCACTGAGTTAGATTGCACTTATTTAGTCTAATTATAACAACATATATTGCGTGTAGACAGAACTTTGGGATATCTTTTTGCAAGGAATAGGTTAAAAGGTTTGTACCTGGCCACTGACAGAAATACTGCCTCCTGCCTGTCTTCTCCACCTCTCCATGAGTAAAAGTGCTCTACCATGCTATGCTGTTGTACGCTTAAGTGCTGTGCAGACCACTGCCTCACAGACATTCCCCCTGAATGAAGAAGTGGAGAGCCTAGATGTGTATTTATTCATGCCTGGGAGAATAGAAGCTGCATAAGAAGGATACTACATGGTACTACGTTATTATTGCTTTAGCAAGATCACAGAGAGATTTTCCATCTCTCTCTTAAGAGACCCTTTTGGGAAACAGCTGGAATAATGTTTATCTGCTTTGTACTCTCTAATCTGTACCAGCATCCTTCCTGGTTTTGCTCTGAGAAGTAGCCTATGTCACAATGGCTGCTTAGGCTGGAATCAAGAACATATAAGGCAAAAGAAACCCCAAACTAACCCTAATAACAAATAAATAAGCCCCAAACAAATATGAGAAATGTTTTAGGACTTACTCAGGGGCCATTCTTTTGATATTTCAGATACCTGATCATGGGCTTACATGCCTTTTATCTTGTTTTTTTCTTGAGGTGGTATTCCAAAGTAGATATTCTTCCAACTTAGCTCTTTCATTACTTGAGAAAGAAGGTGCTATCTATTAAATAGCCAGCTACTAAGAATAGTCCAAACATCTTAGAAGGGAAAAAAAAAAGCATTTCATCAAAAATATGAATTATATTTTAAGAGCAGTACTTTTGCACCTTTAGTTTCACTTTCCAGGCTCCTCTCACGTTTACTCTATTGAGCAGTCAAAGAACAGTTTTCATTTCCAACTACATGTTTTAGGGATGAAATTCCCACACCTCTGTATTATTTTTTCTGTAATTTTTGACAATGCCTTATGAATATGATTCTTTCAAGGTGGCTTTTAGTGCCTCAGTGATGATGCAAAATACTTTGCTTACTAAAGCCATAACTGGGGATCAGACAGCCCTAGCTTGCTTCTATGTAGGAAAGCACTCAAAAGTCTTATGCTGTGGTTCAAGTCAGCAAACCCATGGAATTTCTGGAAGATGATAACAGGAACAAGTAGATTATTCTCACGTTGAAAAACAACAAAACAAAACCCATGAGTTGATTTTCAGAGCTGCATATATATATATATATATGGTAAACAGAGTGGCAGATGTGTACAGCAATACCAAAACATGCTCCATCTGCTCCTCCTGTAGACAGGGAATTCCCTCTTCCAACAAGAATGAGTGACAGCCAGCCTGTTCTCTCTTGAAACACTCATCATTTACTTAGACATTAAGTTGGTCCAAAGTGGTTTTTTTGTGTCTTTCAGATATTTTGTGGGGTTTGCATGTTGTGATGAGCTCTCCAAATCTTGCCCTAAGGTATTTCAAAGCATCCTCCAAAAGGCAATGCTTAGCTCCTGGGAGATTAGACAAGGGACGGGATATGTCTTTTCAGAGAACTGTCAGAGTCCTGTTATATCCTTACTGTATCCTTAGCAATATGAGGGGCATATCAGTTTTCTGCCAGGTGAAGTAGACATGTTACCAGAGCAGACACATCGCATATGTGCATATGCACACCTGTATGTGTTCTGACCTTGAGCACGCAGTTCTGGAAGCACTAATTAGTCAAAAGTGCATGCATTCGCATGCATAAACGGTTATTTTAAATGTGTATTTGTGTATGCAGATGCATAGTTTCAGAGTTCTGAAAAAACCCACTTGCCCATATAAATAAGCACTCCCGGGTAGTTAAGTAGATGGAAAAGACCTTTTAGTCTATCTTGTCGACTACGAAAGGCAAAGTTTGCTTTGAGCAAGGAAGGAATTAGATTTCAGTTAAATCTGTAGCTCCTTTTTTACACCAGGAGAATTATGGCTCCCTGAGAAAGGCTTTGCTTTAAAGGTCAAGCTTTAGGAGTGTATGAAAAAGCAGGATGTTCCTTTAACATCAATAGCAATTTCTTTAAAGGAAAACAAGGAAAAAGTTAACCATCAAGCCACAAATGGGAGGCGAGTTGGGAACAGCCAACAATTTTAACTCCCTGGTAGAGTAATGAAGGAAAAGGCAGGGGAGAAAGATCTTAGAAGTTTCTGCTATTTTACTGCATGGCAAACTATCCCTACAGAATTGCAAAAAGATCAAAGAACCAAACTAGAGAAAGCAGCATTATATTAACCTGTTGAACAGCACAACAATATTGGTTAATTGCACTCTGTCCTTCCAGTGAAAGGTTCTGATCATCAAAATTGAGTTTCTAAATGTTTATCAAAATTGTTGACAGTACCAACTCTCCTCTAGAAAGGCATAGCATCTGTTTACCTGAACTAACAAAGTGGTTTGTTGTTTTTCGCTCTGTTACTTTATTTTATTTATAATGCATTATGTCATTAGAGATCACACATGGAAGCTTCCTAGTCTTAGTGGCTGTGGGAAAATGACTGTGGTCCTGTGGACTGGTAACTAGGGATACACTTAGAGGAAACTGAGGGGTTATATTAGCATCTTAACAGGAGTTATAATACAGGGTAAATCACGGTTGCTGCTCCCTGGATGGAATATGGTTGGCACATGACTTGAAACCTCTTCCACAATGGTTCCCCATCACCTGCTAAGGCGAATGGCATGGAGGGTGGAGGAGAGTGGAAACACCATGGCCAGGCCCTGTGGAAATCTTTGCAGGGAAGGGAACTTGGTGGTACTTTGTAGCTGCTAAGCTGCCTACCAACTGTCAGCCCAGGGAAAGGGGGGAAGATGTCCCAGTGCTGAGCCAGCAACTGTGGCGAAATCCCTCTCCTTAGATGAACTTGCTTCATTAAAGCCTAATAATAATATTAATGTGCACCTCCATGTCAAAGTTATCCTCCTCTGAGGTACAGCCACCCCTCACTAGGATGCGCTCTACATTCTTTTTGACTGCGTCTTTAAAAGCAGAGGGAGACAATTTTACACTAATCAGTAACAAAGGTATGTATGACTAGAGTCACTCAAGCTCCACATAAACACAAAGAAGTTGAGAATGGGGGAAAAGTTAGGGAATACCCAGTCGTAACTGCTGGGATCTGTCAATGGGCTGAACCCGTCTTCTTTCCTGTAGGAATACCTGCTGGGTAAGAACCAGACTCTATGCACCCTGAATACTTTTATTGGGGATTTGAGCTTGTCTGTGTATTCCTTCAAGTGTGTTTTTGCAGTCAGATACTATCATCAACAATCTTCGAACCTTTACCCATCATGATTTTATATTAATAAAAAAGTTTTATCCCGTAAACCGTTAGTGTGAATCCTTCCTAGATGCTAGCAGTTGCCAGCGGTGGAGAACACACTCTAATAAAGGGGAAGACCTGCTGAGAGGTATCCCTTATGCTGGTGGTGTGTTTCCCTGACTAAGTCAGGTGAACCACCCTCCAATTCAGCAGGACTGCTCAGTGAAGAGTCCCCCTAGTGGGATGCTGACAGACTGGTCAGGTACAAGGGTCTTGGCTTTCCTGGGACACTGACAGACAAACACTAAGGGTCAAATAAATCTCTCCACACTAAGGGTTGAGGGAGCCTTCCCTTTTCACATGACAGTGGTACTGTTTTAGCTGTAACTTATATGTCTGACTAATTTTGGACTTTTGAGGGGATTTTTCTTTTTTTTGTATCCTAGCATAGAAATGGTAGAGTCCTGTATATTTAACATACTTGAGACTCAAGTTATATTAGTTTTATTTAAGATGAAAACCCAACACATTTAATCCATCAGACAGTCGGTTAGGCATTCATGCAATTCTTTTAATTTATGTTGAAAGTATTTTTCTGTCTCCACAGTAAGAGACTTACTTACAAAGATTCACTTTTTGTATTTTGTAGGTATGTACCTTTAAATAGATTCTGTTTGAAGAATGTAGATGTTTGAGCTGACTTAAACATGGCTATAAACTAATGTATATCATGCTAAACCAGACAGTTTCAAAACAATTGCAGTTGTATTAGAAAACTATGTAGATAAATGAAAATTACTTAATTACAGCACAAATAGGAAGGTCAAAAATTTTACAGCAGAAGTGTAAACTTGAAGATGAGTTTTCAATACCGATAAGTACGACTCCAAAAACATGAGTTTCTTTTTCAAATATTAAATAGCATAAGGGACAGGAAACCACTCTAGAAGTTTTGATGATCTTGTGTCTTCAAATCAGGTTCTGCCAATTGTGGTTTTCTTCAGTACGGTTATGTCTATGCTTTACCACGTTGGATTCATGCAGTGGCTTATTGGAAAGGTATGCATTTTTGCCAGTTACGTGCTCATTTGGTGGGAAATGTTTTGAACACATGCAGAAGAACTGTAGCCTGGAAATAGTTCCAAATATTACCGTTGCAAAATCTTAATTGGCATCACGTAGCACACTTTCCGTCTCCCAGTCTGGTTTCATTGCTTATGTCGTATTAATTGTTAGATTTGCCTGGCTAGCTTAGCTTTCCTCAGATGCCATACTTGCTTAAATCTTCCTTTCTGCCTGCCCTTCTCCCAGCCCTCAAAGTGCAGGATGGAGATAAGGTCACAGACAGTGGATTCTGCTAAGCATTTCAGTAGCAATTGCATACACCTTCCTGTCACAGAAACCTAAATAAGATCAAAGCAGGTTCCTCACCCATTCTCTTAAGTGTTAATTTTTGTCAGCATCTATGTCCAGTGCTAGTGTCTACTAAGATAAGATCAAGTCTACTTTCTGTCCTCTCAGTCCAGTAAACCTATCATACGAGGGGAAAGATCTTCCTCTATGGTAGTAGTTAAACCTTATTTAAAGATACTCTTAAATTAAAAGTACTTTGCCCTTTACATTCATAGGATTGTTATACAAGCACCATGAACCTCACCTAGCTGACATTAGTGTGCTGAAATTGCAATGAGGCATTTTTAGCCTTAATCTAAACTTCATGTTTTTTCCCTTCATATAATCCAAGTCTGTCTAGACAAGAACATAAATAATAAGAACACATCAAAATATCTGTTTTGTTTAATTTTGTTTAACATTTTTATGCCCAAAAGGAGCCTGGAATACTTTCAGTTCTGTTAAATTACTCCTCCTTCATCTTATTTTAGCATGTAACAATGACATGAATGTGCTATACCTTGAATCTGAAAACATAACTCAGGAATTGTAACACATCTCTGAACTCTTAAATTGATATGATTAACTTAAGAAGGGCGTGGAACAGGCAGGAGAAATTTTTGTTTATTTTTTTTTAAATCATTTTAGGTTGGTTGGATAATGCAGATTTTCATGGGGACAACTCCTGTTGAGTCTCTGGTAGCTGCGGGTAACATATTTGTGGGACAGGTGAGTTGGAGCACAGAAAAACATGTTCACACAATGTTAGAGAATATAGGGAAATAATGCTGCTCATTGAGCATTTGTGTATTAAAAAGATAGTATCTTAAAAAGCCAGTATTCCACTACAGTGAGTTTAATGGTTGATTTCCAAAATTGCAGTATGTTCATATGTTGGCAGTGATGCAAAGTGGAGTGGATTTGGGAAACAGCATGTTTTCCCAACAGAAGGTCCAGCATAAATGTAGGTGATAGATCTCCCTACCAGATTACTCCAAGGCTGTGAAGAAATAAGAGTTTCAGGGTTCTTTTCCAGTTGAAAAGGCAAGTGGTATGAAAAGATGGCATGTGAAGCAGGCAAGAGCAGGAGAGAGAGACAATGCAGAAAACTAGGATCCAGGGCTAGCAGTATAAGGCCTTATCCACAAAAAAGAGTGGACAGCATCTAGCAGACCACTTTATTGGGAAATGAGTGAAACTCACATTTACAACGTCTGTCCCAAGCTTAAAAGCAATGTAGAAAGATCAACAATTAGCATCTAAGTCCAAATGCAATATTAGCATGGTATTTGCAGCGATGCATCACCGCATCACACTGCTTCAAGATTTAGAGTAGTACCTCTGCATGACACCGCCTCCAGAATGTGCTCACACACGTGCCAGAGGGGCATGTTTCACCTGACTAGCAGCCTTATCTGTGGCTCAGACCTGCAGCTGTCCCTAAGTCACTAAGAAATGGAATAGAATTTCGTGGCAATTTCATTGTGCCTTTCAGGGAGACAGCAAACCAGCCAGAATTGTCTTCAGACATTCTTCTTCTTGGGATAAAAAAGCCCCAATTTATTGAAATTTGAGCACATATTAGCACTAGGATTAACTAGTCAAAGACACCTAAGTGTGATGCAGACACTAATTTTTCTGCCTTATTCATAAAAGAAATCTTTCGGCTTTTATTAGGGATTTCTTAATTTGGTGCTTGTTTTTCACTTCCAGACAGAGTCTCCTCTCCTAGTACGGCCCTACTTACCATACATCACCAAATCTGAGCTCCATGCAGTCATGACAGCAGGATTCTCAACTATTGCTGGAAGTGTCTTAGGAGCATACATTTCTTTTGGGGTAAGACAGGGGAAGAGAACTATTTATATAATAGCTGAAAATACATGGATTATCTGAGACCTTTTAAACATGTAGCCCAGCTAAAATGCTTTGAAAAGGGTCCCTCAGTCATTCCCACTGTTTGTTTTTTCACCTCTGAAGGAATTAACCACAAAAATCCCTGCTCTTCTGATAGCTCATTCTCTTCTTTTCCTTATGAGAAATATGAACTTTTGATGACCTCCTGTAGAAGAATCATCCAAACAACTAACAAATGTATTGCTTTCTTCCATGTTTGTGCGTAATATGGTTATTATGGAGTATTTTCTGTCACCTGGAATTCTAGGTTTCCTCCTCCCACCTGCTGACTGCTTCTGTCATGTCAGCACCAGCATCATTAGCTGCCTCCAAATTATTCTGGCCTGAAACTGAAAAGCCTCTGATAACTCTGAGGAGTGGCCTACAAATGGCAAAAAGGTAAGCTGATCTAGGTACTAGTTAATACTACTGCAAAAATGAGGTTTGGAAACATAACTCCTCACACATAAATTTTAGGGGAATTACGTAGTATGTGCGCAAGCAACAAATTAGTTACAGACTGATATACTGCAAATGGTTGATTTATGAATTCAGGTGAGTGTGCCCAATTACAATCTAACATATGCCAAGGGTCTGGGCCAAACTGTAAACTCTCCAAAGAAAGAGGGAAATGCCTACCTGAGGTGACCTGCCAGGAGGCTTTTCCATTTGTAATGTTGCTGTCTTTTTTTCTGTAATGAATCTGCAAATGCAAACATGTGAAAGCAAAGGCAGAGCAATCATTTCAGCAACAGCAGCAAACTTGTTGCCCATCTGCAGGGACACTTCTCTTGAAAAGGACAGGCAAAGCAAAAAGGATTTTAAGGATCTGTTCCTGAATGGCCCAGGCATTTCTCTAAGGGCTGCATGGAAGAGCAATGACATTCCCTAATCCTAGCAGTGCTACAGTTTTGAAATCTGACCTGTATCTTGCCCAACCCTGAATGTATCAGAATTCATCCTCAGGGCACCACAAACATATGCTTCAAGTGTCTGCCATGAGGACTGGCAGGAAAATCCTACTTCATGTCGTAATTCCTCTTCATTATTTACTCTCTGAGTGAACAGACAACTTCAGTACTAGACTTCTAATCAAGTGCATGTACCTTTTAGTTCTATTATTTGTTCTTGAATTAAAAGATGTTTACACAATGTTTTTTCCTTCATTGGCAAAGCGATTCAAAGAATCTGCTGGAAGCAGCCAGTCAGGGTGCCTCTACCTCCATCGGGCTGGTAGCAAACATCGCCGTGAATGTGATCTCCTTCCTTGCCCTGCTGAGCTTCCTTGACTCAGGCCTTTCTTGGGTGGGCAATTTGTTTGACTATCCACAGCTGAACTTTGAGGTATGGTCTCCAGGTCCTTCATGCAGCTTACATACACGCATAATTTGATTTTCTCAAATTTTAAGTCCTTGTGTGGTTTGTTTGTAGTTATTTTTTGTTGTTGTTTTGTATTTTAACATGAACTAAACCCATATTTTATTTGCATGTTCTGAAGAATTTTTTAAAGTAAAATTTTTGCCATGGAAGTATTTCTGTATCTATTAATCTATATGTAGTTTCCCCCTGTGGTGTTCTTGCTAACCCTCAGTGTATGTTTACACAGAGTATGGTAGCACCTGCCTCCTCTGACTTGGCAGTGCAGCACATCTGTCAGTTACACACCTGCCAAGCCATTAACATCTCCTTCAGCTAAACATTAAAGTGGCTTTAGCTTCAGAGAGTCCCATCAAACCCTTAATGCTCGCTGGGTTCACTTAGATGGGGACACTGGAGCAAGGCTGGACTTGTCTGAAACCAGACGTGGTATCACCAAGGTCTCAATACAGTTACAATGTAAAACTATGCCCCGATCACTCAACTGAGCAAACGTGTTTCAAACAGGACTTCTGTTTGAACCTAGGTCAATATGTGGTTTTTGACCCAAAGCAACTACCTTGCTTCAATGGTTGGGGCTTTTTGTTTTGCAAGACCCTAATAAAAGCCCTGTGAGAAATTTTTGTTAAAGGTGCTGCAGAAGTGAATAGTCACTCATAACAGATATGGCTTCAGCAATACTAAGTTATTACCCTGCAGAGCTTTCACAGATATCTCAGTGCACCCCAAACACCCACAGCTGAGTGAAGGCACGAGTATGTGCCTCAGGCATACTCACACAAGGGCTGGTATTTTAATAACTGCTGGATGGTGTAAGATAGTCCACAAAGAACTGAAACACACAGGCATGATGCATGCAGCCGTTCTTCCTTTAGGAGGGACACTAACATACCCTTTTGTGAGCAGAGAAACCAGACAGAAATAGTAACTGCTTAAAGACCTCCATTACATTCCCTAAGGACAATCTGACCAAACGCTTTCACAACTGGAGCTGTTTTCTCCCATATTAAAATAAGCTATACTATGATATGGGGTTTCTTTTTCAATTTGCATAAATCTTATAATGCCAGGAAAAAATAGGTACATCTTTAATTGTGTCAGATGCACAGCTTTTATGCAGAGACAACTCTTTTGTTTACACCGGTTAGAGTCCAATAACCTGATAATTAGGCATGTTCATTAACACATTTAATTTAATCAGCAGAAGAATTAGAATTCTCAGTTCTCTTATCAGCTCTTTTAGCTCAATCTTCCTTCTTTTTGTCAAACACTGTGCCTAATTTGAAGCCATTATTGAGGGGAAAAAAAGGCACAGAAACCTTTGTTTTATTTTAGATATAAGATTAGGGACTTATATAAATATTTTGTTATATCTAGAGTCTGGATTAGTATTTTAGAAGTTACTCAAGCATGCCTTGCTATTAAAAACTCTCAGAGTTATTGGCAGCAAAAATTCAAGACCAATTTTCCTCTACTAAAATAAAACCATCCATATTTTAAGTTTAGGAGACTTACTGCATGCTATTGTTCTTTGCCCAACCCTATCTTTGACCTGCTTTGTCTTATACATTCTGCAGAACATCTGTGCATATGTCTTCATGCCATTCTCTTTCATGATGGGAGTAGACTGGGAAGACAGTTTTATTGTCGGTGGACTATTGGGTTACAAAACTTTCTTCAATGAATTTTTGGCTTATGAGCGCCTTTCAAAACTGATTCAAAACCGAGAAAAGGGTGGAAGCATGTATATTAATGGTGTGAAACAGTATATGACAGTAAGTAACATTTTCTGTTCTACAGATTTATTTGATCTAATACTTCAGTGTTGAAACTCAACTTATTTTTCAACATGGCCATAAAATGGTTACGTATTACTCTAAGATGTGTCTTTGAGTGACAGAGTTCAATTACGAAAGTGCAGCATCGCTCTGTGAGGCTGCTATGATTGTCACTGCCCTAGCTATCTTGAATAAACGTAGAATCAGAAGGGCATGGGTTTGGGGAATATGTGGTGTCCCACAGGACACTGCACTTAAGACAAGGCTGTCTTCAAGGCAAGTTTCGTCTTACCTGATTCTTAGCACTCCCCTATAAGGTACTCTCCCAAGAAAATCCCGAGGAAGAACTTGAGGATCCTCCTGCCCTCAGAGGTTTGTCCAAGCATTAAACTTGAAGAGAGGCATCCAGCAAGCTCTAGCAGGCGGCATTACTGGCACACCTTTGCTGTAGGCTATTGTTCCCTCTCCACAGGGCAGTAATAAAAGACATTTATTACATGGCATACACCTCCCTTGACACACTGAGTCCGACCAGTCTGTCTCAATTGAGCTTTCCAGCCTTGTCACACCTCTCATTCAGTCTACCCAGCAGACATGTAACTCTTACTACTCCCCGAGGAAGGCAGTGCTAAGGGCATCCTACGTGTGTGCATGAGGCCAAAGGTCATGCAGTGATCTAAACTGACCTTTGCAGACATGTCTGCTCCACCATCTGGCATTCACATGCACAGCACATGCTGAATTCTTCCTGAGCACCGGCAACGAAAACCGTGATGTCCAACTTTACACCTGCATTGACCCTTCTTTCTCAAATTGAGACAGACTGTCACTGTAGAGAAACCCTGAATCAGAAAGTATTTTGTACAGCTCTTACTTGCTTATTTGAATCACATGGGATGCTGTGGATACCTCTTACATTAAAAACCAAACCCGAATTCTTGACCACTTGCATTCCTGGTTAAAAGAACAGATTGCAGATGTGGACGTGCAAAGCCAGATGGTCTGTCAAATATTCACACCCTTGGCTGAGCATCCATTACCAGTGTTCCTGAAATTCCTGGCAATAAGAGTTCTGGGCTAGAATGATCTTTGATGTGCCCTGCTATAGATGTGCTTCCTTCTACTACGTGAATACGACACTGAATTCCTGCATGAGTGAATAAGATCTTTTTAACCTGCAATACAGCCTTAAAACACAGATCCTAGGAACTGTATTTCACTCTATTTCACTCTATATCTCCTCTTTTTCTTTTTCTTTTTCTTTTTTCTTTTCTTTTCTTTTCTTTTCTTTTCTTTTCTTTTCTTTTTTCTTTTTTTCCCCATAAGATGTCATATAGAACTTTCACATTTACTTCGAATACCTATTAAAGAGCTGTATTAGCTTCCATGGTGAAAAGCTCTGAAATACATAAACAATTTTGATTCATAATGCTGGTAAAAATTGGCTGGTAACCATTATAATTACGGCACAACAGTTCAGGTGAGGTTGTGCTTGGCTTCCATTTTTAATTTCTCTTCAGCTTCGTAGCTCTCTAATTTATCCACACACAGATATTCACTCAGACTGAACAAACACGTGTCTTCACCTAAGTCATTAATTACATGGCTTCCTGTTTTCAGAGCTAGGAAAGTGCAAATGAAAGCAGGGAAATCACAGTACACAGAGCTTTTTCTAGGAAAATCTGGTAGAGTGGGTACTTGAAAAACATTTTCCTGCATTTGTGCAGATTGATTGAAAGTATCTACAAATTGATGTTCATAAAAGAGGAATTAAACCAGAGAAACTTCTAATAAACAGGAAACCTGCTAGAACACTCATTCACCTTCAGCTTGAACTTAAACCACAGTAAACAGGAATTCAGAGCTGCCAGGGAGACAAAAATCCGTTTGCTGAGATATGTTGCCTCCTTTCTCAAAATGTTTGAACTACGTTTGTCTGAAGGCTCACAAGGTTTCTAGCTAATTTCACCTAAAGTAATTTTGTGTCCTGTGAGGGGTCCCTCCATGGAGGCAAACGCCAACTTTGTCTCTGCTCTGAGGTCCAGACTTAGCTGATGTTACCACAGGGGAAAAAAGTGGTGGAAATCGGTATGGAAATAAACTGTTAATGGGGATTCCAAAATCATGATGTCCTTCTCTGCCTGTTAACACTGTACCCACTTCCTAGGAGACCCATTTGCCTTCTCTGCACAGGGTGGGGCATGCACAAAGCAGATTTGTACACAAAGCAGAGATAGAGCCCTCTGCTTCTTCAGGGACAAAGAAGTCAGGGATGCATACCAAAACTTGAGGTTCCAACAGAGTTTTATAGAGGCATCCAGCTGTGAAAAACAAGTTGAGTTATAGCTCTCTGACTCATACTTTAAGAAAACAGCAGCTAAATTGCCATAGTAAGATAAGATTTTCTTTTGTCTTTAATTACTAGTAGTCAATTCAAAAAGGCACAACACTATACATGAAAGATAAAATCATCACATGATTTATGAGTCCTCTCACGGGGAGTGGGTATAAAAGCCTGTGACTTTTAACAAGAGAATAAGTCTACCTTTCTGAAAGCCACACGTTGGGCAGCAACCAAGCAAAACAGAGTTGATTTTAATACCTGGAACCCTGAGCCACAATGCCACGTTTTCAGACCTTTAAATCACAATGAGCTGTTTCAAACCACTCACAGGGTGTGTGTTTGCTTTTCAGGTTCGCTCTGAAGTCATCGCCACCTATGCTCTTTGTGGGTTTGCCAACTTCGGCTCCCTGGGACTGGTAATAGGAGGCCTGAGTAAGAACCCCACTCACAGACAATTTGTTTGTCGAGCAAATCCCAAAGAAAGCACCCAAAGGAACAGATTGTGTGTGAAGCTTAGCAGCATTAGGGGCTGAGCAGCTGCTGTGCCAAGGCCTAGCACTCAACAGTGAATTGAAGGGCACCCAGAGGGGTACAGGCTTTGGTGTGGAGGTACTGGGAGAGGTGCTGAGGGCAAGGGGAAGGAACCAAGCCCTTCTGATAGCCCCCCCTGTTTAGCCTTCAAACATAAGCTTGAAGGAGGAGCAAATCCTCCATGAGCTTCAGGAGGAGCAAATCATCTCCGTAGAGAGCTGGTTTGAAAGATGAAGTTGGCTATTTCCTGAAAAATATCACATATGTGCAGTAGGCTTATAGGGGAAGGAAAAAAAAAAGGTTTTCAGATCTCAATAGAAAAAGAAAAATTGAAAAACCATCTGAGTTCCTCACCAGGCAGCCAGAATTGCTGGCAGTCCTCTTTACCCTGAAGCCACAGTGCCAGCAGTGGGGCAGCGTAGAAGAGCAAGACCCAGCCGCGGGGCCAGACTCATCGAAGGGCATAGTCATCCAGCAGGCACGCGAACTGCCAAAGCAAAAAGAAGTTACCATTTTATATATAAGCCACCTTCTCAACAGAGAGGGCCAACACTGACACTTGGCCTTCAAATAACCTGCTAAAAAGTGTCCCATTTTTCCTCCATGTTTTCCTTAGTTCAAACTTCAGGGTGGGAAATTCCTCCTGTGGGGGCAAAAGCTGGCAGGTTCATCTTCCTTATATGTATTTCTGTTTAACATACACTTTATTTTTCTTCCTAGCAAGCATTGCTCCCTCCAAAAAGAAGGAAATAGCCGATGGTGCTTTCAGAGCAATGATTGCAGGAACTGCAGCCTGTTTCATGACAGCCTGTGTTGCAGGTACAGTGCTGGGGTTTGGTGTCCCCTACAGTCAGTGACCACCATGTGGCAGTGCACCAGCATCATACTACATGCACTTGGGCTGCTCCTGTCACTCAAACACAAGTACTTTTGGGCTTGGCAGGATTAAAAGTTGATACGAGACGAAAGGGTCTTGAAAACTAGAATAGGAAAAGATGTAAAGATTTTAGTTCTTCCATTATGCCTTTATTTTGGGGGGGTGGGAGGCATGGTGTTTTTGGGGGGGAGTTTTTTGTTCGTTCTTTGTTCGTTTTTTGTTTGTTTGTTTGCCTGTGCAGATCACATGACTCATAAACAAAGCAAGTTATAGATGAATTAAATTCCTTCCTCCACACCACTAGATACAGAAATAGAGAACTAATTCTGGAAAAGAAATAGAAAAGTGGAATGAAAAAGTGCAAAAGAGAAAGAGTGAGGGGGAATCTGAATAACTCTTTTTCATAATGTTAAATTGATACTTTGAGTGGATATTATTTCCACAGAGCACTTAGGCTAATGAAATGGTCCTAAATGGGACTCCACAGCTCATCCTTATTTTCAAAATTTCACCCTAAATCTGAGTGAAGAATAACAATGCAACAGTCATTTTAGGGCATAAATTAAAAAGAACATATTAATTATTCAAAAGATTGATTAATTTGTATGTTTCAATAGGTAAATTTATCCTCAGTATTTAACAATCTCTTTTCCAGCTCTCTTTCCTGAGCATGTGACATACAAAATTTTACAATGAAGGTTAAAGCACTCATATTTCAACAGTGAACAAAGATCTTGGTGCTTTATGTAGCTAAAACCACTGTCTCTTTCTACCACAACCACTCTATACCTTTGTGTTTATAGTAGCAACAGAAACATCCACATCTTAAGGATATGCCCACACTATTTTCTGAAGGCTACAGAACTAGCACACTTGAAATAACATTAGTCTCACAGCCACCCATAATATTTTAATACATGACACTACTCTGCATAACTGAGGAATGAGGAAGCCCTACTAAAATGCATCATTTCACGATACTGATTTTAAGAATAATATTGTGAACAGCCACTGGGAAAATCTCTCCAAAATAATAGACTCTGCTTTGGAAAGAAAATGGCATTCCACCCACTCTTTCCATGGCAAATGCTTTCCTTATACTCAGGAAAAAGTAGAAAAGCCAAGCAGTTTCTATTACCCCAGTTAAGATCAGGACATATCAAAAATATGTCCGAGTTCCACAACATTACATACAGAAGGAGCTATCACTTTCATGCTTTTGTGTCTCCATTATTCCAATGAATGCTGGTGTTACCATTTGTAGGAAATTTTGGAGAACATCTAGCAAAGCAAACTCAGTTTAAAACAGAATAAAAGGTTCTGTATTTACTTGCACTGCTTTGAGTGCAACATAGCTTCATTTCAGTTAATGAAAACACACTGACCCAGCAGTGAGAAAGGCATTACTACACAATATTAGTATCATTAAAAGAGGCCAAAAGAAAAGAAAACCAAAATTATCTAAGTGTAATAGGTTGCTGTAGTTTAATTTCTACATACGAAAAGTAAGTAAATTTTTGTGGTTGCTCCTAAATTCAGTTCTTTAGAATTATTCAGATTCTTTTAAAATCTCACAGTTCAAGGGTTTCGGCCTTGTACCTTTGCATATCTACCTCAGATAGTGATTTTACGTCAGCCAGGATGGTTCATTTGATCATGTCCCCATGACTCACATCCCCCAAGTTTATCTTCATCCTCATTACTCATTAAGAAAGTTGTAACTTACTTCACAGGAATGCTGACTGTGCCTGGTCTGGAAGTTCCTTGCCACATCTTATTAGGAAATGCTTCCAACTTCACGGATTTCCCTGCCAACACCACAGAGCTAGTTAAATGCTGCCAGCATCTCTTCACCAGGTATTGAGAAACCCTTTATCCTCTGAGAGTAAAATTTAGGGAGCTCACGTCTTCTCTAAAAGCCTAATTTTTTTGTTGTTGTTGGGTTTTTGTTTTTGGTTTTTTTTGTGTGTGTGTGTGTATATTTGGCTTTTTTTCTTAGGCACCTCCTTTCAGTGAACTAGCATCTTTTAGATAAATGAATATTTTAGTGCTGTTGAATTGTTTCCTCTTCTTGGGCATTTTTCTGTTGTGTAACAAATACATACAGAAACAACAGACAATTCAAAATATCTTTATTGAAACCTCCTCTGGTTTGGAGGGGCAGGCACTGATCTCTTCTCTGGGGTTACCAGTGACAGGAGCTGAGGGAATGGCCTGAAGTTGTGTCAGGGGAGGTTGAGGCAGGATATTAGAAAAAGGTTCTTCACCCAGAGAGTGGTTCAGCACTGGAACAGGCTCCCCAGGGAAGTGGTCAAAGCACCAGCCTGACAGAGTTCAAAAAGCATTTGGACAATGCTCTCAGGCCTACCATGTGACTCTTGGGGATGGTGCTGTGCAGGGCCAGGGGCTGAACCCAATGATTCTTGGTTTATCTCAAATCCTAGAAAAAAAATAAATCAAATATTTGAACTAATATAATGTTAGCATAGTATTTGGGATAGCAATAGCTGAAAAAAGTCAGGAGCCTTTCCCTCCTTTCCCTCTTCTGTCTGTGAATGTGACTGAAGATAATAGTAATCAGGCCTGTTTACACTGAAAACTTTACATGCATTTAAAGCAGAAAAATATTTCAAGATAATTTGTATTTCATAACTCTCTATCCAAGGCAGAGAAGAAAGAAATACTGATACTAAATAAGGAACATATTCAGACATGCTTAATACTATATCTCAAACAACCAAAGGTCTATACATTTAGGTTATGGCAAGAACCTTTCAAATTTGTCCTAATGTGCTGCTTTTTTCATTTTCTTTTCTTTTTTTATTTTCATTTTCACAACTAATGGCTTTGGAAATAAATACTCTCAATTCATCCTTTTTCCTTTGCTATTGAAAATAGAAGAGCTTACAGAGCAAAAATTATCTCTG
This sequence comes from Oreocharis arfaki, assembly GCA_013398015.1. Lineage (NCBI taxonomy): Eukaryota > Metazoa > Chordata > Aves > Passeriformes > Paramythiidae > Oreocharis > Oreocharis arfaki. The sequence goes on along the minus strand of VZRR01003435.1, from coordinate 778,033 downwards.
GGTACACCTAATCATTCTTATTTCTTCATTCCTCCAACTTTTGCTCAACACTAATTTTAACTCAAACAGGTTGCTACGAAGACAAAAACCTGCTCTATTTTCAGCAGAATCAATGTTAAGCAGATGCTTTGAAAACATAAAAATACTGAATATAGAAGTGAAACCCTCTATCATTATAGTTATCTAGGGAGATATACCAGTGGTGTGAGGAGTTTATACAGAAAACCAGGAATTATCCTGATAAAAAGGGAGAACATCTGGATGTGGCACTTGGCTGGTGTTTGTAAAGTCTCTCTGTTTCATTTCTCATGCAAATTTTAATGCATCTGAAGTTGCTTTGGAGAATGTGTGTTCCCCTGCGTATGTGTGTATATACATACATATACTGCAGAGAGAGATTCCCATGACGAAATTCTGGGATTCTATGAAAAGGAGCTTTAACTGATTTCTGCTTTATTTCCTTCCCCAGTGCAAATCATTCGGAGGACATCTTTCCTGGAGGGAACTACAGTCTGAATTCCTGGAAAGTGTGTTGCCAAATACTGGGTCAACCTGCTTTTCATTGCACTTAGGTTAAGGTTTAATTTTTTTGAGAGGATAGATCATAAATCAGAACTGTGTTCCTTGGAAGAAAGGAAATAAACAATTTCCTTTGCTACAATGAGTGTGAATTTCCCTCGTGCAATCGATTTTTCATCTCTTACCAGCACAATTCCTCTGACTTGCTTGGAATTATTCATAAATTAAACTGGGATAAATGGAAGACACCTCTTGCTGCAAAATTCTTCTCGCATTACAGATCAGAATAGAAGAGCATTTCTAAGCTTGATTCTCCTGCTTTTATTTCTACTCTGAAACTGACTAACTTGCCAGATTAAACTGCTGTAGGCATGAAGAAAATCAGATTCAGAAGGTTTGGCTGCTGCTTATAGAAAGCTATGAAATAGAAATAATTTTCAGAGTTGCCATCCATTTGTAATAGTATTTCTGCCTTTATTGATAGCAAAGAAATGTTAACTACGTGAAGAGAAATTACTCTGTTCTCAGAAATCTGCATTTTCTGCAGAGGCAATAATATATATACATGTATATATATATATATGTATATACATATGTATATATATACCTACTTAGAGCTAGGTAGCTATAGCTGCACATGAACTGTGCTGCAAGGATGTTGTATCTCATCAGCTTGACCCACTGAAGGACCCAAACCTGGGTGCCAGCCACTCTGTGCCACAGTGCTTCTTCTTCTGCCCACAGGAGAGTGCAGGAGGTTGGTCCTTGTTTAGAGTTAACCCATATGAATGAAAATGTCCAGACTCCAAGTAAAGTTTCATGTATTAATTCTTCTGAACCTATGTTTTTAACCATTGTGAAAATTGATCCTGGAGCCTCCAGCAAGGAACTTTTACACACATTTGAACATTATCAAATGCAAGAAACATCAGGTCCATACCATGACTATTCCCTGTGAAAACAAGACTTAATGTAGGAGTCTTCTAAAGGATCCTCTTGAAGAAGAAAGTCTGTTATGGTTTTAAGGTTCAGGACCTTCATGGACTCCAAAATTGAGAGGTTCATTGCAGAGAGAGAGGGAGACAGAGACAGAAAAAGTACTGGATCATCAGATAATTCTGACACATTCTGCAAATAAAATTTGTGCAGGTGGTCTATTCAGGTAAAGCAATTACTAACCTTTCAATCTTCCATTAATTAGTGCAGAATCTTTTCCAGGAAGTCCAGGTTCACTAACTTAGACAGCTGCCAGTACAGCTATTTCCAGGGGGTATTTATTTGGACTTACCGTGAAAGTGCTAGTTTCCTGTAAAGCTCAGTTTATTAACTTAATCATCTGAAAAGTTATAAGTGTCAGTATTGCTACTACTCGTGATTTTTATCTCTGGTTGTATATTGTTAGGTGTTTTTCTTTGGCCTCATCTGCCTAGGCTTAGGAGACTGCATGTCATCCTCAATTTTCAGTGGTTTTAAAGGATGTTTATAATCCTGATTATGACAGATATATGCTCATATATTTAATGTGAACCCATCCTAAAGAAAATGTATGAGTTTGACCCATATTTTTTATCCAGCATGCTGGTTATAGCAGGGTTTAGATTTCAAATAAGTTTAGAGTCTGAAATAGTGTAATACAATATTTCAAGGAAAATTAATCAGAAACATTAGTTCTCTCTGTCAAGAAGAGCAGACCTCACATGCTTTGTTTACAAATCACCACTGGCATTGTCCCTGTTTGCTACTCCCTACCATGCTTTATTTAATATCAGTCTTTCGCAATGGCTGCTCTTTCCATTTCACAATTGTATGCTGGGTAAAAGAGCTACTTAGGCTAGTAAATACAATCATGCATAAACTGCTAAAAAAGCCTCTCATATAGCTGAAGGTAGCAGCCTTCCTTCTGAGGAAGAGATGTGGTGTGTTTCTTTTCCTTTTTAAGACTCCTCTTATAGCTGGATTAGATGGAAGGCAATTTTTGCGGGGTATATATAATATTTCTCTACACCTGCTCTGAGAGATTGCCCAGCTGGTTTGCTGATGGCTTAGTGAAAAGACAAAAAAACATGGGACATTACATCCTAAATGTAGCAAAAAGAGCAGTGAAAGCAGGAGAGAATTGCTACCAAATACCACCATGTGTTCTGGTGACTATTTTCCCTCTGTCCTTGTGATGGTGCTAGGAGTCCAGTGAGAGCTCTTTGTGTCTCTCTCAACATGAAAGTGGAATGAATAGTGCATTTCACCAGCCTGGAGTTACCCTGGTGGCTTGGATCCTGAAATATCAGTGCCCTGGAACACATTTCTGACAATACCAGTGGCAACAAACCTACATCACAGACCTCAGAAGAAACATTTGATTTAATCAAATGCTTGCTAGCACATGTGGTGAGTTGACCTTGTGGTGGGATGGATGCCAGGTGCCACCAAAGTTGCTCTATCCTTCCACTCCTCTGCTGTACAGGTGAGAGAAGATCCAGTGAAAAGCTTGAGGTAAGGATAGGTCTGAGTACCAAGTACCGTCACAGGCAAAACTGACTCAACTTGGGGAAGATTAATTTAATATATTGCTGATCAATTCAGAGTACGATGAAGGGAAACAAAACCAAATCTTAAAAATACTCTCCTCCACCCCACTTTGTGCCTTGGGATCAGTTTTACCCCTGATTTTCTCTACCTCCATCCCCACCATCCAGCAGCCCAGAGTGATGAGGAATTGGGGTTGTGGTCAGTTCATCAGTTGTCTCTACTCCTCCTTCATCCTCAGGAAGAGGACTCCTCACAGTCCTCCCCTGCTCTGGTGTGGGGTCCCTCCTGTAGCAGACAGTCCTCCACGAACTTCTCCAATGTGAGTCCTTCGAGTCCTTCCATAAGCTGCAGTTTTTCACGAACTGCTCCAACATGTGTCCCTTCCATGGGGTTCAATCCTTCCGGAACAGGCTGCTTAAGTGTTAGTGCCCAATGGGGTCACAAGTTGTGCCAGCAAACCTGCTCCAGTGTTCAGGGCTCCTCTCTCCACAGGCCTACCAGGACTCTGCTCCAGCACTGACCCCTCTTTCCGTGGGGCCATGGGTCTTACCAGGAGCCTGTTCCAATGTGGGCTTCCCAGAGGGTTTCAGCCTCCTTCGAGCATCCATCTGGTCTTGTGTGGGTCTTTTCCACAAGCTGCAGGCAGACCTCTGCATCTCCAGGGGCCTCCATGGGCTGCAGGGGCACAGCTGCCTCACCATGGGCTGCACGACAGGCTGCAGGGGAATCTCAGCTCCGCACCTGGAGCAGTTCCTGCACCACCTCCTCCACTGGCCTGGGTGTCCGCAAGACTTTCCCTCACATATTCCCACTCTTCTTTTTTGGCTGCTTCTTTTGCAGCAGGGTTTTTCCCGTTTCTTAAATAGTTATCACAGCGACACTACCACTCAGCTTTGGCCAGTGGCAAGTCTATTTTTGAACCAGCTGCCATTGGCTCCATCAGACATGGAGGAAGCTCCCAGTAACCTCTCAAAGAAGCCACCCCTGTTGCACACCCTCCCTCTTCCCCTCCACTACCAAAACCTGGCCATATAAACCCAGTACCCACTCTATACACCTATAGATTCAAAAATTTAAATGAACATTTTGTCAATTCATAGATAACAGATGAAGTCTATGTGGAGGTAACTCTGTTTCAAAAGTCTTGCAAAAAAGTGAGTTTAACTTTCTTTAAGTTATCAGCATGGCAATGCACAATAGGTTAGAACTAATGAAGATGACAAGTGAATGAAGCATTAGTGGCATGACTCAATTCCTCATCCTCACAAGCTACCCACTGGATGTCAGTACATATGTAATAGCTTTGTACTGTAGCTTTCACAGGGTGTTAGTCACTAAAAGTCACTGGTAATAATTCCAGGAAAACTTCTGCGCAGTTCTGTGTGCAACAGTTCCAGGAAATCTACTGTATAGCCTTTATCATGCTCAGAACATGTACAGTCAATGAAAATTATCCTTAAAGTAAAGCACAGTTCTTTCTTCACCCAATTTAGAAAAGTACTGAAATACGTAAATTAGGCATGTCTGCAAGGTAACAGAAATATTTCTGTTTTACTTGGCTGAGATTACAGGCAGATGGAAAAAACAAGGACATTTTAGAAACAAGCTTTTTCCAATTCTGTGTACCACAGCAGCCATTACAACCTATATACCTTTGTGAACAAGTGAGTAGTTGACTATGTGTTGTGATTTAACTGGTGGGCAGCTAAAAACTAACCAGTCACTTGCTCACTCCCCGCTGCTACCTGGGATGGGGAAGAGAATTTGAAGCAAAAAGAAAAAAAATAAAACTTTTGGGTTGAGGTAAAGACAGTTTGAAGCAATAATAATATTAATAATAATAATAATAGAATATACAGAAGAAGTGATACATAAGGCGATTGCTTTCCATCCACCAACTACTGCCCACTCAGTCCCTAAGCTGTGGCCCCCAGCCGTCCTTCCCCCCCGGTTTATATACTGAGCATGACACCATATGGCACGGAATATCCTGTCAAACAGTTTGAGTCAGCAGTTCTGGCTCTATGTGTGTCATGGTTTTGGAATGGTACTCCCTGATTTAGTGCTTTCACTGAGACTCTCCAAAACACACTGCAACACCCTCGCTTTGTCTCCTGCTCCCCCTTCCCCCTGAGCTCCCCTTCCCCCTTGTGAGTNTCTTTTGCAGCAGGGTTTTTCCCGTTTCTTAAATAGTTATCACAGCGACACTACCACTCAGCTTTGGCCAGTGGCAAGTCTATTTTTGAACCAGCTGCCATTGGCTCCATCAGACATGGAGGAAGCTCCCAGTAACCTCTCAAAGAAGCCACCCCTGTTGCACACCCTCCCTCTTCCCCTCCACTACCAAAACCTGGCCATATAAACCCAGTACCCACTCTATACACCTATAGATTCAAAAATTTAAATGAACATTTTGTCAATTCATAGATAACAGATGAAGTCTATGTGGAGGTAACTCTGTTTCAAAAGTCTTGCAAAAAAGTGAGTTTAACTTTCTTTAAGTTATCAGCATGGCAATGCACAATAGGTTAGAACTAATGAAGATGACAAGTGAATGAAGCATTAGTGGCATGACTCAATTCCTCATCCTCACAAGCTACCCACTGGATGTCAGTACATATGTAATAGCTTTGTACTGTAGCTTTCACAGGGTGTTAGTCACTAAAAGTCACTGGTAATAATTCCAGGAAAACTTCTGCGCAGTTCTGTGTGCAACAGTTCCAGGAAATCTACTGTATAGCCTTTATCATGCTCAGAACATGTACAGTCAATGAAAATTATCCTTAAAGTAAAGCACAGTTCTTTCTTCACCCAATTTAGAAAAGTACTGAAATACGTAAATTAGGCATGTCTGCAAGGTAACAGAAATATTTCTGTTTTACTTGGCTGAGATTACAGGCAGATGGAAAAAACAAGGACATTTTAGAAACAAGCTTTTTCCAATTCTGTGTACCACAGCAGCCATTACAACCTATATACCTTTGTGAACAAGTGAGTAGTTGACTATGTGTTGTGATTTAACTGGTGGGCAGCTAAAAACTAACCAGTCACTTGCTCACTCCCCGCTGCTACCTGGGATGGGGAAGAGAATTTGAAGCAAAAAGAAAAAAAATAAAACTTTTGGGTTGAGGTAAAGACAGTTTGAAGCAATAATAATATTAATAATAATAATAATAGAATATACAGAAGAAGTGATACATAAGG
>VZRR01003435.1:706026-770292 GCA_013398015.1 Oreocharis arfaki | reverse complement strand
ACAGTTTGAGTCAGCAGTTCTGGCTCTATGTGTGTCATGGTTTTGGAATGGTACTCCCTGATTTAGTGCTTTCACTGAGACTCTCCAAAACACACTGCAACACCCTCGCTTTGTCTCCTGCTCCCCCTTCCCCCTGAGCTCCCCTTCCCCCTTGTGAGTGGATGGAGAGGAGAATTGGAAGCATGAAAGTTGATGATCATGTGTTGAGACAAGAACAACTTACGGAAACAGCAATGAGATAAGAAAACAAACAGTGACAGCAGCTATATGAATATCAAAAATGTACAAAAGAGAGGGAGTGATTTACATGCAAAAATAACCTCACTGCAAAGCTCAACCTGACTGCAGCCACACCACCCCAACTGCTCCCTCCATTTCAGAACCAACACCATCCAACTTTTCCCTCTGGAATTCAGCATTACCCCACCACTCCTCTCTTACTTAACAAGAAGGAACCCCTTCACCTCTGTCCCCCAGCAGTGATGTGAAGTGGTACAGAATAATAAGGTGGTATAGAATAGTAAGTTGGTATAGAGTAACCTCCAGGTCTTGGCCACACCCTCTCCTGGCTACAGCAAAAATTAACCCCCTTCTGTCTGGAAGCAGGACTGTTTTCTCCCAAATTCTTGCGCTGACCCCCAGCCTATTCACTGATGGGGTGGTATGAGAAGCTAAAAAGTCCTTGGCTTATGGTAAGCACTACTTAACAACAATTAAAACATCAGTGTGTTATCAACATGGTTTTCATCCTAAATCCAAAACACAGCACTGTATACCGCCTACTAGGAAGAGAAAAAACACTATCCCAGCCAAAACAATGACACTGTCAAAGAGGCACGTTATATACAGCTAGTTATGGAACCAAATCAGGGTTCTCCAAACCAGGTATCACCTGGTTTCTCACAAATGACCTGTTTCTCACAAAAGACATGAATAGAGAGAGGCAAGATCCCAAAGATAAAGAACATGAATCCAAATTCTTCTACAGACTGAAACTGGTTTTGCTACGAAGGGGTCAGTCTACTTCTCACTATGCAGTGCCATAAATTCATTGTTCCCAAAAGTTGTGAGTCTGTGGATCACTGACAGACTTCCAAATTTCATCTAGAAACAGCTTGCATTAAATGTGTTGCTTAGCAGTGCCATACAGGTGTGAAGGTGTCTCTCAACATCAACCCCACCAGTTGTTGTAAAAGACTAATCTGTCTCGAGGACATGGCTGCAGGGCAAGGGAAGCTCTCCGCCCTTGTGAGGTACATGGCATGGGGAGCACAGCCCTGCTTGGCAGTCACCAGCATAGCTGGATGTTCCCTGTGAGCAGCTGGTATGAAGCCCTAAGTTTGGCATTTGTGGCCACAGTTCATCCATGGGGGACCATCCCAATTCTGTGAGCAGACCCACAGAATAAATAGGTCTGCTGCAATCCTAGGCTGTTTTCTGCTATCAACATAAAAACAAGTGTCAGGTCACAAAACTTCCATATTTGAGAGGCTGAATCAAATTCTCATTTACATCAGTCTAAACTTGGTGTATCTTCCCTGAACCTGGAATTATCATACACTTATGACGGTGTAAATCAGACAGGAGTTTTTCCCTTGGGTTTGATTTTAATTTCAAGCTGGTTTCAAAGTCTATCAGTGCACAGAAACCAATGAAAGTACTTAATTTAATACAATATTGTGTATTATATGTGTGCAACTGTACCCATGCTTCTGTTTCGCTTTGTGAAGCTATGAATCTGAAACATGAGCATACAAAACTGTAAAACTGACTGGTGAAAACCAGTTCGCTCTTTAGCTCCTGGTGATTTTATAGAGGGGGGAAAAAATCAAAGCCTTTTCTTGTTGCTATGGTATCCTGCAGCGCAGGGATTCACTATAGCAACCAGTGCATTACCTCATAAGGCATTGATCAGAATGCATATGTTGCCATGGTTGCCACAGTGAATATTTTGTTTTTGCTATATTGATTGATGCCTTTAATGCCAGGTGGCTGGAAATATTAGGGAAATGGGAGCACCCTACATGACATTCTGCTTGTTCCCTGACGGCAAATATAGATTCCAGCTCACATAGATGAAATGAGAAAATTTTGAATTTTTACATGCAAACTCTTGCTTGTTACCAGAATTAAACATATGTAAGAAATATCAAATTTGGGTTTTCTTGTTTACTTGTTTTCCACCTCCTAGGGAAGTGTTCCTACCTCAGTACCAATTGCGGTACAACTTTTGGAGTCCCCATGTTAGGGAGAGTGGTCCCATACCTAGTATAATATACCTGGATTTGTGTCCAGTTGGGAGTTTAGTACCCCGTGTTCACTTCAGAAAGTTTCTCATCTCTGTTCCTGATCTGTAAAATGAAGCAGTAACCTGGGTGTGTTGTTAGAAGCTGTGTTACAGCAGAAGCTGTTAGCAGAAATGAGTGAGCAGGACTTTTGCAGATGTGGGACTATACACCCAGGAAATCCATCTGATTCTGTGCTAGAAAGCAAGGAGAAACTATATGTTACATGCCTAGTTTCTGTCTCTTACACATGGATTGAAATGTTGCCTGAACTAACAGCTCTAGTTTCTGGTTCAGAAACAAGAGTGTATAGGTTCGTACCAGTGTTATTTCCTCTCTCTGAAGAAAACGTCTCACACTGCTGCAGCATCTTAGCACAAGCGACAGCAGGGACACAAATTTGGTGTCCATACCAAATAACTGTTGTTACATAGCACAGTCTCACCTCTCTTCCATACCTGTTCATAGCCCCAAATAATCCAAGTATCATTATCTGCTGACTGAAACTGTCTTTAAAAACTCTCATTTGACTCCAGCTGGCTATTTGGCCATATTACCATAATTATTACGTAGGGAAAGTCTCTGAAGTATCTTGTCTCTTTACTTGGAATAATTTCTTTGTTACAGGTACTTCCCCAAGGAGCCACTAAAAAAAGCTTTCTCTATTTTCAGTTCAGGAGTACCACATAGAAGACATCCATCCTCCACAGTTTTTTGAATAATCGTGCTCAGTCATTTCAAAAAAGGAACAGGTCCTTGCAGCTGTGTGCTATTCTTGCAGACAGCTCAGCTGAAGTCAGCTAAGGTACACTCTGCACGAGACATATTTTCCATTCATAAGTGATTATGGGATCTGGTGTCATCTGAAACCAGATGTAGGAAAAATAAGAGAGCTCCTCAGAACTATCACTTCGTCCCTTGTGCTACTTAACTGCCATAATAAGACCACAGCAGAGCACAGACTGAGATTTCAGGTCAGCCTTCATTTTGCAGGTAACTGCTGAATTCCCAAGCACCTTGCTTCCCTCTTTCCAGCCCTTTTTCCTCTGATTATTCCATGACTTTACAGAAGCACTGTTCTCATCTTGATTTATGTATCTGCTAGTTTTGATCACCTTTATTTAGATTTCACATACCATCAAAGAGTGCTGGAATTTTTCCTTTGCTGGGTCACTAGATGGCAGAAGAGACTCAGTAAAAGCACTTCCCCAGAAAATAGGTAGGGATACAGGTATCTAGCCTTTTTACTTATTATGTGGCCCACTTGGGGTTTTTGTTGATCAAATGTTAAATACTTTTTTTACCCAGTTTTCAGGTCATTTTTTTCATATAAAAATGCGATATGCTTTGGCTAAGGTGGCTTGCTTTTAAGGGGCCACTCTGGGCACCTTATGGCTCCACTTCCCAGAGTGCTACATAGCCATTCCTGAAGATCACATTTTCCTAAAATGATGTCTGCTGATTCCCCTACATTTCTTGTCACCTTTGTAGGCTGTGATAAAGGGTGTTAGTGCATGTCTGTAGCAACCTTAGAGAAAGTAGTAGAATGACTCTTGAAAAATATGAAATTTAGATGCTGAAAAAAAACTTGCAATAGGTGGAGGTGTGAAGAAGGCAGTTGTGTATCCTGCTACAAAATCCTCATTCTATTTAGCTGCAGGTAATATAGGGCTAAAGGTTTCTAAAAAACATGCATGGCCTAGAATAGCTACAGCTTTAATAGTGCTATAGTCTATTTTACTGTAATCCTCACCACCAGTCCAGGTCTCAGCTTGTCCTCTGCCTTCAGGATTGCTGGACACAATAAGGCTTTTAACAACCTAAAGATTGATGCCTAAAGATTTTTGCTTTTCATGTATGTCTGTAGTTTTATAGATTTTTGTATATAGCTGTATAGTTTCTAAGTCTTTGTCACTTTAGCATGGTAGCTGCACTTCCCCAGATATTATGCTAGCTTCTTGGAATTCTGTTAATCTTGCCTTTTAGGCTAGCAAGGACACTCTGTTTTCCACCAGAATTTAAAAGACATAACAAGAAAGCCCTTGGAATAACTCCAATGGGGCAGAAAAAGGGAAAAAATTACCTAACCAACTGCACTTGTAATTGGACAACATTTGATATGTATACTAACCAACTACACTTCTAAAAATTGTAGAAACACTCTATAATGTGTGCATATCGCCATATTGTGCATCTTGAAAGCCTTTCAATTAAGGATCTGCTCTTATACTATCATTTTAATGCTGTGTGGAAAAGATATGTGTTTTATTCCAGGCAACAATATAGCTTTCCTTAGTTGCTTTGTAGAGATAAGGGGGAGCAGGAGCAATCATCTCACTGTCGGAGAGAGGGTTAAGAAAAACATACTAATAAGGATGTAACCTCGAGTAGCAGTCCTAGAAAACAGTACCCTTGAAAAGGAGAGAGAAACTTATTGTGGAGAAAGCAATGACAAAACATCCTCAGCAGATATACTCATTTACTCAAGTAAATGGTTTGTTTCTGGAGTATTGATTGTTGCAGTGGCTGGCAAACTCTTTATTTACGAGGAAGAGGGAAGAACAATGAGCCTTCCTTGCCTTCCAGAGATACTAGAACTACTATTCAAGAGCTTAAATGCTTACTTCTAAATACAGCAAGCTAATCCACTTTGCAGAGCAGTAACCTGCTCACACTGAGTTGCAAGAGCGTCAACAGAATTTTAAGGGCTCCTTAAAAGAGATTGGATAGGTATCGTATTCTCAACACCTAAATAAGAAGGTCTCACCATTACTTTCACTTCAATTGAAAAATGTTTCATCTAACAACATGAGACAGCAGCTACTGACTTTGGGCTGTTCTTCATCTGTCAGATCCATGACTGTGTTAATGGGAACTTCAGGAAAGGCGTACACGAGGTGTGAGCACCTGTCCTTCAAGAGCCATCCACAAAACACTTAGAATACTTGAAGGGCTCAAAGCCCGTCAACAAAAATGTACTATTGAGAGCTTGGATAGATTTGGCTTTCTGGCATTAGTTCTTCTTCATATTTCCTCATGTCATTCTATAAAGCCTACTGTGTATGTTTGTCAACAGAATGAACTGAAGCCCTTGTGAGCGGTACAAGATGAGGGGTGTTTTGCTCTTACTACCAATACCCAGCTTTGAAGAGGCTCCCTCTTCTGGAAAATTGTTCATAAAAGCATTTTTACTTGGACATGAATTCTCCAAAGATACTTCCAGTTAGTTTCAGAAAGTGTATTTCTGTCCTCAAACAAAAAAAAAGTGTATTTCAGACCTCAACCTGACTATTTCCAAAAAGGACTTTGCCAAATAATGGTCAAAAGGAAAAAACTAAAATGTTGGTCTTATCCACCATAGTATTTTCTCTTTTTTTTTTTTTTTAACAGGGAAATGCTAGACTTTCAATAGAAGTAGCTTTGCTTTCCATAGAGCTTGCTCCCTAAAGCTCTTTCAAAATAATCATGCTAAGGGGAAGAACTTTCTTTTCCACATCTGAGTATATTGCAATAACTATAAAAATATAATTCTTTATCTAAACATTGCTGTTCTGATCTATAAAGACCTTGTCCTTTGCAGATCTTTGAGGATTCAATAGGATGCTAAAAATGTACCAACTTGTTCCTGCATTAGAAATTACCTTCACCCCCTCCTTATCCTTTAAATAATCCCTAAAATAGCAATAGGTGCTTTCAGCTTTATCTAGTTTTATTTCTTCTCTGAGACAAGGTCTTTGGTCTGTGCAAACCAAAACCATCTCCCAAAATCCTACAACACAGACATCAGGCAAAAATGGCTTCTACGCTAGGTTCACTTGCATGTGCTTAATTATGTGGCAAAAAAATATTTTTCAATGTCTTTGACTCCAAGTAAAACTGCACGAGGTGGCCGCAGCTAGTGAACTGCATTCTCTTCATGCTTTATGCTTTTTCATATACACTTGTTATAGTTCTGCCCAAATCCAGTCAGGTAGTTTACTCATTAGCCATCAAAAGAGGGAGCAAGCCTAATACCTGAGAACTATTTGACTTAGCTGCACTACTAGCCAAGAATAAAAACCCCACATTTTTTGGCAAGCGTGCATCTACCAAAGAAAGCTTCAGTTGAACCAGACTTGATAATGCTGTCCAAAGCAGAGGAGAATGGTAATTCTGCTCCTGGTTTATTTTGGTAGGGGACATGGAAGAAACCAGTTTTCAAAATACAAGAAATCTTCCACTTGCAGATTATCTTTGCAAATACAGACATTTCAGAGAGAGAAGGTTGAATCTCAAGGTGGTGGCACAAATGACTGAGGAACTATTATGGTAACATTGGAAACTCTTACCGTTGTCTTTGTAAAGGTGATGTCACTTAGAATTCTTGGAAGACTCTCTCATACTTACATGCCTGACCTAGTTTCAGCTGGGATAGAGTTAATTTCTTCTCCATAGCTCTTAAAGTGCTGTGTTTTGGATTCAGAATGAGAATGATGGTAGATAAGACACTGTGTTTTGGTTTTCTGCTAAGTCGTGCTTATCCCAAGTCAAGGATTTTTTTTTCTTGTGTCATGCTCTGCCAGCTAGGATATACAGAAAGGAAACTAGGAGGGAGCACAGGTGGGACAGGCGGCCAGAACTCACCAAAGGGATGTTCCACACCATAGAACAGCATGCCCAGTATATAAACTGGGGGGAGTTACCTGGAAGGGCAGCTGATCTGGGTGTGAGAACAGGGTCTGCCATCCATAATTAGGTGGTAGGCAATTTTCCCCCTTTTTTATTATCATTATTATTTATCATTATTGTTACATTTTCCTTTATTTTCAATTTTTGAGCTGTTCTTATCTCAACCTGCAGCTCTACTTTGATTCTCCTCCTCATTCCACCAGGATGGCAGGGGGAGAGATTGGGGGTTGAGCAAGCAAGTTGTTCTGTGGTTCCTAATTTCCATCTGGGCTTAAACTAAAACCATGCGACAGAAAAAAGGGAAAAAAAAAAAAAAGGCAAAACGCCTGCTGCTAGATGTCTTTTTCCTGATTGTGACAAAATAAGACTATGTTGATGGTACCTGTTCTGTCTGATGACACTCTTCCTGGCAAAACATGTTCTGAAATACAATAGGTATAATTACGAGTGTATTACTTTGTCAGGGACAAGGACTAGGCACTAACCTCCTTTTTAGTCTACATTATAGAAACAAATAGATGAAGCAACAGAGAGCTTTTGATCCAATTTTACTCCAATGGAGTAAACAGAGCATGTGTAGAGATCAAGGCAACAGCAGACACTGATGCATGCAATGGTGATCAGAGCAGTGCTACCTTAAAGGCAGTACAAATTAAGCAGCCACTAGTGATACAATACAGAGCACAACACAAATATGACCAGGCCTCATTTCCTAAGCAAGAGTATGAATGTGTTACACTTGCATATTATTTGTGCAGTGTAGTCCTCAACTGCTGGTAGCACCATACACTGCAACCAGATAATCTCCTGCTTTTGACAACATTTAGCAGCCCATTGCCAGGTCCATATCAGTTGGCTCCACTGCTGGCAATGCATAAGAGACAAAGGTCTCTTATTATCAGAGATGCGCCCGCAGGGCTTTGTTCACACCACAGAAAAAGAACTGCCTCTCAGCCAGTTGATATTTGAGTTTTATATACATATGTCTTCTGAAGAGACTCATGTATTGTTCTAGAATACATGAGATTATTCAGGGTGAGTATTTCATTTTAACCAGCCTTAGCCCTGGTCTCTTCACCAGAAGTCTAGATAGACCAGGACTGAACATATACGTCTCTCATGGTCCTGCTGGCAACACCTGTGGAGCCAAAAAAGTGTCAGCAAAGACAAACTTTGCACAAGTGTTTGTAAAGGGAGAGGACGGGAGGCAATTTTGTTTGGAGTTTTTGTTTGCTTGGTTTATAAATAGTCAGCTTGACCATGACCAAAAGTGAAAGAGTATATTGGTTTTGCACTATCTTGTTCAGCTCTGCTCTATCCTGGGTCTAGGACTGGCCCATGAGATGTAGATGGCTCTGTGCTAGATCTCCACTGTAAACCAATGTAGGTGATACGATTAGAGCTCTTCTGAAATCAGTGTCAGAAGTCATGGAGCTGCTCTTTCTGGAGCACTTCAGCACACAAGCACACAGGACAGAGTCTATTATCACGAAGTGGTGTATTGGTTTTATGTGGCAATGTTTTGGTCGTGGGGAGCTGCATGTTTGACCTCTGTGGGAAGAGACAAGGGCTGTCCCCAGGTCAGACACAGCAAACTCCAAAACGGACCCACCACTGAAGTCCACATATTTTATATATGGAAATGCCTCCACATACTGTCAATGTGCAGCTATGAAATTGGTCTGAATGCCCCAGCAGAGTGGACATGAAAAAGAAAACAGTGAACAAATTCCAAATGCTATTAATAAAGAGTTACAAATAACATAAACAACACTAAGAGAAATATTACACTTCATGCTAGCCCTCTGTTTCATTAGAAATACAGAACAAGCCAGTTTAATAATATTATTTAACAAAAAAGGGGCTACGTGAACCAGTCCGCCCCTTCTAGTTAGTGTGATCATAATCTATGCTATTTTTTCTCATATAAACGATAAGAGTCTTTAAGGATAAAGTTCATTATTTTTCATTTCAGCTATTTGAGCTGCAATGTGTTCTTGAATAGCTAAAACCTGCCTGGGGAAGTCTAAAGAAGAAAGAGGGCATCTGCAGAGGCAGGCTTTGTTTCTATTCCTGTACACGTCTCTACAGAGCTCACAGAATTGTCAGGATTGAAAGGGACTTCTGGACATCATCCAGTCCAACACTTCTGCCGAGGTATCTCATCCATGTTGGCACCAGGGCTGCTCTGTGGTTCCACTCTCACGAAGTCTGGGTGCAGCAACAACAGAAGTGACCAAGCTCAGAGCTGCTATGCTGCTGTGAACACGTCCGAAGGGCTCAGTTCAGAGACAGCTTTTCAAGCATGTCTCACTTACAGGTAACTTTTACATGCTCATCATCAAACACTTTGCATCCTGGCATGCATGGCTAGAATGGCCAGAGAGGTCAGAATCCAGAGTCTTGTACGTCTGATGCTGAAATGGGATCTGAACCCCTTCCATACTGACTGTGTACCAAATGTATTTCCTGGGTAAGCTAGTCAGAAGAAGACTCTCCATAGGGTTTAGGCTTGTGAACTGTGGTGGTCTCTGCCATCAGCCAAGGTTTTTTTCAAATGTACCTTCCTCATTGGCATTTTTCTACCTAAAAATGGCTTTAAGGTCTGCCACTTTAAGGTCTTGCCAACGCTTCCATCTGCCACTGCACTGGAATCCTATGATTCTTCCACAAACACATGTCAGGAAAGAAAATAATTTTAGAGAACAGCAATGAGCAGTGATAGCATGGGGCATGCAGGATTGAATGAGAAACTCCCTGGGTTGAGAGGTCCATGTGACTGTTTCGTACCTCTCATCCATCAATAATAAAATATCCTAAAGTATGCCTACTACTCTAGGCAGAGAGTACTTCCTATTCCTCTGGATTTCAGCTCTAGTCAAGGAGAAAGAAGCAATTGACAGTGTTTCTGGAGGGAATGTGAGGCTTTAGGCCATGGAATTTATTGTAATGATACGCTCTCAAGAGACGAATGCTACAATTGAAAAAAAGTTTGAAATCTCCAGATTGAAGGATCTTAACAACTAACACATCATGTGTATGCTTTTAAGCTGTTTCTAGTCATCATTTACTACAAAGATCTGAAAAATCCCCTCCATGCTGTTTACACTGTGAGATAGCAATGATCCATACGGCATTGGTGGCATACTGACATATGCTGTAGCATATGTTGTGAAAACTTCAGAGCTGCGTCTTCCCCTGAGGAGTAAGAAGATGGAGAGGCAGGGAAGCATGTGCATCTCCAGGCACGATGCATGCCTGCCGCTTCTTTAGTGTTTGTGGTTTTGGCAGATGTTTCTTAAAGTCTGTGGCATCTTTTTAAGATTTTCAAACGTCTTTTCTGTCCTTCATGTCTGCTCTGACCCTGTTGTGAAGGAGCTCGCCAAGGGTTGGTGGGCTCGCTCCTGTCTCCAGCATCCATGGAATGGGGACTCCCTTGTTCCTCTCTCCAGCCTCCTTCTGACAATTTTCTGTCTCTTTTCTGTTCTCTCCCCTGTGCTTCCCTGTGTCTCCTTGTCTCTCTTTTCAGAGGCATGAGTGTGTTGCTGCGTCTCCTCTGACTGCTTTCCCTCTGGTGGACAAGAAGGAGGGGGAAGAGGTGCCACAAGGAGGAAGGAGTTTAGGCAAAGGAGCTGCAGGACACACAGTGTGGGGTGGGATGGGAGTGAGGGCTTTGACCACATGTGGAGCGCCAAAATTCAAAGCTGTCTTTACAAAACAAGGACCTAAACACTGTTCACGAGCCGAGGACTGTCATACCCCAATAGGATTTTCAGTACTGTGTCCTCAGGGAGTAGGCAGAAGTATCTAAAATTTCTTGCCAGTCCAAAGATAAAAGATGACAGCAATTAAGAAAGCCTGGAGAGTGGACCTGAAATACAAAATTCAAACCAGTGGGAAATGAAAACCTCTGTATATTTTCCACGTAACTTGTTTTCTGAGACAGATTTTTCAGAACACACTTTGGTTTTCCATATGATGGCTGAGACCATTGCTCTAATTTTTGTTAGTGTTCTGTGTTTGGGCTTCCTACCATGCAGAAATTATTGCATGTTATATAGCTGACATATGATAGGTTCATTGCCGTTAATCAACCAATTTGTTTAAAGCTATATTTTTTCCTGACACAGAAGGCAGCAAAGATTTAAATGTAAAATTAGCTTTCAGGCAACATTTTAACAATATGCGCCTCCAGAAAAATGTGTAATAACTCTCATCAATGTTGAAAATTTGGCTCCTCCATCTCTCATTGTGAGTCTCTCATAGACGTGCATGTTTAATTTTGTTGTCTGATGTCTTCCCCAGCTCTTGTGTCACCTGGTTTCTGAAAAATAATTTTAAATTTTAAATAATTAAAAACAGAAGGATGACTGAGAATGTTTTTCAGCATTGGAGTTAACTTTTCCTTTCTCAGCTTCTTTACTCCTGGATGGGTGTGTGTTCATTTGTTTGTTTATTTGTTTTTGTGTACCACAACACCTTTTCACACAGTTAGAGTACACTTACTGTGATGAGAAACACTCTAGAAAGAAAGGCTTGAAACTTGTTTGTGTCCATGGGCCAAACACTTTGTGGGAATGACTGATCTCACTTTGAGCTTCCTGTTATTTAATCATAAGTTTTCCAAGTTCTGTCATCAGGGAAGTGACAAGCACAACATTTGAGAGAAGATGATAGAATAGTAAGTGCACTCTTTTCATCAGGTGAGTTTTCTGCAGTAATCATTCTTGAGCCCAAAGAGGCCTACTACTTAAAACACCCACCTCTGGAAAACTCTAAGCTTCAATGCGGAAATGAAATATTCCAACACTCCAACTTTTGTGTAGACTTTCACAGAGGCACGTTTGCTCTTTTGTCACCCCATCATCTCTGGCTGATTGAAAACTCATCTCCAACCTCTTCATTCTTTGAGAATAATGGGAAATTCATCTACTTCAGAAACTTCTGCCACCTTCTAAAATTTCATCTTTTTTTAAACTATTGCTTCCTTGCTCCTCTTCCCTGGTTTTAAGCTGACTTTGTTCCACTCATGTCCTACTGACTCAGCTGTGCGCTGTTTCTGTGGTTCCCTACTTTTAAAAATGCTTTTCTGAGCCCATCAGCTACATTGTATCCTATTTTCTAGTCCCTTCTCACAAACCTGTTGAACAGTTCAGCATTTCTGACAATCAAGCACATTAGGGTCATCCAGTCACAACCATTCCTTGGTTCTTGGCTTCCCTCACTCACTGCTGAATTTCATCTTTCTCCTAGTTTTAAAAAACTAGTAGACTAGTTTTTCTAGTCTATCTTTGAATAGGGAGCAGCTGTAAACATATGCAATTAAATTTCCATGTAAATAATGTCTGATGATAAAAGGGGACAAGGCCATGCCGAGCTTTTGGAAGTTTTCCTGTCTATTGCTCTGTGAGAGAGCGACAGCCTGTTTCAAATACAAGCAGAGTCAGAGGAAGTCACAATAATTTCAGAGAGCTTTTGAGTTTGACAGTACCTGAGGTGTGATGTGTTACTGTAAGATGATGGGATAATAGATCTGTATACGTAAAACATTGATTAAGCTACCTGCCATTTTATAACTGCAAGCACATGAATGGAAAAAACCTAATGTATGTATGCGGGTTCTTGAGATGCCGCTGTCAGGGAGAAGTGATGGGAAGGAGATTGCATGTAACAGATACAGGGTAGGCTTAGACATTTGACACAGTCTTTCCAAGGTCACTCTGAAGTGAGATTTAAAATAACCTCAGTAAGTGTATGTTTACACAGGACTAGGCAACTAACATATTCCCTTATTTGATTTACATCTGAATTAATGGATAAAACCTTCAGATTTTGCCTCTTTTTCCCTGAAGAAACTGAAAGAATGACATCAATATCTGAACAATGAAGCTTTTGAAGCTTAAGTAAAGAGACCTCTATCTAAGGATTTTTAAATGGAATTTTTCAGAGGGTTAATTATACTTTATTGAAAGAGAAAAATAGTTACTGGGAGCTGTGTAATGTAAAGTTATATTGAGGAGTTGATAACTTGGCAGTCATAAGTGACTCTCAAGTGGCTTGCCACACTGCAACCCCGAGGGGCTGAATGATTGTTACGACCCTCACTGGAAGTGCATTTCACGAATTGGTGGGTTTTGTCATCCTTTAGAAGGAAATACTTTTCTGTCTTGGTTTCAGCTGGGTTAGAGTTAATTTCTTCTCCATAGCTCTTAAAGTGCTGTGTTTTGGATTCAGAATGAGAATGATGGTAGATAAGACACTGTGTTTTGGTTTTCTGCTAAGTCGTGCTTATCCCAAGTCAAGGATTTTTTTTCTTGTGTCATGCTCTGCCAGCTAGGATATACAGAAAGGAAACTAGGAGGGAGCACAGGTGGGACAGGCGGCCAGAACTCACCAAAGGGATGTTCCACACCATAGAACAGCATGCCCAGTATATAAACTGGGGGGAGTTACCTGGAAGGGCAGCTGATCTGGGTGTGAGAACAGGGTCTGGCATCCTTCACTGGGCAGTGAGCCATTGCATTGTGTATCACCGTTTTTTCCCTCATTACTACCATTATTATTTTTTGTCATTATTACTGTATTTTATTTTCAATGTATTAATTTTCAATTATTAAACTGTTCTTATCTCAACCTACAAATCTCACCTTGATTCTCCTCTTCAATTTACAGAGGAAGAGGGAGGAGGAGAGAGCGGAGGTTGAGCAAGTGTCTGTGTGGTGCTTAATTCTCAGCTAGACCTAAAACCAAAACATCTTCCCTCTTCCCTCTAATATGAGAATTTGAGCTGTAGGTATAATTTCCACAGGCAAATTCATTTGTGTTACTGTAATTTGCTTTTGCTTTCATTTTCAGTTCTGCTTGCCAAAGAAACTGAACAATCTGCAGTCATTTGGGCAGAGATTAGAAAGAAAGGGGTGAGTGAAGAAACAAGGTGGACGGAGTGAAAGAAAGGTTGCAGAATTGAGTAGGAGCATTAAATTTATAGGAACAGGATGACTGTGGCGCTGTACCCCCTCTTGCTGATCGCTTCCTGCCCTCTCCATGGGGTCTCCCTCCTTCCCCTGCTCCTAGTCCTGGCCACTCCTTGAGTTCTCCCTATTGGTTCCTGTATCCCAACTCCACCCATGTACCACCCCTGTGCCCTGAAACCATTTGCCCATGTGCTCTCCCCGCCCCACTCGTACCTGGGTAAACTGAGGCTCCAGGCGGTGTGTATCTCTCTCTCCCTCTCTCTGCCCCTGGGAGCAGCCTGCCACCAGCTCCTCTCCTCTGCCTTTGGGGGCCAGCCCGCGTGCTGGCCCCAGGCTTTGGGGAGGCAGCATGGAATAAAGACCTTTGCAGTGCCATGAGGAGAGCCTTCTCACCTCCTTTGCCATCACTGAAGTTGCAGGCTGGCAGCTGGAGCAGCGGTGCGGGGAGTCCGAGATGGACTGCAGGAGGGCAGAGAATCCCCGCCTTGTCCCAAGAAGCCCCTGCTGCGCTCCCAGGGAAAGCTGCAGCAGCTAGGCAACACCCAGCACTGCAACAGATGACAAAATGGAAACAAAAATTGGAGAAGAAACCATTAGGACATTAAATAATTCAAAACCCCAGGAAAACAAATGGAAGCTGCAATTACACATAATGATTTTTTCCCTATGCATTAAACCTCTTTCTATGGTATATTTCCCTGTGAGGAAAAAAATGACAAAGGATAGCAGATGATCCAGATTAAAAAAATTTTGGGCCAGTTCCGGCCTACACAAAGTGGATGAAACCTTCTGTGTCTTGCTAGTAAGTAAGGAGGCCAGAAGGAGCTGCTTGTCTCAGATAACGGGGATATATGTTTCTAAACTGTTACCTGGGAAATACAGTGAAATGGTTCAGTCTGGGTGCCCTGACCTTCACCTTGGAGAGAATTTGATGAAGGTCCATTAAAGCATTTCTTTGGCATACTTCCAACAATCTATTAAAACTGCCACGAAAACTAGTATTTTGCACACTAGAGAAAAATACTAAATTTTGCATCTTGAAAAGACTATTTTGATAGATCTGAAACTTCTCCAAACATTTTTCAAGCTCAAGAATTTGTTGAAGTGAATGTTTCCTCACAAACAATTTTTGGTTTGAGAAATCAGCGTTTTATGGGAGGGAAAGGGTGCTTTGAATAATTTCAGGCTCTGTATAATTAAGAAACAATATTTCATTTGAAAAATCTAGTTCAGTTTGCTAATATGGATGTAGAAGACTTTTATCACTGTTTAGAAGCTAAGGCTTTGCAACCAAATCCTTTACAGACTTAGTGAGTAATGATTCTTACTCACTCTGATTGATACAGGAAAGCAATAAATATGTTTATTATTAAACAAATAATCTCTGGCAAAAAAGTTTATCTACTTGTGATTTTCAGTAATGGGGAAATACAGATTTAAGTCCTCTGGAAATGCCTTTTCAGATAGATAAAAGGATGTTGTATATGTGCAGCCCCAACCAGGATCATGCCAAATGTCTTGGGTTGTCACGATGTTCAAGACCATGGTCAATGTTGCACAGGAAATGGAACTCAGAGTTTCTTTAAAGATTTTATAGAATTTATATGGGAAAACATCCAATCCAGCTGTTTTCCCATAATTCAGTGAATTAATGGTCTCCTCAACTAATGCTTTTTCTACGTCAGCCCTTTGTGTATGTAGGCAGGTGGGGCACTTGGAGGCTGTTAAGGAGTCCATTAATTTTATTTTTATGTGCATCGGAGTAGTCATTTTTCAAGTATATTTCATCACAGACCGCCTAAAGGCTTTATCTTTTTGTTTGCTTCAAGTTATTTCCTTTTATCTTGAATTTAAATGGACCTTGCTTTATTATTGTTGCTTTATTTTTTAAGTGTACATTCCAGATATTTTTCATTGGCTGTTGTTTATTTTCCAGTGCTGCTCTCTTAAATGCTAATGTACAGCATATTCTACATTGGGGCTGGAGACAATTTTCATCTGTAAAAGCTGTTAAGTGGAAGATTTGTCCCTCCACCACAATAATGTGTCCTTGGGTTTTACATTTCACAAATCGCAATTTGAGATGGCTCAATAATTGTTGGTGTTTCTATAACAACCTGCATTTCAGAAACTTAAAACACTTTAAAAATCCCCATGACCAGAGGCCTGAGAATACCCTGAAAATTTAAGTAATACTGTGGTGTGTTATTTTCTCCCACATGGGGGGCTACTTGGACTTATCTTCAAACAGAAAGCAGCACTAGCAACTCATCGTACTTCGGCTGCAGTACTAGGACTGAAACAGAAAACACAGATGTGGTTATCCACAGTCCACACACAACACCTAAGAAGAAGACTGAAGAGGTTCATTTGTGGGATTTAGGGAGAGAGGGGATTTACCACGGTCAGATGGACAGCTGAGGTTTCTGAATCAGCGTTATTATACAACAGTAGAAGAGTACGGAAAAGCAGTTGTAGGGATAAAAAAAGCTTGTTATTTGTTTGAACAATATTATTTCACCAAAAATCCTTTAATTAGACCTTTCTCATTATGTCTATAGTGTACCGATGCAATACATATGTTATTTTCTGATGTTTAGCTCCTTTCACTTATTTTTTTAGGTGCAGCTTCAAGTTACTTGGCATTTCTAATCAGTTATTCAAGCTCCTAAAGTTTAATTGGAAGCTTTCAAATGAAAGCTGATCCACTGACAAAAAAACTATATGGCTGAAAACCCCCCCAAAAAACAAAAATGAAAATGAAAGGTACAGTGAGGAAAAATAATTTTTCTCTTTTTTTGTTTAAATTCCTGATTTGAAAACAGCTGCTGAAAATATGAGTAACTGAGTCCAGAGACCCCAAAAAAGTCCCTTCTTGAAGTCTGAGAGAAGATCCAGCTTAAATAATTTATTTCATGGTCATATTTCTTTACTTTGAATGATTTAACATATCTGGAATAGAAAGAGGTTGATGAACAATGTCAGCCCTAGATGTGGCAATGAAAGAAATTACCTTGTGGATGTTTGCTTAGCTGAACTTAGTGATTAGGTTGAGGAAATTCACGCTTTTACACTCAAATGTATTTGCTTTGCCCCAATACAAACTATCCTTTAACATCTGTAGCTGAGGTTTCTAGAGCAATAATTTCTGCAGCCACTATACTGAACTGATCTTTTCCTGGTGAATTTATTTGCTTGTGGTACTTGTACTTCTGCAACTTTGCTGCAGGATGTAACTTAAAAAGAACAAGGAGCAAATCTCCAACTATTTCATGAGGGTTCAGTGTTTGTGTACCCACTGATTTTCTTCTCTTTCAAATAGTCTGAGAAGCTGCATCCAGCACTAATACTGACAGTGCTCATTCCCTGTGATGAGAACTGTAAGACTGAAAGCTTATGCTTCATGTGTTTGTTTATTTGTCAAACAGGAGGATCATTCTCTCTGAAATCTTAAGTATTTTGTAACAGTCATGGTGCAGGTGAAGCTCTATTTAGTGAACTTGCAGAGGAGGGACTGGGAAGTAGAGAGATTACTAAACAACACCTTGCAAAAATAAAAGAAAAAAAAGGGAAAAAAGGGTGGTGGGGGAGGAAATTACCACTTTAAAATACTCCACTTCCCAGGAAAATTACAGCTTTTGATCACTCTTGGTCCAGTAAAATCCATTTACTAAGCTGAGCAAGACTCTCTTTGCATGTTGTGGCTGTCTATTCCAAATGGCTGACTGCCAGCAGTTTTGCTGAGAGTGGGAGCCATCAGCACAGAGAAAGAGAGAGAGTGCATCAGCAGGACATGGAAGATCAGAGAACCAAATGGCATTCAGAGCACAGCCTGTGTTTTCTGTGTAGTTTGAGAGACAGCACAAGTTGAACAAAAGCATGATTTTGTTGGTAACCAACTTTTATCCAATGGGCTGTTTTTAAGCTCTAAAAATGTAAAAGATGTGCTTATTATTTACAGCTTGTTTGATAAGGGCTTGAACATTCAACACAGGAGTGAAGGAGGAAGACAGAATCACAGAATTAACTAGATTGGAAAAGATATCTGAGATCATTGAGTTTGACCTATGACCTAACACCACCTTGTCACCTAGACCATGGCACTGAGTGCCACATCCAGTCTTTCTCAAACACCTCCAGGGATGGCGACTCCACCACTTCCCTGGGCAGCCCATTCCAGTACCTAATCATCCGCTCTGTGAAGAACTTATTCCTAATGTCCAACCTAAAGTTCCCTTGATGCATCTTAAGACTGTGTCCTCTTGTCCTGCCACTGGTTGCCTGGGAGAGGAGACTAGCCCCCACCTGGCTACAGCCTCCTTGCAGGCAGCTGTAGAGAGAGATTACATACCTTTCTGATGAGGGCCTATGACATGCTGGAATACCGTGTGCTGTGTGTTAGTCCCGTGTCGCACTGTCCTTGGAGCCAGACTTCAGCACCATGTGCTCACAGTACTTCAGATTTTCTGACCTAGATGTGCTTTCCGAGTCCACTCCTCTCTGTCTGAACAGCAGCAAAACTTCCCACCAGAGAGTGTACCCGCATATACATTTACTGTAGAGTTAAATTGAGTACTTACTATGTGGTTGACATAAAATAAATCTTCCTCTTCACCAGGTAAAACCTTGCCCATCCTCACTGTGACCCTCTAGATGTGCTAGCTTGCTCTCTAGGCTAGCTATTAAACCCTGCACCAGGTTTTGGGCACAGCTTTGTAAGTCAACCATGCTGCTGTGAGGTTGCAGCTGGTGTCAGTGAGCTGTGGGTAGGCCGCAGGTGCCTCCTGCATTGTGTCCAAGGAAGAAGCATGCTCTTTTATGAGTCAGTATGGAGGAATCACAAAACATCTGAGTTTATTAAAGCACCAGAACATCTGATTTACAAATGCTGGTGGCCACCAACGCCAGCAAGGGCTGGCTCCTCACACACGTGTAAGGGTGACCTTCCTGGCCAACTGAATTAGACAAAGCTCTGGCTTGGCTCTGCAGTGAGGACACTGCACTTGACATTACAGTCTGCCAGCTTAGGACCCTCTACACAGTTCTATGCAATATTAGTGAGATGTGGCTCCCACTCTGTCTTTTCCACTACCACAGAAAATGTTTCCGGGGGGGTGATGAGGGTGGGGGATTTACCTTGGCTTTTCTGCAGTCATTATTTTAAAACTATTGTAATCAAAATCATTAAAGTCTTTGAAAACAACAACTATCATACACTTCACATACACGATACACTGCAAGTATTTGTGAGAAAAATGTGATAATTTCTATGTAATTAACAGAAAAAAGGCAGAATTGGAATAAAATTACTCAATGTGAGTAGGATTGGTTTAACATTTGTATTTCTCATAACTCATGCTGTCAGTAGTGAACTCTGCTCAGCAATTACAGAAACTTCAGCCCGTCAAACATTAATTGCCATCACATGGGCGAACCTTGGTAGGCAGTTAAGTATCACACAGCTGTTTTCTCACTTTCCCCCCTCCTCCAGTGGAATGGGAGAGGAGCAAAGAAAATCTGTTGGCAAAAAGCATTTTGGATCCAGCTAAAAATCATTCAATAAGCAAGGAAGGAGTGGAAGAAGAAAGAAATACATTGAAACAAAACAAGTGGTGCAAAACCACTCACCACCTCTCACAGACAGACTGCTGCCCAGCCAGTTCTGAAGCAAAACATGGCCAACGTCTCTAATCCCCCTCCTCTTTGTTTCATTCCTGCTGTGGCATGATACAATGTGGAGTATCTCCTTTGTAATTCCTCACATCTGCCTTGTTGTGTCCCCTCTCAATAGCCTGCCCACCCCCAGCCCCGTCACTGGAGTGGCAGAGGGAGAAACAGAGAAGCCCTGAATTCTGGGAAAACACTGTTCAGCAAGACAGCTGTGTTATCAGTATTGTATTGGCCACAAATCTAGAACACAGCACTGAACAAGCTGCTACCAGAAAATTAACTCTATCTTAACCAGACTCAGTACTCTTGGTTTTGTTGATTATCTTGACTGCAAATTTCATCAACTGATTTCCCATAGCTGAAAAGGGAGGCACCATCACATTTTCTCTGACTAAGGGGATTGCCGTGCAAAACTGCTTTGGTCCCTCCCAGAAGTCATGACACAAGTCCTGCAGTAGCCACAGGGCCAAGCCCAGTAAAATCCATATCATACTCACTTAGTGCTACTAAGAGTTCCACAGAGGGTGGGGGATTGGAGTGCAGCAAATAAACCCTCAGCTGGTCCCGATCAGCTCAAAAAGAATTAAACTGAAATGTGCTTTCTGCTGATAATAGTCCCTCCAGATCCAGAAAGCACCATGTCATTCTGTGGAGGAGGTAGGCTCCAACATAAGGCAGACATTGCTGAACAGTCTCTAACAGGCAGTAAGCACATCTACTTTCTATTCAATGTAGCATCTTTTCCCAGATGACCCCAAGCTGCCAATGTCTGCACACTTTTCCAGCGTCTTCTCCACGGCTGTTTTCCAAGCAAGACAAAACCCAGAAGGGAGCACAGTTGCTGACTGGAGGTCCTACACAGCCATGGGTGGAAACGTGTGTTTGAACATGAGAATTCTTTCCCATGAGGACCAGTGGGTAAGCATCAGTGCAAGAAGGGCCCCAGTGATATGGACCCTTGAGGTGTTGTGTAAAGGCATTCAAGGATAGAAATTTTTGTGCCGAAGTACTAGCCAGTATCCTCACTGTAATGGTTGTCTAATTTTGTTTTCTTTTATATATTTGGTATGAATTTGCCTTAATTTTAGAGAGACATGATCATTTAGGGAGATTTTGGAATGAAAGCTGAAATTACATATAATGAGGTGGCACTAATAAATGAAAGCTGACCAGTCACTGAAGCAAGGCAAAGCAGGAGTATTCAGGCTCTAGAAATGTGTGCTGAGGTAACAAATAATAATACTACTAATAATTACAGTTCAAGAACTTTTGACCACATCAATCTTAAGTTTTATTTATTTGTCTGTGAGGGATAATAGGATATAAATCAGTAAAAGAGCAGAATAATTTTCTGTTGAAATTATTGAATTTGTGTACATATGTTGTGCTGGAAGAGACAGAGGCAACAAACTTAAAAAAACATGGACTGGTTTAAATATTGCTTTCAAATTCACTCAAATAATGTCCAGGCATCAATTATTTTACGTGACTACCAAGTAGGTGCTTGTAGGCACTTTTGGGTTTGGTTCTTCTTCTTAATCAATAAAAAAACATGATAAAGGCAGAAGGAAGATGATAATTCCGATGTTTCCATTAACATAAGAAAGTAGGACTGGCTGACAAGAGGAAAAAATGGGAGTCTGGTTTCTTAAGTATATCTAAATGAACACAAATCAGTTAAGACTGGGCCATCAAACACCTCATCAAGTGACCATACTTTAACACTTATGAGCACTGTTGTTTGTTAGTATGATACTAGGTAGGTTTTCTAAAAGGAAGCAGTAGGATATATTAAGGCTTTTCTATTTTGCAGAACAAATTGCTAACATCAGCCATTCCAAATGTACAAGTTGTTTCATGGTTTCAAAATTATGGTGGGATTTGTGACTTCAAAATGACAGATGGATTTATCCACTTAAACTCTATCAATTTCAAATATGGCAAGATGGTTAGGTGCTTTGGTTAACTCTCAGAAACTTCTTGGGTTTTTTTAAATCAAAACCTAATACTAACTAGTATTTGATCTTGGCTTTGTTTTTCTTGCAGATGTTTCAAACTGACAAGGAAAGACAGTGGTGACTAACATTCTGTTCGATTACATCGCTTATGCCCGGCTGCCTTTTCCTATTTATGCTAAAACCTAAAATACTAATAATAGCTTTTGAAGAATTATTATATTCCTAAGAGCCAAAGTGAGGTTTGTTCGAGTTTGCCTAACACAAACCTTTTTATTTGAGAACACGTGTACATGCTGCATAATTGGGAAACACAGATACTGAAAGAAAGATTATCAGTCAGAGGTTGAAATGGTCTAAAAGCTCTGCTTTGTCCAAATTAGCGACGTGTGTTGTATTTTCGTCTTCATTTGTGTATAACAAAAGCTACACTTGCAAAACAAATTCCCCTTTATGGAGAATGAACTATGTAAATACAATTTATAGCTTTAATTTGGACTTGAAAATTTAATCCATTCAAACATAAAAAGGTTTTCGTGCACTGGATATTCCTGAGGTGGTTTAAAATGCTTAATATAAATATTGAGCAGATGACAGAAAAACATGTCCTCCATATCACAAAAGCTGTTTTGGAACAATAATTTAAGTGCCTAATTAATATTGACTACTCTGGGGTTCTAAGCTATTGATTGTGCAATCTATACAGGTGGCAGGCATTGATGGAAATAGAATGCAAATGGGCAAGGCAAAGGTACATTGTAGATTTTGCTGTATTAAAAAATGCTTGCCATGAAATAAAAGAAATGGATAGAAAAGAGAGTTTGTTTCAGGTCTTCAGCTCCCAAGTTTCCTGAAGGCAAAGGTTGTGTAATTTGTTCAAAAAACCTTTTGTTAGGAAGGATTGTGTAGTTAGTGCACGGTCAGATGCTTGTTCACCAGAAGATAAACGTAATGAAGCTCAGCCCCAAACACTACTGTGAGGTTGCCACATTGTAGCTGTTTGGACTTGCGCCTTTCTTTTGACCACTAGCTGCTTCAGCTTCCAAGCTGACCCATACCTCAGAACTTGTTAAACTCTACCAGAGGAAACTAAACTGTCTCTATATTTTGTTTTAAAATTAAAAAACAAAAAAGAGCTGGACTGGGTGAAATAAGGTAAGCCTCTCAAATAAAATTTATATCAATTTGTTTTCTAGATAAAAGAGGCAGAGAAGAGAAAAACCTCCCATCTCTGTAATTACAAGTTATCTATGATTTTCTGAAGTGCACTTTAATGTATCTCAGGGACTATAACACGCTGTTTTACAATTGGTCATCTTGCCTTGCTTTAGCCATTACTCCTTATCTTCAGTAATGGATTAGTTTGCATCTAGAGTACAATCAAAAACCTCATGTTATTTTTTTGAGCACTACACTTAATAAAAAATTGTGTTTTGCAACTTCAGCTTAATGCAAAGCTAGTAGCTGAATAATATTGAACCTTATTATGTGTCCAACTGGATGGAAGTCTGAGGAAATCAAGACAAGAAACATGAGATCCCGGCTTAATGAAATTAAACCAAGCTACTGCTGGGAGAACTTTTGTAACTTGATGATGATGCTTACCAGGCTGAAGATGCTGGGCGTGCTCATAAGGGAAATTAATTGATTTGGACTGAGGGTTCTGTCATGACCACTGAAAAGTTTAAAATATAAGAGCCAGAGTGTGCATAGAAGGGCTGTTAGGTGTTTGACCAGTTGGCATTAGAGTATAATGATGTCAGGGCTTGAAGAAGAGGAAACAATGCTTCAGAAGCTCCTTCTGACCTGAAAGGGTGGTGCCCAGGGACATGGTGCATTAGCATCAGTTTGTATGTATTTTTCCATGTATTTGGTGTTTCAAGCCAGGCTGAGTGTGGCATGCACTAGCAAAAGCCAAGAGAGTTCTCACACTCTCAAAGTATTGATTATGTATTAGTGTTAATTGGCCTGATAGTCAGTCTACTATTAAAAGCAGAAATGTGTTGAAGGCAATCAGTGATTTTTAAGTAAATACCTTAGTAGTTACCTATATACAGTATGTTCACCCAAGTGTGAATTAATTTAAAATTTTTATTGCACATTCTGATCACAGAAGGTGCATGTGATCTGAAGGTGCAATCATTCATAAACTCTTAAACTGTCTTATTTATAAAGGAAGACAAAAATTACGGGCAGATGATCATTGTACATCGGCAGCAGGTTTGTATCATTTGCATGCACTGTTGCCAGGAGGCACGATGTTCCTGTTTCTATATTATGAAGTCTGGTTTTATTTCATATTTTTTTGTAGACATAGAACTTAAATAAGTAAACTGCAATGACAAACTACCTAATAGCTGTTCAGCTTTAATACATTCAACTCCAATCCTGGAATTTATGTAATCTGTGAAAAAGGAAGAGAAGAAAAATATTTTCTTTTAAAACGTTTTAAATTTTTAGCAGAAGGCTCTTCCTCATGGCTCACTGAAATAATTTAAGGCTTACTAAATTACTCATCTAGTAAAATTAAAGCAGAATTTCGTGATTTCTCAAATCATATTGAGTTTGGACAGTAGCTGTAACAGCTTTTGAAAGAGCCGTTTAGTGCTCCAGCAGCTAATTAATTAATAAATAATTTTGGAATAGGGAGTCTGCATCTTGCTGAGGTTCTTTTCTGAAACACTGTTGGCTATCTTTTAAGTGGGATTCTTGATGTATAGGTCACAATATTTAGGAGAGTTCTGAAAATTCTAGCAAAGAGCATTTTCAAAGAACTCTAAGACTTTATAAGTCTACTAACTCTCAATATTTTTTAACTACTCTTATGTTATGGTAACCATATGCTTCCTCTGTGCAATCTGTAGCAGGACTGTAACATGGGAAAAATGAGGGAAATTAATTCTAGGAAAGCAGTTTTGTATGCAGCAGACCTTATTTCACTGGTGCAAATAGAAGTGGTAATAAGATAATGGCAACCAAGTGTGTTGAAGCACAACTCAACAAATGTTGCCAGCTGGCTCTTGAAAGAGTTTCTAGGGAATACATTTTTCCATGTTTTCTCCTTCTGTCTGTGACCTCAAAACCAATTTTTGCAAAGGAGTTTATATAGTGTAGCACAGCAACATTTGACAGCTCAGATCATGTCTTCTCCACAGAGCCTGGGAAGGCTTTTGCTGGTAATCGAGACCCTGGTATCTCCTTGTGGCTCTTTCAGTTAAGCATGGAAATAACTGATAGTGGCTTTAAAAACGCCTGGGACCTAGTCTTGTAAGATAATAGATGTGAGGAGATACAATGTGATTCTGGTACGGAAATGATCCAGAGTGACTTAACAGACAACAGAGAAGGCATCACATGGAGAGAAAACTGGAGCATTAGCTGTCCTCAGTGACTGACCTCTAACCCTGCTGAGCCATTTCTTCTGGGGTGAGACAAAGAAGGCCAGAGATCATACAAGTCTGTGGCAAGCAGGATCTTCACCAGGAGCCCTTGGTGACAGGAGAGCAGGATGCAATGGTGGATATCAAAGAGCAAGAGCTCGTCTCCGAGTTGCAGCCTGTCATGGGAGAAGAGGAAACTGAGGGTAGGACTGAGGATGAAGACCAGGGCAACCACAGCAACTAAGTGGAGACTGAGAGACTTTTCAAGGGTAAGAGCCCACACTTTGCCCCAGGGAGAGGGGCATGGTCACAGAAGGGAGTATTTGAAGGGAGAAAGAAGTGATTCTCATTATATTTCCTTTAGCTATTACAAATCTTACGATTTTATTTGTTCAAGAAAGAAACAGATTTTTCATGGAATGTGACTACTAAGAATTAAGAGGTGTAAGAAAAATTCTGATGTGTCAGTTCTGCCACACACTGCATATTTCCTGCCAAAAAGCTGACAGGAAACCTTGTATTATTCTAGTGAACTATCCTAACCACTCCTCTGTGGCATGACTGACCTAGTAAATTTGCTGTGCCCAGCAGTGAGCGGCCTAATGCCAATTTGAAGTGGTTCCTGTGAAACTGCTGAAAAATGAGGCCATGCAGTACCTCGCTAGACCAACTCCACGTAACTTACATTCTTCCTCTCCTCCTTACTCTTCACAAGGAACCTTGACCCTCTCTGTCTATAGAGAGCAGCCATCCTTCTCCATCCCTACCTTCACTTGCAGGACATGCCTTCAATGCCTCTGCAAATCACCCTTTGTATAGGGACTGTTGGGCCTGTCAGGATTACAGGCCATGCCCTGAAAAAAAAAACAAAAACCAAACCTCAGAACCTCAGAAACCCAAAGTTGCAGCACTATAATTCAGCAGATAGTTTTGACATTTACTATTCCCAGCTATTTTTTTATATTAAAGGTTGGTTTGGAAGATGACTAATACAACTCCTCTCCTTAAGGAAGGCCTTTAGTTGCAGGATTTGTAATTTAATCATGAAACTCTCATGTTATTACCACTAGTGTGTCTGTCAGAATTAAAAATTATTGTTTTTTACCTAGTATGTAAATTGTTCCTGGGATGTAATATGAACTCTGTTTTACTCTTACAAATTCAAGCATAGCATTCTCAGCCAGCTTGATTTTCATTTCTTTTTGCTATATTACCCGAAATATATTACAAACGTATTACCTTTAATAGAGATGAAAA
Organism: Oreocharis arfaki; assembly: GCA_013398015.1. Classification (NCBI taxonomy): domain Eukaryota; kingdom Metazoa; phylum Chordata; class Aves; order Passeriformes; family Paramythiidae; genus Oreocharis; species Oreocharis arfaki. The sequence continues at coordinate 744,103 of VZRR01003435.1, read as the reverse complement.
TTTGAAAGTCAACACAGTGGTCTTTCAGCGTGAATCATTATTAGGAATTAATTAGAGTTTACCTGAAGTAGAAAAGCCACATATTTATTGCTGACAGTGTTTAGCAACTACATCTTGGTTATTTACAACAACACCCATTTTTCTGCCTTGGGACATGACAGCGTGTTTCAGAGTGTCTAACAGTGTTGTGGTACAGCTTTGGAATAAAAAAATTAAGAATTTTTCCGTCATATCAATTAACACTTACCCACCAGGGGAAGCTTGATACCAGCAGGATAAACAGAATCCATAATGCAGCTAAATAATTTTATCATTATTCCCAGAATTGTTTACTTGTTAGGAAGTTATACACGACCGTGAATGACAGAAAAAGAGAGTTTCTCCCCATGGACAGGATCTGTTCTAGCCATGGGAAAACCCACAGGACCCTGTCTGATGTTGCACAAACATGGGGTGCCCAACATCTGAGGTGTTGTAAGATGCTTCTCACTACCTATAATCCTCTTCTTATTCTGTCTTATCAAACAGATGCCTTATTAAGCCACCTGTTGTTGGGCTTTTCTTGCTGAGATTCAGAAATATACCTTCACTGGCTCTCTCCCACCTCACTCCTCTTTCCAGCCCTGTGCAGAACAGCTCCTAGCATAGCCAGCCAACAGCTCAAGAGAAGATGGCTTGCTGCTTCTAAAATTTGTCATTAGAACTGCAAATAAAACTGCCTCAGTTTTTCCTATTAGACAGCCACCCACAGTTCATCTCCAGACAGCCTATACCAGATTCAGCACACATGTGGAGGAGAACAGATCTGCATCCCATCACAAAGTGTTTAATCTATCCACTTCTTCACACATAAACATCTACAAGTGTAACAAATCACCTTGCTGTCGAAGTTCCCAGATGTGTTATATCCTCATGGAGTTGGATGCTTGCAAGAAGAGATAGAAATTGTCAAAATAGGAGTATCTGATTTTTTTTGAGGGCAGTTGTATTTTGGGAGCAGTCTTTGCCTCAATAAATCTGTATGAGATCAAATGCATGCAGAAATAGATCTCCATGTTTAGTAGCATGTTTGAATGCTGAATATTGTTAATATTGAAAAGAGCACATTCTCAGAAAAGGGTACCCAAGATGGATTTTGTCTTCTACATCTTCATGAGCTCTCTTGTTTTCCTGGCTTTCATGTAAGCCATTTTTGTATTTGGGCGGTGCCAGGGTAAGATGGAAACCAGCCCAGCAGTCATTTATGGTTCAAGCACTTCGGATTGTTAAGTATTGACTTTTCTGAACTGAGCTCTGTTGCTCTGACATCCTTGAGTGACAGCATTATCAATGCTTTTCTTTAGAAGCTTAGCATTTATATATGCAAGAAATGATGAAATTCCAACCCCAAAGCTGGTGAGAAAACCTGTCCTTGCATAGCGTCTGATGAGATGCTGTTTTGGAGCCAGAAGCCAGAAAGCAGAATTTACAGCTACTCTTATTTTCAGGTTGTTCTTCAGCTGGCACAATTTGGGCATTATAGGATGGGACACAGAAGTCAAAATAAAGCTAAATATGAGTGTGTTGGACTCCGTATTCCAAGAAAATCAGGTTTCCTGTAAGGTAAGTATCTTTTTATCAGGTCCTTGGGGCCACAGCAAACAAGTACACTAAGAAAGCACCAGTCTTGCAGACACAACTTGCAAGATTGGTGATCCAACTGGGAAATCTGCTTTAGTTTGAAATTTGAAGGCACAGATCACTAACTGTCTTAGAGCTGTGATTTACTAATTACACAGGAATGAAAATCTGCCCATAAAATAAAGTAGAATACTTATGTTGGAAGAGACCTACAGCTATCATCTAGTCCTATTGCCTGACCACTTTGGGGCGGACCAAAAGTTAAAACACATTGTTAAGGACATTGTCCAAATGCCTCCTAAACACTGAGGATTTCAGGGCATCAACCAGCTCTTTATAAGCCTGTTTCAATGTATTACTCGCTTTTTGGTAAGTAAATGCTTTCTGATGTCCAGACTGAACCTAACCTGACACAGCTTCCCATGCATCTTGTCACCAGATCCCCAGCAGAAGAGGTTAGTATCTCCCTCTCCATATCCCCTCATTAGGAAGCTGTAACAATCAATGAAGCCACCCGTTAACCTCCTTCTCTCCAAACCCAAAGGCCCCAGCTGCTCCTCACAGGACATGCCTTCCAGCCCATTTTTTTGGTTGGCTGGTGATGCTGTGCCTGATGCAGCCGGGATGGGGTTTGCCCTCCTGGCTGCCCGGGCACACACTGCTGACTCACACTGAGCTGCTGCCCGCCAGCACCCCCAGATCCCTTTCTGCAGGGCTGCTCTCCACACACTCCTCTCCCAGCTTACACTTGTGCCCAGCTTTACTGCATCCCAGGGGCAGAATCTGTATTTGTTCTTGTTAAACTTCATGCCACTGATTATTATCCAGTGCTCCAATCTATTCCAGATCCCTCCCTGAAAGTCGTTCTTCAGCCTTGTGGTGACATCCCTAATTTGGGTCCCAGGGAGGCAACATATTGCCATCAGTAGAGGATCTGGTCTGCAAACACAGGTGTTTCCATTCCATACCACGAAGCATCACCAATACCATACTCTGCTATTGTTTCTTCTTGCATTGGTCTTAATGCAGGTTGTGTTGCAGGGGATATACAGCTTTAATGATCACAGTATCACAGCCTAGCTCGAGGGCTGTCAGGCAGCTCTGCAGGCTGGGAAGTCCAACCCCCTGCTGAAAGAGGGGAGTTGGACTGCTAGAGCAGATTGCCCAACACTTCTGTCCAGCTGAGATTTGAATGAGGCCAGAGATGAAAATCAAATGCTACAACCTTTCTCAAAACCTCTTCCAGTGTTGACCACTCATACTGTAAAAAAAAAAAGAAAAAAAAAAAAAAAAAGCAGCCTTTTCTTTTGTTTAGAAGGAACTTTCTGCATTTAAATATATGACCATTGTCCTTTTCCTGGGCACCACTGACAAGACTACTCCTTAAGGTTCTTTGCTCCTGCCTTGCCCATTGAGCTAGGTGTTTTGGTTTAGAGGGCTGTCAGGCTGACCCCACATGATTCCCCTCCTCGAGTCCATGTTGAGTACTTCAAGTAACCTTCTTGTCTTTCATAGACATAGAAATTATTTCCAGGATTATGTCCTTCATCGGATTTCCAGGGACTGAGGTGAGGCTGAGAGTCCTCTAGTGCCCTGGGTTCTCCATCTTGCCCTTTCTGAGGACGTGAATGACACTTTCTCTTTTGCAGCTCCCAGTAACCTCTCCCACTTGCCACACCCTTTCAAAGCGAATTAAGAGTGGTCTCATAACAACATCTGCCAGCTCTCCCCACACTTGTGGGCGCGACCCATCAGGCCTCATGGATTTGCACGTGTCTACTTTGTTCAAACACTCCCCAAAACGATCCTCCTTGCCAAGAGGAAGTCTTCTTCGCTTCAGATTGTCGCACAGGTCTCAGGGCCTAGCATTCCTGAAGATGAGCCCTGCTAAAGACCTACGTAAAGACCAACGCCACGGAACGGGTGGGTTTTGGCTTTCCTGATTCCATTCCTGCACATCTGGGCAGTATCTCTTTCCTCGTTCTCTTGAATTCTTCTCTTATGTCCAAGATTCGTTATGAGTTCTTTGTTCATCTTTGTATGTATCCTGCCATCTGTGCTTTAATTCCTGCGTGTTCTTGAGGTAATCCTTGGACATCAGCCAGTATAGCTGTTGTAGTTATACCTCGCGCACTGTTAGTCTTCATTACAGACATAGGGATTTTTTTATTTTAAATAAAGGAAAAAAGAGAAAATGGTCGTGGCATTTGAACACCAGCAAAATTATTATCCATAGCACTATTAAAATAGCAAAAAAAGTCTGCATTTCAGGGTCTTTTTTTACATGATGCTGTCGTGATAATTCTTAGCTTAACATTTTTACACATTTTTTAAAATTAAAAGATTGGAAGATTTCACCTTTTACATTTGTGCAGTATTTTGAACCTTTAAAGTCACCATTTACTTGTGAAATATATTAATGAAGCAATAAATAAATAAATTAATGTTTCCTTCCTGAGTCCTTGTTTTCCCCAAGGCTCAGTCTTGGGGCCAACCCCATTCAGTATCTTCATCAACAAAGTGGGTGAGAGGATGGAGTGTACCCTCAGGAAGTTTACAAGTGACACCAAGCTGGGTGGGAGTGTTGATCTGCTGGAGGGCAGGAAGGCTCTGCAGAGGGACCTGGGCAGGCTGGACCGGTGGGCTGTGGTCAATTGTGCAAGATTAACAAGGTGAAGTGCCAGGTCCTGCCCTTGGATCACAACAGCCCCAGGCAGTGCTGCAGGCTGAGGGCAGAGTGGCCCAGCAGAAAAGAGCCTGGGGGTGCTGAGCATGTGCCAGTGTGTGCCCAGGGGGCCAAGAAGGCCAATGGCATCCTGGCCTCTATCAGCAATAGTGTGGCCAGCAAGACCAGGGCAGTGATTGTCGCTCTGTACTCCACACTGGTGAGGCCAGACCTCGAGTGCTGTGTTCAATTCTGGGCCCCTCACTTCAGGAAGGTCATTGAGAAGCTGGAGTGAGTCCAGAGAAGGGCAACAAGGCTGGTGAAGGGTCTGTAGCACAAGTCTGAGGAGGAGCAGCTGAAGGAGCTGTGGTTGTTCAGACTGGAGAAAGGAGGTTCAGGGGAGACCTTATCATTACAACTCAGAATATTCTGCGATGTGGAAAGAAATTAAACGAAATGTTTCAGCTCTCTGCACTACCTGAAAGGAGGGTGTAGCCAGGTGGGGGTTGGTTTCTTCTCTCAGGTAACAAGTGATAGAACAAGAGGAAATTACCTCAAGTTGCACCAGCGGAGGTTTAGATTGAATATTAGGAAAAATGATTTTAGAAAAATTTTCTTCGTGGAAAATGTTGTCAAGCATTGGAACAGGCTGCCCAAGGAAGTGTTGAGTTACCATACCTGTAAGTGTTTCAGAGATGTGTGGATACTGCATTCAAGGACGTAGTTTAGCAGTGAACATGGTGGTGTTCCTAAGTTGACAGCTGGACTTAATGGCCTTAGACATCTGTTCCAACTTTAACAATTCTATGACTCTGTGATTCATGATGCACTATCATATAAAAGAACAAGAAACAGAAAGATAGATGAAGTTGAATTTAAATACTAGGACACTGTGTTATCAAAAAAATTGTAAACAAGGGAAGACAATATGTGAAATTTTTGATTTAAATCAATATTTAATGATGCAACTGTATTTATGAGGTATCTTTAAGAATCAATTTACATTTTAATTTTTTGTGCTGTAAGTACAACTCACTCATTGAATTGATATTAATATCTTTGGAAGTATCATTTTGAAGAATATCTGAAGAACAACAAAATCTTTGAGAGAAGCCTACATTTTACATGAAGGAGATAATTATTTAACAATTAAATAGTATTAGAATTTGCTAACCTCTCCTCCTCCATGAGCTCAGAAATACCACAGAAAAATCTGCTGTTGCATAAGGGTATTACTCATTCTGGCCACCTGTTTTAAAGATCCTTTGCCAAATCCCTTTATGGTCAGTTTTGAGCCCTGAAATGAGCAAGAGTTAAGAAGCATTACTTCTTCAAAGGATTTTCATCAAAAAGGTGGGGAAAAGAGTGTTTGCAACTTCATCTTTTGATTTTCACCGTTTAATAGCACTTAATACTTTCAGCACCCTTTCGGTTCACTCATAGGATACCTGCACATATTTAGAACTTCTTAAACCCATCTTTACTTAGTCTCTTACAGAAGGAAAAAAACCCAACTATTTGAGCACTCTCCAGACACACAGGTTTGAAGTCATTGACCACACTAAAATGATTTAAGAGTTTTTCATGTTATAATCGCAACACCTTGCCCAAATGATTTATCTGAAGTGTCTCATCTTTTTACCAGAAAGGAACATTGCTGTGTTTCATGACACAGGTAGGTATAGTTCTAAAAATCTTTGGAAAAGAAAAAGAAATGTGTATTTACTCATTTGTGCCCAATCTCTGTGTGTATGACAGCAAGATAGATCCATTTTCAGTGCTTGCACACCACCTTTAGTAAACTTCTGTTAGCCAGGTTCCTGCTCCTATGATGAGGACAGAAAGACGATAGAGTTACAAACTGCTGTTCTGCTCAGCAAAAGATACTTCAGTACTACCAGTTGCTGTTCTTGTGAAAGTCAGAATTATTTTATCAGGAACTGCAGTGACAGCTCCTTGCAAAGAAAAAATGCTGCAAAGCAAGAAAGAAATCTAATCACAGAAAAGAACCAAGGAGTCAACTCATGATGATCAATTCTTCAATTACTTAATTAGCTATGCAATATATCATATGGGGATTTCCCTGCCCTTTCTAACATGGTGCATTAATAAACAGCCTTCTTTAAACAAACACAACTAAGATGAACTCCAAGTGCACTCCAAGACTAAGCGGGTCTTGTCGATGAAAGAGAATGTAGTATAACATATGTTTGAGGTTCTCTTTCCTTCTCAGCAGTGGTTGTCTGATTAACCTGGATGTGTTTGTATTTTAAATACACTGGTGAAAGAAAATTGATTAAATGTAATGCTATAGTAAACAGGAGGCTGCAGCACGTAGGTCTACAGTGAAACAACAGATGGCACAGGTTAAATCTATTTATTAACAGTCACTTGGCAAGGAGACTGGAAAAGAGAAAGAAGAGAGACAAACAGATGCCAGGTGTAATATAATAGCACTTGATATAATAGTTCCTCTAAAATATATTTCATTTACTTGTCTCTCTTTGCCGACCACCAGAAATTTTAAGAGTCTATGGTTTCTGATTAGGAATTTTTAAAAATAAGGACAATGCTTACTCTAGGATATACTGAATAGTTGGTTTTCTACTGCTGAAAAACAGGAACATTTTTATTACTTCCGTGGAAAAGCAGGAACAAGAAGCAGTGCAAAGTCATCAAACAGTGATGGACAGCTAGTTTGCCATAGCAAAGCTGGGTAGCTTAACTGCTTTTCTGTCTGTTAACTTCTTTCGCACTAAATTCCCTCCCCTCTTTGTTTATGGTAACACTGCACTGTAGTTTTTTTCAAAATTAGGATTTCATTTTTCACAGGCATTATTCTAGTTTTGCCTGTGAAGTTCCTGAAAGGATTTAAGAAAATGGTTTTTAATGTTTAACTTTGGTTTTAACCTCGAAGTCCTAGTGAACAATACAGTGGTCCATGTGTTCTGAAGATTGTTATCCTGCTCTTGCTCCCTTTAAATATCACTAAAATGGCAGTGCATTTTTTTCACTCAATAACGCTGTTAACTCTGGTGTTAACCATATGGTGATCGTCTCACTGGATTTTTCCTTCCCCTTCTTTGAAATGTTTGGAGTCCATGGGAAACAAGCTAGCTTGATCTCTGTTAGAGCAAACTAACCTCATACCCTTTTGTAAGTGTAACTTTAATTCTGAGTGATATTAATTATAGCAACTGTATCCCAGCCATGGTCAAAGAGAATTCCTATTTCATGTGGTATTGCACTCTGTTATTGTTTCCAGACAATGCAGCCTCTCACATGGCAGCCTTTTCAGGCAGCTCCTTGTTAGTGCATAGTAAGAGCTGAAAAACCCTACAGAAGTCTCTGATGACCTCTTTTGCATTGTAAAAAAGATACGTGGATTGATAAATACAATAGGATGTGTTATTATCCATTATTCAGTTCTACAATTAGTGAACATCTGGCATGGGGAAGATGAGATGCCTACTTACCTACCATCTCTATTAATGTTGATTTCTATCAGGCAACAGAGAGCACGCCACTTTCGCCTGTTTAAAGCAGGCAAACATAATTTAACTAACAAAAATAATTTCACTATCATTAAGAGTTACAGATTTAAATGTTATGTTTAGAGATTGTGTATTGCATACCTTTTCTTAAAGTATCATTTATATGAGGTTTCTTTATGGATCTGAAACAAGACCAACAAGGATTGTGAAGGGTCAGTTTATTTCAAGTTTACAGAGTAACAAGGTCAAGAGGTATAACACTGCAGGTGAGTATAGCCAGATAAAAGTCTTTTTGTTTTGTCTAACTGATATTATCCAGTAGAGCTGAATCATGCTAATTTTCAAATATAATTAGAAGAAAACCCTCCAGCCTCTTCTGTAAATTGCAGTTATGGAAGCCTGATAATGTTTGTTTGACTTCTGTTGGCTGTGGATTGGTTCTATGTCTTTGGCCTCCAAATTTAACACCTTTTCATTTTAATGTGCAGACTAGATATTTGAAAGAAACATATGGACATGTCGGGTTTGCAAATCAACATTAACTTGTAAAGAAATGAAATGTTGAACGAAACTAAGAGGAATAGATTATTTGTTAAGAACAGCCATTTGAACCTCCAGAAATTCACAGCTAAGCCTGCAAACAAATCAAGTGGCATAGATGAAAATACTGATCGGTTAGACTAGTCTTCACAGATTAAAGGAAGATTGTGCACTGATTTGAGGATTATTTTTCTTTAATGTGTTCAGTGATGTGTTTTTCTCAGCATCAAATGAAATTCTGGATGGTTTACTAAAAGCAAGGTAACCTTTACATATACCAAGTAGTGTATTTATTGAGGACATTGAACTTTTGAGCCATATATGTCAAAGTAACCCAGTGAAGCTGCACAAAAACAAAATATACCCAGCAGAGAAAAAGAGTGCGTTTCTACTACTTACACAAACAAAGAGGAGTCATCATGTTCTACCATGCTGCTAATCTTCTGTAGATGACTCTTTCACTTTACAGAATACTTATTTTACGAGTGTTTTTTTCAAAGCAGACTCTTCCCGTTTACAGACTTCTTACCCTTGAAAGATCCTTACTTTTCAGTCTAAAATTAGCAGTGCTGATGTTATTTTGCTAGTTTCTTTCATTCTCATTTTCTTTCTGTTCTTGTATGTTTTGTTTCTTTTTGTTTCTTTTCTTTTTAGGTCTCAGTGCTGTCCATCTTTTTTACCTGGACAAAGGTTCTCAATCTCTGGGATTGAGAACTTCTTCATATTTGCCAACCTTGTCTCACTTTTTTTCCATTTGGGGTATGTCCTCTGGATGTATTCTGCTCTAAGAGAAAACTTACACTGTCATCATTTTACGTGTACTTCCATTATTTTTATCCCCATGAATTCTCCTTCTAATGAGGCTTGACAGATTGTTGCTCTGTTTACTGCTAGGCCTCCCGTGTAGTAAGCATTGCCTGCTTACATTGAAGGAAGTTCAGGATAATCCACTTGAGAAGATACTTAGAACTTAGATGTGCTCCATAAGACTGTATTTATCTGTACCCAAGCAGACAGAATACACTTGTGAAATTGGTGTAACTATATGGTAGCACAATGTCCAGACTATGATCTGACACTACATGTTGGTCATGTTGTAATCCCTCTCTATCTTGTGATACAGAACAAGGATGATTTGAACTGGGGGCCTGAGCAACAACAAGCTTTTGGAAAAATTAACCAGAAGATTGTTCATGCGGTAGCCCTTGGGCCAGTCAGGACAGGGCAAGATGGGAAGAACATGCCCTACACTGCAGCTACAGAGAATGACCCAGAAAATTTCCAGCACAAATTTTAATGGGGTCCGACAGATTTCCAGTCTATCTTTTAGCCTTAAAAATTCATTCTAGAATTTATGAATTTGAACTTTTTTTTCTTTTACCTTCATGCTGTTGGTCAAGCAAACCATGTGAATTTTGGTTTATACATCGACATCCACGAGTCAAAATATGATGAAATGTGAATTTTGGGTGCACATCTCCATCTATGAGTCAGAATTGAACCTGTTCACTTGCTCACTGCTCAGTTCTCGGGTGCCAGGTGCCATAATATGCTGTGGGCAATAAAGATTCACACACACTGTACAGAATGATTGCACTAATTTACTTCTTAAACAATTAGAGAAGACTTCTAGCTATCTTAATGAACTTTCAAGTATCATTATTGCATACCAATAGGAACATTATGTCGTTCAGACATTATTTGTGATGCCACTGCTCTCAGCAAAATTAAAAATGGATATAGGAGTCAAATTTGAATAATCTTAGGTCATAGTTTCTGTTGGAATGTGTACAGGTACATCACAAGTAAGATTTAATTGATCAGAAAATATTTAAATCAGTAAATCTGGCTGCAGCATTTTCAAAAAACACATTTCTGTGAACATAGCCTGATTGTCCAAGCTGAAGTGTATAAAAGACATTGTTAGCTCCATGAAGTTTTTGTTGGAAAGGTTTTAAACATCCTAAGTTAGGCAGTAATTTTGGTTGAGAGGAGATTAAATTGAAGATCTGAATAATTTATTCAGAAAATGCTATTACAATGCAATTTTCCTTGTGAAAATGCTTTAAAAGTTTTGAGTTTACTCCAGTGCAGAAGAGAAACAAACTTGAGAAGTGTGACTGTTACAAGGAAATCAAATTCTAGCTTTTTACCAGCTGTAATAATATCATTGTTTTCCAGAAGATTACGAAACTAGACTCAAAACCTTTATTCAGACAACAGTTCTTCTTAGAATCTCTTCTGCCAGGGCATCTCAAGAGCAATTAATTAAGCCTTGCAATACTCCAACTATGAACATCACACCTTCATACTACAGAAAATATAGAGATTTAATATTTTCCTGTCAGACAAGTAGCCTACCATGAAAATCATCTGTCCTAACTGTTCTTTAACTTGAACACAATGAACATCACATTCTAGGAGCTAATAACTATCATTATGCCAAATACAAAATACTACTGTTCACAAAAGTAGTCTCTGTAAATCTCAGAGGAATATAAGGCAAAAAGAGCCCTTATTTAGTGAGTGACTTGCTATCTGTAAGAGGGGAAGTTCCAAATAATTTAGTTTCTTTTTAAAAAATAACACAGTTCAGTGTTGAATCATCACCTTGGATGATTGGTTGAAGGATCTGGAGCACAGGTAGTGTGTTTCTTGGTCATTCCAGCAGCGAGAAAGAATAACAAAAGGAACAGGCAGACTGACCAGACCAACACATGGCTCCAAGTCTGATCTAACTGGAAAAATTTTGAGCTTTTTGACTGTGGGATGGTGTATTTAAAATCTGGTGTACCAACATCTGATGGGATGCACCTTTCTCAGAGATGGAAAAGGGTTCTAGTACCAGAGCTAGCAGCGCTCATTGGTAGAACTTCTAACAAGATTTGAAGAGGGCAAGGGACCAAACCAGGCTTGCTGGTGGTAAGGACTGGGATGGCATTCCAAAACTTGAGGAACTGAGTTCTAGAGTCTGCATCCTTCAGTCTGCTCCAGGAGGTGTTAACTACAATGAACCACACTTGAAATATTTCTATGCAAACATGCACAGCATAAAGAGAGAAAAAAGAGCTCAAAGACTTGGTCCAGTCCCAGAGATACGACATCACTGGCCTAAGTGAGTCCTAGTGGGATGAGTGTTTTGCCATGTTGGATGGTTACAGGATCTTTAGGAGGGATAGGCAAGGCAGGTGATGCAGGTGGGTGACACTGTATGTGATGGAAGACTGGAATGTGTGGAGCTTGCAGTCGGCACTGGCACAGCTGAGAGCCTTTGGGAAAGGATTAGGAGACAAACAAATAATGTGGATGTCAGTGTGAGAATCTACTATAGGCCTCCTAGCCAGGATGATAATGCCAATGAATTATTCTTTGAGGAACTAACAGACACCTGTAAATCAGCTGTTCTTGTCCTGACAGGGGACTTCAGCTTGCCAGATGTTAACTGAAAAAACCACACAGATGGCACAAACAGGTCCAGAAAATTCCTGAAACACCTGAATGATTGTTGTGGATTGAGTGAGAGCTTTAGACAAGCCCTGCCTAAGGATCAGATTTTCTGCAGCAGCTTTAAATTCCCGCACCTAAATCACTCTGGTTCACAAGTTCTTAAGGATGGCCAATCCAGTCTATTAAAAAATGAGTTATTCACTGAATAGAAAAGAGATTAACAGACAAAAGGCCTTAAACAGAGTTACTTACTAGAGAGGATAAAGCAAAAAGAACTGCTAGTAGGTTACATAAAACAGTGCATGACATAAAGGTACCTATATTATAGCTAGCAAAGAAATAGTATAGATTAAGAGTCGATGTAACTTACCACCGAATCGAAAATAGTGTACACAAAGCCCTTTCTGTCAGCCCCCAGAAGAGCAATCATGAAGTAGGCATCCTGACTTCAGGGAGAAAACTCCACACATTTCAGGGCACGTGCAGAAGACTCATGCTTTGTGAAAGTATGGTGTAGCTTTTATAGTTTTTGAAGTGAAGAGTCTGTCAGTTAGAAATACCATCTTATCTTTCCACATCTGCTTCCACAGCAGTATGTTTACTGTCATCAGAAAGCATCAATCCGATGGCACTGAAATAACTCACTGTAAGTTAAACTCTCCTGATTGAGTTACTTCACCAAGTCTCATTTGAGGCTTATGTGAGGGCATGATGGCCTGAGTTGCTGCACCAGCTAACAAACAACAGATAAGCTCTCCTGTGGCAGGGGCAGACATCCCGCTACAACGATAACTTCATGGTACTGGTACTAAGGGAGCTGATCAACGCCCCTGGATGTGTTCCTTGTTAACAGAGAAGGTCTCATGTGTGAAGTGGTCATTTGTGCTGCTTTGGCAACCGTGACCATGAAGTGATCGAGTTTAAAATCTCTGTTGTAAATTGGAAAAGTGCCAGCAAAACTTCAACCCTGGACAGGGGCAGAGCAGATTTCAGGCTGCTCAGAGTAACAGTGAGAAAGGTCCTCTGGGGAAAATGTTCTTGAAGGTGCTGGAGTCACCTTTTAAGCATCTCCTCTGAAGGGCACAGGAGCTGACCAAGGGAAGCCAGTTGATGTGATCTTTTTAGATTTCAGTAAAGCTTTCAGTGCTGTCTCTCACAGCATCCTTCTGGACAAAATGTCCAGCCCACAGCTGGATAACCCCATCATGGAATGGGTGAGCAACTGGCTCACAGGTCAGGCACAAAGGGCTACAGTGAATGGGGTGACATCAGACCGGGGACCTGTCACTGGTGGGGTTCCACAGGGCTCCATCCTTGGCTCTCTGCTCTTCAACATCTTCACAAATGACTTGGACATGGGACTGGAAGGGACACTGAGCAAGTTCGCAGATGATACAAAACTGGGAGGAGCTGTTGACTCCCTTGAAGGCAGAGAGGGCCTGCAGAGAGACCTCAGCAAATCAGGGATCTGGGCGATCACCAACCATATGAAGTTCAACAAGAGAAAGTGCCAAATTCTGCACCCGGGATGGGGCAGCCCTGGATGTATGGACAGACTGGGGAATGAGACACTGGAAAGCAGTGCCATGGAAAGGGAGCTGGGGGTCCTGGCAAGCTGAACATGAGCCAGCAGTGCCCTGGCAGCCAGGAGGGCCAACCCTGTCCCGGGAGGCATCAGGCACAGCATCGCCAGCCGGGCAAGGGAGGGGATTGTCCCACTCTGCTCTGCTCTGCACTGGGGCGGCCTCACCTCGAGTGCTGGGGGCAGTTATGGGTGCCACAATATAAGAAAGACATTAAACTATGAGAGAGTGTCCAAAAGAGGGCTACAAAGACAGGGAATGGCCTTGAGAGAAGCCATATGAGGAGCAGCTGAGGTCACTTGTTCTGTTCAGCCTGGAGGAGACTGAGACTGTAACTCATTGCAGTTACAGCTGCCTCATGAGGAGAAGAGGAGGGGCAGACACTGATCTCTTCTCTGTGGTGACCAGTGACAGGACCTGAGGGAATGGCCTGAAGCTGTATCAGGGGAGGTTAAGATTGGATATTAGGGAAAGGCTCTTCACCCAGAGGGTGGTTGGGCACTGGAACAGCTCCCCGGGCAGTGGTCACAGCACCAGCCTGACAGAGCTCAAGAATCATTTGGACAATGCCCTCGGGCACATGGTGTGACTCTTGGGGATGGTGCTGTGCAGGGCCAGGGGCTGAATTCAATGAACCTTCTGGCTCCCTTCTAGTTCAGGATGTTTTATGATTATATTCTGTGAGTCTATTGTTGTAATCAAGAGATGCATCTTATATTTATTAAATAAGAGACAGCTATTACATCTGAAATGTGGACTAATTATTCTAAAAGCATTAATCTATTTGTTAAGAACTTTTAGGTAAAAATGTGGAGTCTTTGTTGCTGCCACAGTAAGATTTACCTCACATAACCATAATCTGCTCACTGATACAAATACCAACTCCTTTTAGTTAATTTCAGGAAAACATTTTAGAAGTACTCTAGGCCAAAAAAGGATGATAAATGATTCTGAGATGGAAAACTGAAGTGGATTGATTAGGAGCAATTTTTTATGTTTTACACAATAAAAAGATGAACTACATGGTTCATGGAGACAATTTGCAGAGCAACCTCTTCTCTCTAATTGCTGCTAGACTAATGTAGAAGCACACTCCTAGAAAGTAGAGAAATCCATTTACCCAATCACATAATTTAAGCAGTCAAGAGAAGCAGTGGATTTTTCCATTACCTTTCATATTAGCTTTGCTACATTCCACCTGTGACCCTTGTTTTGAGAGTGCTATGCTCTTTTAAACAATTTTGTAAGCATAATAAAGTTCCACTTCTAAATTTTTCGAAGTAGATTAAGGACATTTTAAAAAACCCCATAATTAGGGACATAACCAATCTCACTAATTCCTGGTAATGTACTGTAAACCCAAATTGTTTGCTAAGAGGTCTAACAAATTCTCATCTTCAGGAGCAGGAAAGAACATTTCCTGTATTTCCTTTGGAACAAAAACTAGTTGCTATTCTCTTCTGACTTCTTACACTCTGGCTGTCCCAGGATCTGCAAATTTTGTTTTTAGTCTTGTTTGAGGGTTTGGGATTTTGTAACAGGCAATAGACAGTCCTACATAAATCAAGATAGGATTTCTTTTCTTTTAGTACTGTTCATGCGATAATAGAGAGCTTTTTGTTTCTGAAGAGATAGAAAGCATATGCTTAGCTCCACTCATTGTATCAAGTCACAGTACACAGAGTAATTATCTTTATGTTCCAGATGTCTCCACTCAGGACCATTTCTATTAATTGCTGGAACTGCATTGGAAAGAATAACATCAGTGAAAAACAACCCTGGGAGAAGAAGTTGATTCTGTGCATTCCTTTTAAGTTTTTTTATCGAAATAAGAACTTGTTTCAAAAGGTATTTTCAGAAATACCCAGAAGGAAAATGTAAACATATTTGAAGAAACTAGCATTATTTCATACTAAAAGCAAACTACATCACTAGCATTGTCAGGTTCCTTAGGAAGCTGAAATACTTTTATACATTGTTTTCTGCTCTTCGGATGAATGTATACAATAACCGCGATGTGTTGTGACACTTTAAAATATTTTCTATGTTATAGCAAGATCAAATTAAAGGATTTATTTAGGAATAACTTCTTGAATTCTGTATTACACACACAAAGGCCCCCCAAAATATGAAAAACCATTACAGCTTTCACTGCAGGATAATTAAGATCTGTACAGAGAAAATAGAACTGAAAATGCCAGCTTATTTCTTTTAATTACAGCAGCTCTACTTATAAAACATTAACACAGCTAACAACATTCTCATTGCATAATGCTCTGTTTTAAAACATCAGAGAAACCTGCAACTTCCTGAGATCTGTATTTACCTTAACTGCAATAATTCAAAACCAACATTAAATATCAACTACTCGTCAGATTACTGATTTGGATGCATTATTGAGATACCATAAGAGCAAGGCTAGCATAGATACATTAGTATTATGGTATTTACTGGTATTTCAGCCATACCTAGGGTTTTAAAACAGGCCTCAAAATTACCTGGCTGGGATGTTATGGAAAAAGAAAGGAGTTAGTAAATAAAAATTTTACAAAGGCACATTTTAATTAACATGCTACATATACATAAACACAGGACGTGATATTTTAAAAAATAATTAGTACTTTGAAAAAGGGTCAGTGGTTTTGATCTGCCTGCTGCACTTGCTGGTAATCACACTACATGTAAAGGATTTACCGATGATTTAGATAAAACGAGCTAAGTAAATCACTCTTGAAAGGAATAAGACTTCTCCGAACCACTAATGGCTCATGACTTACTCCAGGAAAACCAAGGAACAAGTGAGAATTAGGCTATGATGTCCTAACTAAACAGCAGGAACTGGGCTAGCAAAAGCTGTCAAGTGAGAACAAACTTGACTTTCAATGTCAAGAGGGATTCTCATGAGCAGGGTTTCAGATTTGCACAATGTAGATATATAGACAGATAGATATAGATAGATATATAGATATAGATAAATATGTACTGACATTTAAAACCAATTTACTATAAAAACAACTTTTTCAAACTAAGAGATACTTCATTTTAAAATTAGATGGTGATTTTAAAGACCAGAAAACCTCCATTTTTTAGCACTGGAGGTAGCTGTCAGCAGTAAATGTCTTTGTGGATTCAGTTCTGGATATCATAAAGGTTTCTTTTTCTGCTACTGTGATCAAATCTTTCCCATTTCTTGCTAATGAATTGCACAGGTTGCAGATCTAAAATTAGAACTATTCAAAGAAGCCCAGTTTATATCAGAGATGCCCTAAGATATGATTGCTAAGGGACAGAAGCTGGGCCAGCAGAAGTTCTTAACATAAATAGGGCTCCACTGGCAAAAAGTGCATTAGTGATTCTAAGTGATTAATACAGGAATTACACAGCTGTGGATAAGGAAAACTGGCACATTTTTAGGTCATAGTCCACTTTCGTTAGGGTAAAAAAAGCATTTCAAGTAAGCCTACTTTTTGTATGTCTAACTGCATCCACCCGGGGATAGCTTTAGGAATATCTCAAGTGTTGATATTCTTCAAAAGGAAAATATTCTGTATTTTGACCCTTTACAGCTGCTTATAATTTTAGTCATAGGAAAATGGATTTGAAGTGATCTATGTTTTTTATCTTTCTTATCTTTCTTCGCTCTCTTTTGTCCATGCTCATAGGCACTGCATCTCCAGCCTGTCTGCCTGTCCTTTTCTGCCATACCATCAAACTTCTGCTTTTTTCCAGCCCTTCCAGTTTCCAGTCTCCCAACTTTTAGCATCTTACAGTTCATGTGCAGACTGTATCCCATAGCTGTTCAAGTTTCTCACCTTAGTTGTTCTTCCCTTTTCCTTCTGCAGGCCTCCACATAAACAAATTTCCTTTTTCTCTGTTCCATTTTTACTTCCTGCTGTTCTGTCCAGATACTCAGAAAGTCAGGACTGTCCTCTGAATCTGGACAACTCTTAACAAAAAAAAGATTTGTTGTAGCTTTCATGCTTTCTTTTCCTCTAGCATCTGCCTTTTCCTTACTTTCTGTCTTCTGAAAACTCAGTCCTCTCTACTTCATTTGCCCCTTTCTCTCTTTTAGTAGTTGAGGTCTGCAGTGCAGGAAGAGCTCCTCTTCTCTTGACTGCTGTGCTAAGTGCCGGAGTGGCACCCGTGCCAGTGACAGCAATTACAAGGAAAGTCCTCAGCAGCCATTTCAGTTTGAGAGGCAGCACACAACATGCAGTCCAGTTAAAGCAGAGTGCCTTTAAAGGGAGGGGTTGTGTGTGTAAAGTGGTTACCAACACAGACCCCACTTTCAGTAGAGTATCTAAAATATAGCATATGCCAGAGTAAGATGGTAGTGCTGCCTCTCTTCCAGCTGTTATGTGGTTACCTGAAATCAAATAAAACCCAGAATCCTTGACTTTGTAGGAAAGTGACTGTGGAGAAAACTTTGAGAGTATGCATCCTCAGGCTTGAATATCAGTAAGTAAACAAAAAACTTAATATTTTTGAGATGTAATATAAAAAAGTAGTTACAAAAGTCTCCTGCTTCTTGGGGCAGAAATACCTACTCTACTCCCACTATTGTTTTCCCATTGACTTCTTATTCAGCACTCAAAACACTAGAACAAGAAGAGAACATGATGGAACACTGCCGCATTCTGATACTCTTCATCTTGTAAAATAGTCAGCCAAAATTTTCTTCAGGATTGTGAACCAAATATCAGAAAACCAGTTTTTTCTGGACAAAGAATTTATTCTATTTGATTTCCTGTATCTGAAAGGGCAGTAAATTGGAGACAGCAATAAGTTGCTGGGGTACCCAGCCCCCTGAGGTGAAAGAGATAGGGAGCAGAATGAACCTCCCATAGTCCAAGGAGAAATGGTCAGTGACTTACTAGACCGCTTAGACCCGCACAAGTCTATGGGGCTAGATGGAATCCACCTGAGGATACTCAGGGAGCTGATGAAAATGCTGTCTGAGCCACATTCTATAATTTGTCATCAGTCCTTGTTAAATGGGGGACCTTAGATGACTGAAGGTTGGCCAATGTGATGCCCTTCTACAAAAAGGTCAGAAGGAGGATCCAGAGAACTACAGGCCTGTCAGTCTGACCTTGGTACCAGGGAAAGTCATAGAGCAGATAATCCTGAGCATCATCACATGGCATTTGCAGGACAGCCCAGCCAGGAGGAGTTTGTGAAAGGCAGGTTCTGCTTGAACAACCTGATCTCATCCTATGACAGGGGGGTCCACTTAGCAAATGAGGGAAAGGCTCTGTCTACTGGGACATTAATAAAGCCTTTGACACCATTTCCCACAGCATTCTCCTGGAGAATCTGGGTGTTCATGTCTTGGATGGGTGCACTGTTCACTTGGTTAAAAACTGGCTGGATGGCTGGGCTGAGAGTGTTGGTGACTGGAGCTATATCCAGTCGGTGGCAAGTAACTACAGGTGTTCCCAAGGGATCAGTATTGGGACCATCCTGTTTAATATCTCGATCAAGGATCTGGATGAGGGGATTGAGTGCATTTACTAAGTCTGCAGGTGACACCAAGTTGGGTGGAGGTGTTGGTCTACTGGAGTGTAGGAAGGCCCTGCAGAGGGATCTGGACTGAGGCTGAGAACGACAGTATGAGGTTCAAGAAGAAAACTGTGGGGTCCTGAACTTGAGTCACAACAGCCCCAGGCAGTGCCACAGGCTGGGGGCAGAGCGGCTGGAAAGCTGTTTGGGGGAAAAGGACTTGGGGGTGCTTGTTGACAGCAACTGAACGTGAGCCAGCATGGACTCAGCCAAGAAGGCCAGTGGCATCACGGCTTGTATCAGAAATAGTGTGGCCAGCAGGACTAGGAAAGGAATCGTCCCCCTATATCTTGCCCTGAAGAAGCTGCACCTCATTTTGGGTGCTTCGCAACAAGAAGGACATTGAGGGGCTTCTCTGGAGCGTGTCCAGAGAAGGGCAATGGAGCTGGGGAAGGGTCTGGAGCACAAGTCTAGAACCTGAGGAGCGGCTGAGCGAGATGGGGTTGTTTAGCCTGGAGAAGAGGAGGTTCAGGGGAGACCTTACTGCTCTCTACAACTGCCTGACAGGAAGCTGCAGCCAGGTGAGGGTTGGCCTCTTCTCCCAGGCAACCAGTGACCGGACAAGAGGTAATGGCCTCAAATTGCTCCAGGAGAGGTTTAGATTGCATGTCAGTAAAAATTCCTTCACTGACCAGGTTGTCAAGCATTGGAACAGGTTACCCAAAGAAGTGGTTGAGTCACCATCATTGGAGCCATTTAAAACCTGTGTAGATGTGGAACTTAGGGACATGGTTTAGTGATGGACTTGGCAATGCTGGATGAATGGTTGGACCCAATGATCTTAAGGATCTTTTCCAACTGGAATGATCCTGTGATTCTAAGTAAAGCATTGTTTCATATCTTAGGGTTAGGATTAAGGGTTAGGGGTTATGGAGTATATAGTGTGTTACAGTTGTTTTGTATTTGGGGTTATTAGGGTTGCTTTATGTTTCCTTGTACTATGTTTTATGTTTTTACTACTACCTACCTAAAAGTTCCAAGTGATTGTAGAGAAACAGTATGACACTTCAATTTAAAAAAATGAAATTACAAAAATAGTACAAATGATACTGAACTTACAGCACAAGACACAAACCAGAAAGAATATGAGAAAAAGTAGTATGAGCAGTACACACAACAGTCAAGTCAGAAACTGGAAGCTAGGATTACAGTATTGGTAAGACTTCTGTGCGATTGAGATACTTGTTCCTAGCAATATAACTAGTTCTGTGCATTTATTTCTCCTACCTAATGAAGATTTTCCTTAGAATAGCTCTAGCTATCCTTAGTCAATTTATCAGTTATCAAAGAGATCTTTGAAGCAATACTATAATTGCCACGCCATGTAGCTGTGCTACAAATTCCAAACAATTATTAATTAATATTGTCGTGATTAATGCTACTTGCATTATCAATGCTAGTGTTTTTACATGCTAGTGTTTTTAATCAGATTTCGTACGTAGGTTAACTTGTGTGGAGATTTTTGGTTGCTGGGTTTTTTGGTGTTGTTTTTACAATTTAAGTAATACTAATGATTTGTGGATTATGGCATTAACTGTACTCTTATTAGAGGCAGCGCACATACCAGATTTTTAAAAAACACATTAACTTGACTAAGGTTTGTGTGGTAACAGAAAGGGTAAGAATTTAAGAAAACTAAGAATAGATATTATATTGAAAAAATTTTTTTCTTTTTACCTAAGTGTTGCAGTACCTGAATCAGAGATGGCAGACAAGACTAAATTTTCGCAACATTTTATATTCACTAAAAGCTCTGATGTAGGCATAGTCTGATTATCTCATTTTCTTGATTTCCAACAAGGGACTATTAAGTGCAAAGATACAATCTCTGGCTGAGGATGTCCACAAGCCTAACATTGCTGAAAGAATCCAGGAGGTAACACTTTACCCTTGCCATGCTATCCTCTACACCTTTTATTAGACATTTTCAGAGGCAAAATACTGGACTACATGGGTTATTGATATCAATCTCTACAGGCTTCCTTTATTGCTGGTTATATATTAAAAAAGCAGTAAAAATTTCACGTGGTTGCCCTACTATTCCACTGTAAGTTAATATTTGAATTCTTGTGTATGAGTATAGTTTGTTTACAAATGGTTTTCTATACACTGGAAGTGTGGAAAATCACATTTTGTGTTTTCTGTATTTATACACTTTCATAATGTATTCTGAGAACTCATTAGGACATATCGGTTGAAAATTCTCATTTGAAGTCAAATAGTTGTTTAGCAACTTTAAAATTTAATTAGAACCCTTTCCTGCATTTCATTATGAGATTATTTCATAATTACTCAGCAGGTCCTACCTATTTATTAATGCAGAAATAACAATACATGGCTGCTGAATTACAACTGCACAGCTGGAGAAGATACTTTGAGAAATAAAGAACGGATAAATGCATTGTTTAAAAAACAATGAGAATCCTTCCTCACACTTCACCCATGCTCCCCTTCACTGTTGTAAATAGTGCTACACAACTCAGCATGGTTGTCTGTATCCTAATTAGAACCAGTTTGTTCTTTACTTATGCAGCTTAGAGGAATTGGGTTGTTGGTACCGCGAAGAAAGCTATGCTCCTAATCAATGGAAGCATGGGCGAACAGACCTTGTACTCATTGCACCGAGTTTAGTCCAGTGAGTGAACAGGATGGTGTAGAATTGGGTTCAAAACATACTAAGACACACCACATTTTGTTTTTCTTTGGGAGTAAAGTCCTCAATATACCATTCCTTTTGCTTGTGTGATACTTGCATTGCATGCCCCTCTGAATTCTGACAGGAAAAATGATGTTAGCACCACGATTCATGACTGTTCAAAGGTTTCTTACAGGTAATGTTTTATTATGTTAACAGTTGGACTGATGATCTTAGAGACATTTTCCAACATAAACAATTCTATGATTCTGTTACCACCTCTGAAAAAGACAAACATTGTTATTGTTACATTATTTTTGTACTCATTCACAGAAGTACAGCATATACTTCAACACTTCCAGATATAAGAAATGAAAGTTCAGTGGAATTCTTATGATTCCACTAATGATTCACTGTGTCTTCCTTTCCTTTTTGATAGGAAAATTTCAACAAGAAATATACTGTAGATACCAAGCCCCCTCAAATTAAGCAATTTATTCAAATTATTTTTTATATCTTCACTGGTAGCTTTAATCTGTATTCATATGTATGATTTTCATTTTTAGCTACTTCTGCAGTTGAATTGGGCTTTCTACAATCACTTATAGTTTTCAACACCACAGAAAGCTTTGATTTTCCCTTTTTCCACTCTTCTTTGTTTATTATTCTTCATTCCTAATAAACACATTATTTAGAAAGAAAACAAAGGAAACAGTAAGCTTTTTCTCATTTTGATATTCAGAGCTCTACCTCTTAGCTTCCTTCCCTTCTGTTCTTGACTTCCCTCTTTGTATATTTTTCATCCCAGCCTCCTGCTAATTCCAAAGAATGCCTGTTGCTATCCTTCAGCAAAACAGTGGCTATGGCTGCACGCACAATAAACTGGCATATGCACTCTCCATGTCCCTCCCCCTGCTTCTTTCCACCCCTGCAGCATTTCCTCCTTTGTACCTCAGGGAACTGATTCAAGCTAAAATCCAGCCCAACCACTACAGAGAATTTTTAACCCCTGGCTGATGGTGATGGCTTTGATCGTTTTTAACCCAGCCACAGGAGACAGTATGCAAGCATGAAAACAGGGCCAGGAAAGGTTTAATACCTTCTTTGAGTGGCCAGGATGGTTCATGCAGATCTAAAGCAAATGCAGAACTAAGATATGAAGTGATCAGATCTTTAATCTTTTTTCAGTCAGCCAAATTCTACCTAAAATTTTAGATGCAACATGGGCGTTATTTTATTAACTGGGGTTATTACACAGCTTTCTGCAAAATGGCACAGATTATATCAGTTTAAGCATCTTTATACCAGTACCACAATGTCCAACAATTGTCAGTCTGTGTCAACCGTACCACAAATAATTAGTTGCACCGAACCTGCTCCCCATAAAACCCAGACAAATTCACTTCCTGTGCCTGAAGAGCATGAGGTTACCCGAGGCATCTGAGAGGTTCACAGGCTTCTTCTGTAGAACTAACATACAAGCTTTTGCTGTCAACAACATTCCAAATGAGATGGAATGGTAAAAAAAATTAGAGCAGCCTGAAGTTTTTGGTAGATGAGTTCTGCTGTGAGAGTTTTGCTACTGATTGGTCTGTGCATACCACTAGGGCAACCCCAAGCACACCATATGTGTAAAGCACATTGCTTCTTTGCCTAGGACAGCAACCTTAGTTTATTTAAATAGATTTTTCCACAAAAACCAAATTAAATTAAAACCAGTATATGATGCTTTGGGTTTTTAAAAGTTGTTTTATTTAAGCTTTTGCTTTTTTCTCCTCCACTCAAGTAAGGAAACGTCTTGCTAAAGTACACTTCCTTCAAGGAACCTGGATTTCTCTCTAACCACCCTTTCCTTTTCCACCAACAACAAATTCTCCTTCTCTGACAACCCCTTACATTCCCAAAATGACGCCAGAAACAGACACACAATTTCCCAATATTAGAATACATTTCTGTCATGATAAAAATTTGTTTTGCTAATTTCTATCACAAAACATCTTTCTTAAACATTTAAATCCTTGTTATAATACAATATGAAAGTATTGGAAGTATTTCTCAGGAAGATGTAAAGTGGTAAATTACACTGAAGATGTAATATTGGATTTTTAGATTCAAAACTATTCACTTCACAAAATAATGAGTCTTCATAAATAACATAAACTGTGGACTTAAATCAGTTTTTTAAGATTATCAGGAGATTAATATTTTTCCTTAACATACATTTTCATGTATCTTCAGATGAAAAAAAAACTTCTATAAAGAATGCTTCCCTCTACAAAGAAGCAGCAACAGAAGCATTTATAGTTAATTTCTATCTACAAGATAGTGGCTTTGTAAAGGCTTCATCAACACATAGCGTACGGCTGAGGCAGAGCGGATTCTGTGTCACATGGATAAATTACTGCTAAAAAATATGCAAAACATATAAATATGTAGACATGCTGCATTTTGTATGTTTGTTTCTGTCTTTGCGGAGTGATTAACAATACTCATGAACGGAGAAATAGTACTGAGCTGTATTCACAATTATGCTACCTCTTTATTTTTGCACATGTACCCAGGGCATAATTTACTTATTATTAAAACGGCCATTATAAGTATATCATTAGATCAAAATAACTCCTAATTCTATTTTTCAAATAATAGAAATGGAAGAATGGTCACTGAATCAGGAGTTTTCAATGCAATTGGGAAAACAACAGTCACCTAACCAGTATCACCCGATAAAAGAAAACCAGACTTTTAGGGCTTTTTGGTCTCTCAATTAGTTATCAACCATCACAAATATTAGACAGTAGATAAAGTACTTCGCTAGAGATAGAGGATTATTTCACACTGTCCTTTCTTACTTTATATTTAAAGATTATAACTCGTATTTTACAGCACTGGTATTAGAAAATAAGAGGGTCATAGATAAAAGATAATGTTGTTCTAAAAAAATACCATGAGCATCAGCCTCATGTTCTTTCACGACTAGGCCCCATAAGTAAGACACCTACTTTTTTCCTATTTTGTCTTTGCCTACACTATCCAGTGTGATCCCATAGCCCTTAACAGCTGATGGTTGCCTTCGTATCTGACCACCTGTAAAACAAAAAAGTCAAACCTATTTCAGTGCTCTTCCATACACTAACATTTATTTTAAAGTAATATAATATTTATATAGGCCCTTACTGCACATATGCTTGACAGAATATTCTTGGTAGCTCAAAGGAATTTTTCAATGTTTGCATTTGAGTTACCCATTTGTAAATAAAAGGTTTAAGACAAAAGACAAGCGCTTTCATAAAAAGGTATCTAATGAAAGATTATTTGAGAGTTTTAAGTTACAAGTAGATCCTTATTTACGTTTCCTATTTAATGGCACTTTCTAGTTTGGAGAAACTGAATGAGGAAATTACACTAACATCTGGTACAAGAGGGTAAACTACAAGGGGGTAGCCAGCAGCATTAGAGCTGCTGTTTTTCTTTATGATAAATGATAGATTTTTTATTTAATAGCAACAATACTTGCTCAAATTTTATATATAGTACACGTATGTTAAATGATGATTGTGCTGTAGTTCTAAATATAAAAAGAAGTTGTCCTCAGAGCAGGAAAGTTAGTTGTGAATATTTAGGCTGTAATTACACTTATTTCCTAAATGCTGTTAGTGGAGCACAACATTTCCTCTTAATTACCACAAATAACAATCTTTTCCATCATAGTTTCTTTGAACATACGTGTATTTTCACCTTAGCATTTTGCTGGTTTTTTAATCTGAAAGAATGGTTTGTGAAGGTTGTAATTCTGTCAATACTTTAAAAGTGAGATCAGACTTTCATGTTCTGCAGTTAGTGCTACCATTGCCTCCTTTTTGGACTGTGATTATGGACATCAATAAAAGAAATCCTTGACCTTTTGAGTGGAAATAATAATCCCCTTTTCATAGAATAATCACAGAGTTGTCAAAGTTAGAAGAAACCTCTAAGATGATCCAGTCCCACCATCCAGCACTACCACTGTAACCCCTAAATCACTAAACCACATCACCCAGCAACAGATCCAGACCCCTCCTGAACACCTCCAGGCATGGTGACTCCACCACCCCCCTTGGAAACCTATTCCAATGCCTGACCACTCTATCAGTAAAAAATATTTTCTAATATCTAATCTGAATCTCCCCTGTATCAGCCTAAGGCCATTTCCTCTGGTCCTCTCACTGCAGGCACAGTAGAGGAGATGGGCCCCCACCTCACTACACCCTTCTTTCACGGAGCTGTAGAGAGCAATGAGGTCCCCCCTGAGCCTCCTCTTCTCCACGCTAAACAAACCTAGATCCTGTTGCAGTTGAAGCACAGGCAGCAAGGAAAAATGAAGGGCCGAGTTAGAGCTCCAGTTGAGGAAAATGATAACCCACTTTNCTAAACAAACCCAGATCCCTCAGCCATTCCTCACAAGACACGTTTTCTAGTCCTTTCACAAGCCTTTGTGCCCTTCTCTGGACACTCTCCAGCACCTCAAAGTCCTTCTTAAGTGAGGGGCCCAGAACCGAACACAGGATTCAGGGTCTGGCCTCACCAATGCTGAGTATGGGGGGACAATCACTGCCCTGGTTCTGCTGGCCACACTATTCTTGATACAGTCCAGGATGCCATTGGCCTTCTTGGCCACCTGGGCACACTGCTGGCTTATACTGAACCAGCTTCAACCAGCACCCCCAAACCCCTTTCTGCCAAAGCTCTCCAGCCATTCCTCCCCCAGCCTGCAGCACTGTGTGGGTTGTGACCCAAGTGCAGGACACTGTACTTTGCCTTTTCAGCCTCATGCAGCTGTCCTTAGACCATTGATTGAGTCTCTCCAGGTCACTCTGTAGAGCTTTTTTCCCCTCCTATAGCAAAGACTATTCTCATCCAAGAAAAAATTAGAACTTACGAAGTATGGAAACAAAAAGTCGTTTAACATGTCACAGTGATCTACACCAGCTAAATTAACTGTATTGGGTATCTCTCAAGTTTATACAAGGAAGTAAGCTAAAAAACCTAAGTCCGTGTGCAGGGAGATGCTCATTCAGGTATGAAGAAGCATTAAGTGCAGAACGTCTCCCAGCTCCAAGCTCCACCTACTGATGAAGGAGCTCAACAGGGCTGAAAATTAGACGCTCAGCCTCAGTCAATTGGATTGGAATTCCCACTGCTTTTTGAATAGCCACAGAACTGAGGCAAATTTTCTTTGCCACAATGACTCTGTGAGAGCTCCCCTGGTAAATAAGGAAATACCCTTATCCTGAAAGGCCTCTAATCTGTAACTCTTTCTATGAATATCTCTCTCAGTTCACCCAACTCAGCTCACCTCTCTGGTTTATGTATTACCAATTCAGATGGTATTTGTGAAGCCTGCATTTTGCCCTCTTTTATATTAATGGAATTTTGCTGAAATCAATGTTAGTTTTGTCCATAAAAACAATGTAAAAGATGTTTTGGTATTCACCTGCCACAAAGCAGTAAATTATATATTACCATGGCTTTTTAAATAACATCATCTAGTCAAACATGTTCTTCCACCATCTGCAACTGCCACTACAGTAAAACTATTTTAAAGCCAGCATTAATTGTTACTTGTATTACAGTATGAAACCTGTGATCCAGCCTAAATAACTTACAGCTTACACAGGCAACACAGATACCCAAAGAAGCAGGTGATCCATGAACAGATGACAAGAAAAGCTCCCATTTTCCCAAGCCTACTTACAGTATCTGTAGAAAGGTAGTGCAGCCTACTACAAATAATGGGACAGGGAATGCAGTGATGCTGACCAGCAGATGAGCCCATGTTGAGGGCTCAGTGAACCACATCATGGCCAACCCGAGCAGGCACAGGTCTGTGCTGTGCACACAGTGTGGCCTTCGGGTTGTGTTGGGCTGTGCAAATCTCTTGGTGGCAGGACAAGCTCACACAGCACACAGTGTTGGAGGAGCCAGCAGGCAGCTGCCAGTTGTACTAGAGCTTATGCCACCTGCATGGCCTTGCCTTTATTTGAAAATGTTAGCTGTAATAAATAGTGTTTTAAATGGTATTTTAGGGTCAGAGCATTTCTTACAGAGGTCATATGTACCAGCACCTCCTTGTAGCAACAGACTACTCTACCGTGCAGACACATACATCTCCCCATGGGACCAGGGAGGGTGCTGGTCCTCACAAGGCCATTTCTGATGGCACTGGAAAGGTTACAGTGACACCTGATGAGTGGTAAAAGGCAAGTGCCACACCCATCTTCAGGGAGGAGGATCCAGGGAATTACCAATTTGACAGTCTGACCTCAGCCCCAGAAGTTAGAGCAAATCCTCTCTGAGTCCATACCTAGGCACATGAAGGTGATGGCAGTTTGAAACTGCTAGCACAGGCCTACAATGTCAAGTCATGTCTGCCCAACCTCATTCCCTCTAGGAAGAGGTTTCCGATTGTGTAGATAAGGGGCAAGTGGTAGAGAAGCTTCCACACATGGCAGGGAGGGGCAAGAAAAGAAGAGAAAGCAATTAGTGATAGAGAACCAGTACTGCATGGGCTGGACACGTGGACTTTTAAGTTCAACAAAGACAATTGCAAATTCCTTCATCCTAGCAGAAATAACTCCATGCAATAGTATGGGTTGGGAACCAACTGGTTAGGAAGCTTTAGAGTAAGAGGTGTGTGCACTTGTGTGCAGCCTGAACAGAAATCAACAGCGTGACCTTGTGGTGGCAATGACCATCAGCCAGCAAGCAGGTCCCAGAGAGCAAGCTGCCTTCTGTTTTCAGTACTTGTGAGACTGCATGTGGAGTGTTGTGTCCTATTTAGAGTTCCCTAGTGCAAGAAAGCCACTGACAGTGAAGCAGGTGACCAGCAGACACTGCCAAGGTGGTCAGGGAGATGGAACACATGCCATTTCCTGGAAAGGATGAGAGAACCAGGTTTGTTCAGCCTTAAGAAAAGAATCGGAAGCTGGACAAATTCTAACAGCAAGACACTGCAATTCCACCCTATTAGAAAACCCAGTACAATTAGGAAAGAAATCCTTAAGGAAAAGAGTGAAAGACTGATACAAACGTCTGTCATACATATACATTTAGATGAGCAGCTGATTTATAAGAAACTTTTGCCTCTTCTGTTGAATTCAGAGTTGCAATGTCAGTTTACCTTTATGCTCTCATTTGCTGTCATTACTATTGGTACTGTTCCTTCTAGGACCACACCACCAGAGAATTGGATCCGAAATGAGAGGTGTTACTTACATTTTAAAGTCCTTTTTGCCTTTTTCTCATTTTTTATTTCAGATAAATTTTTGTTTTGTGTTTGTTTCCTTTGGTTGATTGGTTTGAGTTGGGTTATTTCCCCTGTGAATTTAGCAGAATTATTATTTAAAATAATTAATTTCTATTAAATATAAATATATTAACATTTAATATATTTAAAAATATTTAATTTCCCTTGCCACCAGATAATTCAGAAACACTGTACTATAAATCATTCTTTCCTCCCCACAGCAAAAAGCTTAAAGCTATTAACTTTTTATTCAAAACAGAAATGTTTGACATTGTTACAGTGAGACACCAAGAAAGAGGTCTTTGTATTTAGAACCAGATGTTATGTTTACTGTTCTATCTAATCATGTTCCACTACCACGAAAATTTCTGCTTTTGATATGACCTGAAATATATAATTCTTCTACTGTGAAGTCACATTACTGAGAAGTCCAGAATACCTTTTAGAAAATCCCTTAACATCTTCACTCATGCTTTGAAATTACATTATCTCGACTAGCTGTTGCTTCCTTAAAACACTGCCTGCATTCAACGAGAAGAAAGTTGCCGGGTTATAATGACATGCATATTTGTGGCCAAACTAATACCCAGTAGGATTAGACTAGTCCTCAAGCTGTTCTTGCCAGCCTAGTTTATTTGGAAACCTGCCATATTTCTTGGACCAGCCACGGCCTTGTTCTACAGTTTGAGGGTGAATACCTTGAAAAGAACCAGGGCACAGCAAAGTTTCTGAGTGCCTTCTGTTTTCTACTAGCTTGCCTTAGTGACAGAGCTCTTAAAGGATATTCTGATGTAGGTACCTGGCACTGCCATAGCACATTCATTGGTTTCATTTTGTTTAATAATCGTAAGAAAGGCTAGAACAAACTTTCATTGCTAACAGAGTAACATCCATGTCCCTGGGTGAGAATATTGTAGGCTTCATATATTGAAACCAAATTAATTGGAAGTTTTCACTGTGACCAGCAACAAAAAAGCAGCTTATTTTTCCCATCAAAAGGAAAACATTTCTGAAGAACACAGATCCTGAAACTGCAGTCAGACACACAGCAAGTGCAGAAGTCTGCTTAGCACCTGAAACAAAGATAACAAGAAGTAACAAAGAAGTAGTTAGTTTGTGATATAGTGTACACAAGAGATGACAGAAAGTGCAAAAGCTGCTTTCTGACAGAAGGTGACATGTAACTTGTGAGAGCAGCTGCCATGACAATTGTCTTCAGCAGCTGGTACCGGAGTTCTGTTGCACTCCCCGGAAATGTGGCCATACCTCTGCTGGGGCTGCAGCCTGTGTTCTGAATTCAGCCTGTAAGAACAGTGGTTATCTGAAGAGCCCTGACACACACCATTGTCAGGCACCGTGAGGTGACACACGCACACAATGCATACGCACAGCACCAAAGCATCAAGGCTGTTAAGAGAAAAGCTAATTCTGAGAGCAAATAAAATGGATAAGGCAGGAACCAATGACTGGTAGCACAGCCACATAAACCATTTTCTGTTTGACATCAGCTCTTAACCAAGCATGCTTTCTCAATATCACTAATTCCATTCCTTTTCTTGTTGGAAAAACTATGCAATATTTCTCATTAATTTTAAAATCTTCATCACAGATCTGGCAACCTTATACACCAGAAAATTGCACAGAAATATCTGCACAGCAGTCATGCTGTAAACATATTTATTGAGATCTTCCTGCTTGCACTGAACCAGAGGCACGAGATTGGCCTTCCAGAAAGCACATGCTGAAAATGAAGACAAGGACAATGCAGGGTGGGAGAGAAAAGAAAGTCAGAAAAGTAACATAAGGTGGGAAGGTGGGGGAAGGAGGAGGAGAATGGGAGACACAAGCAATTATTGTAGCAGAGATGGCTAAACCTTAACGCAAATGCAAAAAAGGAGACTTTTGTTACTTCATCATCTAAACCAAACACAACACCTTATTTGATTTTGCAGTTTGAATAACATGACTCTTGCTTTGCTCAAGCAGAATAAAATCTGTGGATTATCCATGCCGTTTGAAGTTTAAAGACTCCTATCCTTTTACATGCTAAGGCAAAAACTTCAAAGGAAGTTTCCTAACTCAATACAGGAGAAATATTTCCATAAAACAGCACTAAAGGTTTACAGTCAGCTCTATTAACTTCTGCAAGGATTACATGAAATGAAGCTTGGTCAGTTTCCTACTAACAAGCAATTTTTTCTGAAACTGTAATTCAAGATCCAGCAATGTAGGTTCCAGACAGGCAAAAGCTTTTGCTGTTACGGTTCTAAACAATGTACAGTTTCCAAAAGCTTCAGAAAATCAAACACAGAGGTGGCTCACAGAGTTATAATTTGCTCAGGTTCTCTTCAGAGCGGGAAGGGCGAGGAAAGAAAGTGACACAGGGATGTTTATGTTTCTAAAATGCACAAAATAAAGCCTAAAACCCCTCATCCCTCAAGCATGAAAACCCTCAAGATGTCTCACACTCCATCTTCCTCCATTTTTGCCTTACTTGGCAAATTACCTTTAGTTTCCCTTGGAGTCTTAAAGCATGCTTCTCAATTTGGGATTGAGCAGTAAGGCTATACTGACAATCTGTCACAGCAAATCTCAGTCACCTAACATTGTCTGGAGAAAGAAAAGGCTTTGAAAAGAGACACTGACAGGTCAATTTAAAAAAATCCCTCTCCTAGCCACCAATTTTATGTCCTCTGCAAACACTACCAACACTGGGCAGACTGCTCCTGTCATTGGTTCCTCTACTCCTGCCAGAATATTAATTCTGCTAAATTCACAGGGAAACAACCCAACTCAAACCAATCAACCAAAGGAAACAAACAAACAAAAACAAAACAAAAAACCCCAAACCAAACCCAAAACAAAAAACCAAAAAAAACCAAACAAAAAACAAAAACAAGGAAGAGGAAAGGATGGGAAGAAGAAAAAAGAAGTAAAAAACAGTAATCAAATAATTTCTCATACGCTATACACCCAACAAAATTTATATTTTTCTTTCAAAGTGACTAAGCAGCATCCACCAAAATTTAAATGAAAACTTTAATATATTATTTTAGAAGCAGAAATTTTAAATCAATCATAATTAAGATGAACATTAAATATATACTATAGAACATGTGTGCAGCATGAGTATTTGACTACTCTGTAAAAAGGTTAGTCAAGTAACCATGAGAGTTAATGAATGAGTTTGCCTCTAGTTTCAAAACTATTAGCAATGATTAACATTAACATGAAAAAAAATAGAATCCCCACGTTATGATAATTTTCTGCTAATAAAGATTTTGAACACTTGGCTTTCTTTTTAATTATTTCTAAAAAATAGAGGTTTTTTAAATCTCCTTTTTGTATAGGATTGGATTTTTTTCTTCACACCTGAACCTTTAGAAGACAATCTTTCATTTCTCTATACTTTAGGCTTTTGCACAGTGAATATAGATTTGAGTCTTCAGATTGGCAGAGTCAGAAGGGACTGTATTTAAACAATAACTTGTTATTTAAATTTATTCAACTGATTTTCTCCAAGGGAAAACTGAGTCTCCTGTACCTTTCTTTTAAAAATCAGGTAAGTACTTGAAAAACTAAAATAATAAGATGGTTTATTCATTGTTATACATTTGCTGACAAGTTCTGCCACTCAGCATTACCAGTCTAGAACACATAGGATTTTGCAGAATGGAAAAATCAACAGAAATATTTGAAATCTTATTCCAATTCTGTCACCATAAGAAACAAACTGCCCAGTTTTGTTCCAACAAGTAATCTCCTTGTCTCACTTTTACATTATAGTTCCTGATAAAAGACACACCACTTAATTTTAAAATTTAACTTTCAAGAGTCCTTCAAGGGAAATGTGACTTAAACATTTCCTAACAGATAGTCTGCAAGTTTGCACATACTATTTATTCAAACGTTTCTTCAGTTGTTCTAGATGCATAGCATCAGCATCCTGGAGAATTAATACAGTAGCTTTAGACTGAAATGGATTAAACTCGATAGTCATCAAACAACAGAGATCTATCAGCTCCTTCTGACATTTCTCTAAACCATCCTTAAGTTTTAGACGTAAAGCTGGATCCTTTTTCAGCCTATTCATTTCAGGCACTGAAAAGCCAATCAAACTTGTTAGAATATCATCAGCAAAATCTACTTCAAGATAAGCAGAGCCATCAGAAATTTTTGCCTTTATACCCCAGGACCCATTGCTTTTTGTGAGGTTTCCAGTGAGAGTGACAATAAAACATTTAACTTTCAGAATTGTAACAGTTTGTGGCTTTTTTGCAAGGAGAAGGGAAATATATGTGAAAGGTGGAGAATTTAGATCTAAATGTGCCTCTACTGCCTTGCAAGGAAAGATCTGTGAATCACATTTCTGCTGATCTCCTTCTGGATCCATTTTTACGGAAAATACAGGATCATCATTTAATACCCTGCTGTCAGAAGCATGCTGCTCTTTACATCTGCTCTCATCCAGGTCTCTATAATTCTGCCCTTTCTCAGGACGATTTTCCAAAGAAAAATCTGAGGAACTGCAGGTCTGATGTAAGCCCTTGTGCTGCAAAAAGTTATTCATGCTATTTCCATCTTCATCAAATAACATTCTTCCCACATTCTTTTCCTTGCTGATAGCTTCCCTGGGCTTATCTCTTTCATTCACATTGTCTTCTTCACCAGTGCCATTTAAAGACGAATTGCAGGAGCTTCTAGACGTATGTGGAAGTCTGCCAGTAATTAAACCTACATTTCTGTTCACTGGTGGCACTTCTTCCATCTCTCTTTGCATCTCTTCTTCCAGAAGAAAGTCATCTTCTAAAGGAAAGTCATTTAAAAAGCCATCAGCATATTCTATGGGAGGTGAAACTTGTTCATCTGAGTGAGGCAAAGGACTTCCAGATTTTTGTAGCAAAACATTTCCATTGTGTGCAGTCAGTGAACCTGAGGTTGTACTAAAATTGTTGGTTCTACTACAGTATCCACTTTCTAAAGATGTTCTGTTGTTTAAAGTAAATTCATTATTTTCATCAAGGCTGGCTAAAAGCTCTTCATCTGAAGGTCCAAGAGTTTGTTCTAACTCATCCACAGGCCTTGAAAAAATCTGTTCATGTCCAGCTTGTCCAACAGCATTAGTGCTCTCAGTTTCTCCAATTAATCTAGCAAGGACTCTTTCCTGACAATAATCCTCAAGAAGAGCATCAACTTCACCCCCCAACAGTTTCACATTTTCTGGTTTAAGCAGAAGAACTCCAAGACGATACGGAATATTGCCCTGTACAGTGATTTTTGTTCCAGGAGGAAGATTACTACAGAGAACAGGCACTGGTTGATACTCCATGCCCTGAATTTGATGTATGCCATCAGTTAGTTGTAGCATCAGCATCCGAGTAGGCTTTGCTTCCCAGGGCTTCTGAAATGTCTGAGTACTGGCTGTTACCTCTTCATTTACAGTGTTTTTCCCTCTTAGCTTCTGCAACTGAGAATATGCTGGCTGGCTAACATCAACCAGTGAATCAATCTGTATGGAGTAGAAGCCTGATAACTCTCCTTTGGGAGTATCTAAGATGCAGTCAGGCAAAACGGGATATTCCAAGTCTCTCAGATCGGTGAGAAGCCATTGCTCGAATACCTGCTTGTTAATCTGAGCTTGACTTAAATTACTACCACTATTTTCTTCCTGGATCCAATTAATACATGCTTCCAGCCATGTCAAAGGAACTTTAACGTGCCATGTGGACGAAAGCCAGGTTTCCACTCTTGCTGCGATGCTAGATGTAGACATTTTCTTTTACAGTAAGAGACTGAATTCCCTATAATGGAATTCAAAAAGAAATATTTAATCTTCTGACAAAAACTGAAATTAGGACAAGTTTCACACTCATTATATATAAAAAAATTTAAATTAAAAACACTTCTACAGACAATAAAATTCACAGGCATTTCCAACATTTAACTTTTCAATCAGCACAAAAGGTACGTGCAAAATATAAGAAAAGTATGGAGACTTATACAAGTAACCACGCCTCTTTTCGGTTGATTTAATTAGAACCATGTAACTGAAATCCTTTTCTTATGGATGGAAAGTGAATGGACAAAAAACCCCAAACTAAAACAGCAGTAGGTTTTTTAATATATTTCCTCTTTTTTTTTTATGGTTTTCTTTCTTTGTATGCTGCTGCCAACACCCAGTTTACTTTAGAAATTGACCTGAGATGTTACTCTCCCACTTTACCAGCACTGTTATGAACAGAAGTAAGAGGATCTATAGAACCAAGCTGTGGTCTAGCAACACTTACATCAAAGGGGCGACTTTCAGTTTGTGATCAAAAGCTTTGTACCTGACTTTTCAAGAGAAAGCTGGCTTGAAACACTGTTATCTAGAGACCCAGAGCAGGACTTGGCTGCAATAGCACCAAGTCTTGGCAGCTATCATCTCAGCAACATCAGTGCCTAATAAACTCTAACTTCTTGTTAGTTCAGGAAGTAGCTGTGCACAAACAGAGTAGAACAGAAGTATTTCAGTTGGAAGGGACTTTGAATGATCATCTAGTCCAACCACCTGACCAATTCAGGGACGACCAAAAGTAAAAGCACTAAGGATATTGTCCAGATGCATTTTAAACGCTAACAGGTTTAGGGCATCACCCACCTCTACAGGAAGCTTGTTCCAGTGTTTGATCATGCTGTTAGAATTAGAATCATTCAGGTTGGAAAAGACTTCCAAGATCATTGAGTCCAACCTTTGACTGAACACCACTACGTCAACTAGATCATGGCACCAACTGAACTTCTCGAACAGTTCCAGGGATGATGTCTCCATTATCTCCCTAGGCAGCCTGTTCAGTGCTTAAACACCCTTTCTGTGAAAAATTCCTGATGTCCAACTTGAACCTCCCTTGGTACACCTTGAAGTCAGTCTCAGAGACTGACCCCCACCTTGCAACAATTTCCTTTCAAGTAGTTGAGGAGGTCTCTCCTGAGCCTCCTCTTCTCCAGCCCTGCTCACTCAGCCACTCCTAATATCACTTACTCTCTAGGCCTTTCACCAGCCTTGTTGTCCTTTGTAAAGGAAATATTCCTATTGTCAAGTCTGAACCTCCCCAAATACAGCTTTGAACCATTCCCACATCTCCTGTCACTGAATCCCAGGGAGAAGACATCAGTACATCTCCTCCCACATCTCCTGTCGCTGAATCCCAGGGAGAAGACATCAGTACATCCCCCTCCACATCCTCCCTAAGGAAGCTGTACAGAGCAATGAGGTCACCCCTCAGCCTCCTTCTCTCCAAACTATACAAACCCAGAGCCCTCAGCCGCTCCTCACAGGATGTGCCTTCCAGCCCTCCCACCAGCTCTGCTGTCCTCCTCTGGGCCATTCAGCTGTGGGGCCCTGCACAGCACACAGGACTCAGGGTGAGGCCGCACCACGGCTGAATCCAGCAGGATGGTCCCGATCACAGCTGGTGATGCTGTGCCTGATGCAGCCGGGATGGGGTTTGCCCTCCTGGCTGCCCGGGCACACACTGCTGACTCACACTGAGCTGCTGCCCACCAGCACCCCCAGATCCCTTTCTGCAGGGCTGCTCTCCACACACTCCTCTCCCAGCTTACACTTGTGCCCAGCTTTACTGCATCCCAGGGGCAGAATCTGTATTTGCTGTTGTTAAATTTCACGCCACTGATTATTATCCATATTATCCAGTGCTCCAATCTATTCCAGATCCCTCTGTAAGGCTCTAGTGCCTTGAGAGAGCCTGCAGCACCTCCCAACCTGGTACCGCCAGCACATTTGCTAATGGTGCATTCAACTCCTGCACCCATATCATTGATACAAATATTGAAAAGATACTAGGTTGCCTCACTGTGCATGGATCATATTCAATCCCTCAGAAAGGGCGACCGAGGATCTCAATCTCTCCACAGAACACAACAAAAACAAAACCTACTGTAAGAATATTTAAGAAACACCAGGTGTGGGTTTTGTTAGTTTTTTGGTTTGGCTTTTTTTTTCCATTAAAGCCTTCAGAGCGAACAAAAAAACACCCTGCCGCCAAGCTCTCCCCAAAAGATCCACCGCTCGGAAGATACTGCGTAGTTACTTAACCCAAGTAAGGCGACAGCTTTCAGCAGGGGAGACGAAGGGGGTGAGGGAGGGAAGGCAGCAGAAGCGGTAGAAGGAGGAAAATGAGGACACGCCGCACGTCGCAGCCCCCTCGGAGGGGCGGAGAGCTCCAACTCACCGGGGCGAGCGAGCGGTCCCGGCGGGGCGCCCCCGGCTCCCGCCGGCCTGAGGGATGGGACAGCGCCCGAGCCCGCGCTCCCCAAAACCGCCGCGCGCACTCACCAGCCAATGGGAGGCGCGCGTCGAATCATCGCGAGAGTTCCGCCACAGACGGCGCCGGGCTGCGGGCACCAGGCGGGGTTTTAGCGGCCGCCATTTTCTCGCTTGCCGGCTGCAGCCGCTCCCGCTTTCCTGGGCCGCCCCCGCGCTGCCCGCGCCGCTCCCAGCGCGGCTCTCGCCGCCCAGGTAGGAAAGGCCGGCCGGCCGCGGCGCTCGTCTTACGGCTCTACTCTTTACTCGGGCCCATCTCGTCCCTTCCTTCACGGAGGGCGGTGCGGGTCGCGGCGCCGCCTCCTGTGTTGACGGACAGACGCCTCATCCTACGAGGCGGCGGCGGCGCCGCACGGGGGGCGGTGGCGGGGCCAATCGCGGGTGGCGCTGGTGGATGTGCGCGGCGGAGGCCGGGGCTGTTCCCCTTTCTCTCCCGTGCGCGGCGGGGCCGGCGGCGGGCGCAGGTACGCGTAGCCCGCGGCGCCGTGCGGCCGGGGCCGGCAGGGAGGGGAGGGGGGCGGGAGAAGGGCACAGGCCGGTTCAGGCCCCGCCTGGGCCGGCACAGCCGCCGCCGGACCCCGCGCNACAGCCGCCGCCGTACCCCGCTCGGCGACGCTGCGTGACACAGCGGTGCGAGAGGGCCTGTGTCTCCTGTTTTGGGGCCTTAACCGCCAAGGTTTTCGTGGGGTCCCGAGGGGTTGGCGGTGGAATGGGGAGAGCGCTGCGTGGAGGACACCGGTGTGTCGCCGCCTTGGCTGTTGCTGAGGGCCCTCAGATGGCCACTGTCTCTGTTGCCCTGCGGGGACAGCGCGGGTTCCGCAGCGCCGGCGGGTGCGCTCCAAGGGCGGGGGCGCGGCGGGCACCGCCGCCTTCCCGCGACCGCCCGTGGTAAAACGGTGCCCGGGGCGAGCTGCTCTTGAGGATTA
>VZRR01003435.1:674412-705993 GCA_013398015.1 Oreocharis arfaki | reverse complement strand
GAGGCCTGCGCGGAAGCAGCTGCAGAGGCCGTTCGGAGGGCGGACGCTCCGCATCGCGGCCGCGCCGCTTTCGGGGGCGGGCGGAGTGCCCGTGGCGCTAGGGCTGCCTTCCTCCGCCCGCTGCGCCGGCCTTTGAGCCGCTGGGCCCCTCCTTTGTGTCCGCCCGGGCAGAGCCGGGTAACGCGCCCGGCGGCCGCGTGGTGGTGGCGGCGGCCCTTCCGCTCCCAGCTCCGCCTCGCAGCGGGCGGGCGGGCGCCATTTCGGAGGGCGCCATTTCTGTTGCTCCGCGGGGGTTCCGCAGCGCCGCCGCTGTCGTCCCTGTTCCCGCCGCGCTGGGCGGGCAGCTGGAGACGCAGGGAGGGAGGGGGAGGGAGGAGGAGAGAGAGGCAGGCGAGAAGTTTCGCCTCGCCCTGGAGGCGCTCCGGCGTTCCTCAGCTGTTAGGTCTGTGGTCGCTGGTCCCGCCTCTCGTGTCCACTTTATCCCTTCGGTGTTCAGAAGAAACCTGACTTAATTAGTGAGAGGAAAGCTAATGTCTTTGCAAACAATTTGATGGGTGAAGGTACGGGTGTTGACGCCTTGGAAATGGGCCTTAATGTCTCTACCGATTTTGGGCAGTAGGTTTGTTGCAGAGCCCACACAGCTTGGTTCCTGAGTGGTCTGCAGAAGACTGAACTTCGGGGTAGGATAGTAGGTTCAAGGGGGGAATATGTGGAAGGCGGTTCGGGAGTGCTGTATCTTCCTAGTACCTCAGTCAGTGGAGAAAAGAAGAGGGCAACATACGGCCGGGAGTTTGGGATAAAAGGAGGCTGCGCCCTCCGAAACTTCGAGAGAGAAAACCCCTTTGGTGTGTGCCCCAGTGGACTGTCTCCCTGTATTCGAATAAATTTGAGGGACTCCTCTGTCTCCTTTTTGGACATAAACCCGTGGCGTTTGTGGGTTTTCCTGACATTAGTGATGTGAATGTCCTCGATTTACCTAGCTGAGCGAGGTTACTGAGAACACATGACGTATGGGGAGGTTTGACTAGGAGACTCAGCCGTGAATTGTAACTGATAACAGTTCACTCACTGCTGCCTTAAAATTCTTGTGATAGTTGGAAATAGATTAACCGGGGTCTGAAAGGACTCTTACACTGTGTCCAGTTTTTCCTTACTGTCCGTCTGCATAATAGTGCAATTTTGGCAATGTCTGCGTGAGATCCTGCTATTACTAAACTTAGGCATGCCCGTTAGCCCCCTTCAAGTGCCTGGAAGTACCAGCATGTGCTTGGAAGGCAGAGCCTGCTCTTAGCCTGTCCAAGCAGGGCAACAGTTACATAGCTGTCTGAGAGTGCGTTTACTAAGTTGGAGTCCGCTTCTTCCCGATCACCCTCCTCCGGTTGTGGATACCAGAATGAGTGCCTGCTATTCGTTGAGGCAGTGCAAATTAATACAANGCGAGCTGCTCTTGAGGATTATGGCGGGCGCAGGGCGGGCGCTCCAGGCCGAGGCCTGCGCGGAAGCAGCTGCAGAGGCCGTTCGGAGGGCGGACGCTCCGCATCGCGGCCGCGCCGCTTTCGGGGGCGGGCGGAGTGCCCGTGGCGCTAGGGCTGCCTTCCTCCGCCCGCTGCGCCGGCCTTTGAGCCGCTGGGCCCCTCCTTTGTGTCCGCCCGGGCAGAGCCGGGTAACGCGCCCTGCGGCCGCGTGGTGGTGGCGGCGGCCCTTCCGCTCCCAGCTCCGCCTCGCAGCGGGCGGGCGGGCGCCATTTCGGAGGGCGCCATTTCTGTTGCTCCGCGGGGGTTCCGCAGCGCCGCCGCTGTCGTCCCTGTTCCCGCCGCGCTGGGCGGGCAGCTGGAGACGCAGGGAGGGAGGGGGAGGGAGGAGGAGAGAGAGGCAGGCGAGAAGTTTCGCCTCGCCCTGGAGGCGCTCCGGCGTTCCTCAGCTGTTAGGTCTGTGGTCGCTGGTCCCGCCTCTCGTGTCCACTTTATCCCTTCGGTGTTCAGAAGAAACCTGACTTAATTAGTGAGAGGAAAGCTAATGTCTTTGCAAACAATTTGATGGGTGAAGGTACGGGTGTTGACGCCTTGGAAATGGGCCTTAATGTCTCTACCGATTTTGGGCAGTAGGTTTGTTGCAGAGCCCACACAGCTTGGTTCCTGAGTGGTCTGCAGAAGACTGAACTTCGGGGTAGGATAGTAGGTTCAAGGGGGGAATATGTGGAAGGCGGTTCGGGAGTGCTGTATCTTCCTAGTACCTCAGTCAGTGGAGAAAAGAAGAGGGCAACATACGGCCGGGAGTTTGGGATAAAAGGAGGCTGCGCCCTCCGAAACTTCGAGAGAGAAAACCCCTTTGGTGTGTGCCCCAGTGGACTGTCTCCCTGTATTCGAATAAATTTGAGGGACTCCTCTGTCTCCTTTTTGGACATAAACCCGTGGCGTTTGTGGGTTTTCCTGACATTAGTGATGTGAATGTCCTCGATTTACCTAGCTGAGCGAGGTTACTGAGAACACATGACGTATGGGGAGGTTTGACTAGGAGACTCAGCCGTGAATTGTAACTGATAACAGTTCACTCACTGCTGCCTTAAAATTCTTGTGATAGTTGGAAATAGATTAACCGGGGTCTGAAAGGACTCTTACACTGTGTCCAGTTTTTCCTTACTGTCCGTCTGCATAATAGTGCAATTTTGGCAATGTCTGCGTGAGATCCTGCTATTACTAAACTTAGGCATGCCCGTTAGCCCCCTTCAAGTGCCTGGAAGTACCAGCATGTGCTTGGAAGGCAGAGCCTGCTCTTAGCCTGTCCAAGCAGGGCAACAGTTACATAGCTGTCTGAGAGTGCGTTTACTAAGTTGGAGTCCGCTTCTTCCCGATCACCCTCCTCCGGTTGTGGATACCAGAATGAGTGCCTGCTATTCGTTGAGGCAGTGCAAATTAATACAATGCAAGGGGAAATACGTGATTGTTTGGCTATGTTTGTAAATCACATTTTTAAGGATAGTAAGTTGCAAAATTGTTTCTTTTGTCTACACTTCTTGCTAATGTGACTTAGTAGCTGAAAGCAGGTCACAGTCTATTTCAGGAGATTGTACTGAAGTTCAGCTGCCTTTGGAGGTTTTGGGTGTGTGTGCATGCGGTGGATTATATGTAGCTACAGAGGGTGGTCTTTTTAAAAAGAGGTTATTTTAGTGTAGCTGGAAGCTGTAATTTTTGTTTTATTCATCAATTATAATTGAGAGGAAGGCATGCTCAAATGTCTGCTAGTACATTGGTAGAGAATTTGTAGAACAAATGCTGACAATTACCTTAACAGAACTTTTTATTAAGTTTAAATTGTGTTGACCTAAACAGCATGACCAGATTCTGGTGTAATGTCCTTTAAAAAGTGAAACCAAGGCACCTGTCATATAATGTTGAGATTATGTGTTTACTGAAAACTAATGTGTGCCCAAAAACTATAACTCAGACATTAAGAGTTTTATGTAAGCGTACAGATTTGACCTTTATCTTCTCTTGGCTTGGCTGTGCTTATGCCTTTTATAAAGGAAGAATTCACAGCGATAGCTTAGGTCAAACCTTTGGTTTCTGGCTGCAGTGAGAATCAGAGCTGTTATGCCAGGAGACTCACAACTGATATATGCTGTTTTCATAGGCTCTTGAAGCAATAGGCTGTTGGATTTTGATCCCGCCCAGAATACTTGAGTTTTTGTCTCGAGGATATATAATAGTGGTAAGTTCTAGCAGCAGGCATTTATTTTTGTTATTTTTTCACTGTGGCATGATGCACAGTTTGTATTTTGACAGAAAAATGTACTGTCTTTGTTTTTCAACAGGTTTTGCTTGTTCACGTAAGAAAAAACGGCAATGGAGACTGAACAACAGGAGGAGACCTTTACCAACACAGAGACAAATGGTAAATTTTTTTAAGGACTATTCCTTTATAGAAAGGGCCTCTTAAAGATTTCTGTATTTCCAAGAATGTTGTAATGATTTAACTTTACCGTATGTTTGCATCAGCAATAATTTTGTGTCCTGCATTAAATATCTTTGTTTTTAATTAACCTGTCATTACACATGCTTTTGAAGTATAAACACATAATCTTTCTGTTGGCATCCTTTAGACATGAGGGCTGAAAGTTATGACTAAATACTGAAAAATATTTCTTAGCTGTGTGCAGAATGTGAATATGACTGAATGCTATAGGGCATATCCGTTAATTTCATTTTGTTCTGTTACGTTAGGAGTACGACTATGTGAAATATTGCTAAAGAGCTTCATGCAAAATTTCTTGGGAATAATTACCAGGGAAGTTAGGGCATTACAGTTGTTGATTCGTGTCAGTTTTTCTCGAACAGCATCTGAAGTGCTACTTTACTATTATTCCACCAATATGTTGGTGTTGGACACACTACTTTTGAGCTTTATGCCTGAAAGGTTTTCCCCAGTTGTGAATTATAAATAAATTCTAAGTGGATGATGCTGCACTCCTTTATACAGTGTCATGAATTTCTTACTGGCTGTATGCAGCATTCTCATTTAAGCCGTAGTTCACAGATTTTTAAATGCATTTTCAGTCATTAATCTGTAAGAAAGCTTGTTTCTGTGCTGCAGATGCTCAGAATTGACTTATGTAATTAGTTTTGTGCTAATAGGAAAGAATGTATTAATAGCACAGAGCATAAATTTGGCACATGTTCCATTTTCTTATGACTTAGAAAGTTAAATAAATGTTTATGTTTCCCCACTATGGACCTCTCTACAGGCAAACGTCCTGCAGAAGATATGGAGGAAGAGCAGGCCTTCAAAAGATCTCGGAATACTGATGAGATGGTTGAATTGCGCATCTTGCTGCAGAGCAAAGTACGCTTTTTTATTTTTACTGGTTTCGTATGTAGCGTTGTTCAAGATGGTGGTGACAAAGTGTATGTTGGGATATAAGTGTAGAGAGATTGTGCTTTTTCTTTTAATGAGATAACTTTCTAGAGTAATTTTCAGTATGTAAGAATGGTAGGTGTATTGCAATGGAATTGTTCCTGGTGTTCTCTTTAAAGGGTAAATCCCTAAGGATCAATACAGGGTTTTTTTAAAAGATATACTTGCTGAGAAGTAGAGCAGTAAAGATTCTGAGATATTTTTACATCTGCGTGGAAGGGAGCTATTTTGAGGGGAATGACTGTGTTTGGGTCTTTGGAAAAGAAGTTGTTTAGAGGATTATGAAATAGCGATTTAGATATGTGAGAGGAGAACTTAGGATTTTAGTAACTCTCCCAAATAGATCTGCTAAAGTTGTTCAACTGAATCAACAGGAAGAAGTGTGGGAGTAGTGCTTCAAGGATTGCAGTGATTCTGTTGACAAGTGTAAATACTTTAAGTTGCTGTATGTGAATTTCCTTTGATGCTTCCAGTTGCTACAGATGATTTGTACTTTCTGAAGTATATGTCTTTTGTGCTGGTGTGAAAGAATGTTGCCTTAACTCTGTGGCATTTCTGACCAATAGTCAAGTTATTTGGAGTACCATGAAATTTTTGCATGCTGTTAGCATAATGTATGATGTGCGTAATACAAGCAATACTTTTCATATAATCCTTGAAAGAACGTGGTAAAAATGTAGTTATGCAATTACTGTTTTTTACTACTTGTCAGTTTATTCCTGTTTATGTTGGTGGCTTGAATGAGGTTGGTGGCTGTTAACATTCATTTCAACCTTTTTCAATGTATATTGCCCTGTGAAATTAGTTACTTTACAGAGGTGCAGAGCAATATTAGCACTTGAAATTCTCAAATGTTTGGAGCACAAAAATGGAATTTGTAAACGTATTCCATAAAGGGAAAAAAAAGCTAATCAGAGAAATTGAGGAAGTAATTGACCTACGTTATATTCATTTAGTATGGGGTTTTTTAATAGATTTAGTCTATGAGAAGTTCATTGTGGGCAGAATTGCCTAGAAATTTCTGTTTGGCATTGAAATATTAGTGGCAAAGCTGAGTTATCTTTCTCATGTGTTCAGTTCTTTTGATAATTTTTATGTGGACAAATTTTCGGTTTCAATTTGGTTTGAACCTTTCCAAAGCCATGCCTGCCCCCACCTCTTGGGCCAGCAAAAATAGATCTACTGTTTTTAGTCTTGAGTTCAAAGACTTAGTCTATGCTGTGTTGTCATAACATAATTTCTAAAAACTATTTTCCAGAATGCTGGAGCAGTGATTGGAAAAGGTGGCAAAAATATTAAAGCACTTCGTACAGACGTGAGTATATATGAGTTTGAAGTAATTTAACACCACTTCTTTCAGAGCACTACATCGAAAACTTGATTGTGTGCGTTTCTAGAAATGGGAGCGATTCAACTCTATAGACATCCAAGTTACAAGCCATTTGTATTGATTGTCAGAGTAGATAACTTAGTTCTTCAATTTCTATTCTAATTAAAACCCAGTTTGATACTTGGGGAGGAGAGGTTTATATTAAATCTCTTCACTTTTTATAGGATTCTCCTGAATTACACACTTCAACTGAGTTACTATCCTAATTAAAAATATTGACAAAGCTTAAACCCCTTAATGATACCATTCCCCATATATGTGAATCAATTATAGTACTGCTGAAACCCTTGCAGGTGGCTGGCTTAACCCAGTGATAGAGGAATTCTTTGACTTCCTTTCAAAAAGAAAAATGAAATCATCTATCTGTTCTTTAACAGCTTGCACATGAAGCTCAAAAGCATTAATGTTAAGGTTTCTTGCTTTAAATATAGGTATAAAACGCTAAAGGAACATTCTGTTCTGTTGGAAGCATTTTAAAATTGTCATGACTTAATGCCCATTCACATTTTACAGGGGGTCGACTCTGGTGGTTAGACACATGCTCAGCGTTAATG
Source organism: Oreocharis arfaki (assembly GCA_013398015.1). Taxonomy (NCBI): domain Eukaryota; kingdom Metazoa; phylum Chordata; class Aves; order Passeriformes; family Paramythiidae; genus Oreocharis; species Oreocharis arfaki. Next base: position 699,138 of record VZRR01003435.1, on the reverse strand, counting down.
TTGTGTATTTATAAAACTTGGCAACGCTTCTTAAATTCCATTTGTTTACACTCCTGTACTTAACATCAGCTACGATTTCAGCATTTTTTCCGATCAAGACTCTGTTCAGCACAAGATTCGGCAGTATATCATTAGAAATCAGTTCCGACTAAGTTCATAAACTACCGCAGCTAGAGTTGAGATTTTAGTTGAAATGGTCAGGAATCATACATGTGCTCACTAACTTTGGCAGCTAGTTGTTCCTTTTTTTTTTTTAGGGTTTTTTTACCGGGTTTTTTTTTTTCTTTCGGTTTTTTTAATTTGGTTTTTTGAGTAAATCAGTATGTCACCTAAGTCCAGATAGTTTAGATTGGTCTGGAACACAGACTTTCCCAGTTTGCCCAAGGTTCTAGTACTATCAGTCTCGACAGGTTTTGTGTCTACCCTCATGAGCCAGCCTTCTACTGAAACATCATTTGTTAAAAGTAAAAAGTAGTTTAGTCAGATCAAGTGACTCATTTTTAAAGTCCATGCTGTTAGGCCACAGTTGGTGTAGCAATCCGTTATTGTGTTAGTCTTCAGAGCAACTTAAGCTTGTTTCATTAATTGAGAGTAATGAGTATAGTTTGTATTAAATTAAAATTTATTGCTTTTCCCCCTTTTCCCTCTCCTTGTTTTTTTGGCCATATATCTCCGTTGCCCATGTACTGGATCGACTTGCCCCTGCGTTGCCCACCATGACGTTGGCCCATCCGCCCCTGAACGCCCATGTGAAAACCCTGGTTGGCTATGCCCAAAAATGTGCTCGTTGCCAAACGGGTACCATACTTGACAACTTCCGATTGAATACCCATGCCCAATGCCAACATCCACGAACGCCAATGACCAATGCAGTACAATGCCAGTGTTTCAGTCCCAGACAGCAGTGGCCCCGAGCGGTATGTCCCAACAGTTTATGCCTCACTGCCTGAATAGAAAGAGAGAAATGTATTTTATTACCTGCCTTTGATATAATTAAATAGTATCCCCTTATAGACGGTGTATTGTTTTTTTTCAAGTTTTCTGTCTTATTTTCCCCATTAAGTCTTTTTGTCACTGAACTTTTACGTGAGTTGCCCACCCAAACAATCCACTAATTTTATTTCAATGGAAGGAGCACAGCTTCAAGTGTTGCATATTTGCTGCATTGTAAATCGAATTGGTTCAAAATAGTCTCTCGCTCTGTCTTTGTGGCCCACCTTGCTCCCCTCAACATTGCCTGTTCATAATTATTTCTGATGAAATGCTAATTCCGGTTCGCTTTCCTTCACTTCTCATTTGTTTTGTCTTTTTTTGTCTTGCATTTGTATTTGTTTTCTTGGAGAGCCCATTAGTAATCTGAGTTCATAACCTTATTCCAGATACAACGTTCACCACTTGCATATCCTCACTTTTAATATGAGAAGGTGTGCCAGTTCTACGAATGTAATAGCGAGGGTATCCTAATTAGTGGTGGCGGGGAACATGAATATTCACTTCTACTTTTCAGTTCTGCGTCAATTTCTTGCCCACTTAATCTGAGCCCTTCCAAAAGCCCATTCTGTCTTTCTCTTTCTGCAAGACCTACCTAATCTTATATTTCTCATGCATATATACTGGGCATAAACAAAGATGCATGTGTTGTAAATTGAGCAAACAGGTTTACTTTAAGTGGGGAATATTAATTGTAAACTCTTCTTCGTAGTAAATCTTGTTAAAATTTTGTGTGATGATAGAAAAAATTTACTTCTGCTTTTTTTTTTCCTACCTTCTCCATGTTGTTTGGCATCGTGGCTTCCAACAGCATCTTGAGTATAAGTGCAGATATAGAGACAATTGGAGAAATCTTGAAGAAGATTATCCCTACTTTAGAAGAGGTATTTATCTTTAAATTTTCTTCTGTTTAGGATGAAAAGATTAGCTTTTGAATGAGATGGTTATAGAGTATTTGCTACTTTTTAAATACAGGAAATTAGAAAAGTAAAAAATGCCAAAAGCCTTTCAGAGAAGGGCTATGGCTGTCGCACTACATGTTGGCATTTTTTGGGTAGAGGGCAGAGTCTGTCATTGTTAATTAACATTTTGAACAGCCTTCCTTCTTTCCAGATAGTAAGTGTTGCACTCTTTAGTACCTTAATGTTTGTAGCAAGTGGTGCAGTGTAATTTAATAAGTAATGTAAAAAATAGGGAAAACTAATACTCTACCTTGAGGTGAGGTGTTTAAATTGTTGTGATTGTATCAAAAGAAATGCAGGCTTACAATTCAGCAATAAATTAAATCATACCATTGTGTTTGAAGAAAAAGCTTTGAAATGCAAATACTTTGAATTTTTGTGATTAATCTTTATTTTTTTTCCCTATATGCATCTTATTTTCAGTATCAACACTACAAAGGCAGTGACTTCGACTGCGAACTTCGGCTTCTTATTCACCAGAGTTTGGCAGGAGGAATAATTGGTGTCAAGGGTGCTAAAATTAAAGAACTCAGAGAGGTACTTGCTTTCTGCTCTTCTGAGATTTGCTTTTGTTCAGTAGAAATGTTTTCTGTTCTTAAGGGGCATGTATAAGTATCTCCTGTGCAGTAGTTGCTTCTGAACATTCTGAATACGTGCTTTTGATGTTCTGAGATGGAACTGAGAGTTGCAACTTTCTTGCAGACCCTCACAAGTAATGTCAGTGGCAGAGCCAGGACTTGGTTAAACGTTATTTGTGTTTTTAACAAACTGCTGCATAGTGTAGAATTCTTTGTGTGGTTGGACATGCGGAGCAGTCTAGAATGAAAGCATCTCCTCAGCAGATGTACTGTAAAAGGACTTGATGTTTGGTTTTGTATTTTTTGATTCTAACTCCTGGACCATTGGGGTTTTTGAGTGAAAAATTAAGATTTTTGGACTTAATGGTCTCTATGAGCTGAAAACACGTGGTTGAGTTTCTTGGCATTGTGTCGAAGGCAGTTTCAGGTCAGTTCAGGTATAAGCCAATACTTGTTTGCGTGGATTAAGAAAGGCAAGGTAACTAGACATAATCCTAGCAACATTGCTGTCTTAGCATCCAAAGCTATTAATTTGAAAGCTAATACAGCCTGTAAGCTCACAATGGTTATGTGGTCCTTTTCTATTACTTAATTAAATGATGCGTCATAGATGAGTCGTAATTGAAATAGGAGAAAATTTAACTTCTTTTCGTCTTCATGCAAAACTTATGTCAACAAGATCTTTAAAAAATGTCATCTTCAAATTTCATGTGATAACTCAGAAGCAAGCATACAGGTTTAAGTGGATGGGAAGTTAATTGTCTTTTGAATTTTTTAAAAAATGTTTAATGGTTTTATAAAGTTGTTTAAAATATGTTTGATAATTTTGGACTGTTTTTTTTCTTCTACAGAACACTCAGACCACCATTAAGCTCTTTCAAGAGTGTTGTCCTCATTCAACTGACAGAGTCGTGCTTATTGGTGGAAAACCTGATAGGGTTGTTGAGTGCATCAAGATTATCTTGGATCTTATCTCTGAGGTAATGTTTATTAAATTTATTTTATCCTGTCATTGGCATTTGTGAATGTTTTAGACATTAGTTGGATGAAAAATGGTGCCTTTCAGTTTCTAGTTTAAATTTAGTACCTCCTTCTTTCCCAACAGCAAAGCGATGGGCAGTTACGAACCTTGGAAACTGTTTCTATTGTTTAGAATTGGGGTACACCTTATGAGGGAGGAGGGCGAATTTTTAGTGGGCCATGATTTATGCTTTGCATGTCATCAGAATGGAAAAATTCTGATTTTTTCAGAATTCTCAAAGTAAGGAAAACAAAATTTATTTGCCACATATAAGTAGTTTTGCTGTCATAGTTAAGTTCACTGGAAGCACATCAACCTCTCCTTTCTTGACAGAATTATGAAATCAAGAACATGTTCCAAATGCATAAATGTGTTAGTTTAATTAAATATGCCGATTGTAATAGAACTAATTGGCTTGGGGAATTGTTTTGTTTGTTTGTATTAGTCTCCAATTAAAGGACGGGCCCAGCCTTATGATCCCAATTTCTATGATGAAACATATGACTATGGTGGCTTCACAATGATGTTTGATGATAGAAGGGGACGGCCAGTGGGCTTTCCGATGCGTGGAAGAGGAGGTTTTGATCGAATGCCCCCTGGTCGTGGCGGACGACCTATGCCTCCCTCAAGAAGAGATTATGATGATATGAGCCCTCGCAGAGGACCTCCACCACCTCCACCAGGTCGTGGTGTTAGAGGTGGCAGCAGAGCTCGTAATCTTCCTCTTCCTCCTCCACCACCTCCTCGTGGCGGGTGAGTTGTTGCATAAATGCATTATACAAAAACTCATGCTGTGTATCTGAGTCATATTCATATTTTCAGTGATTTTTCAGTGTTTCCTTGTTGGTAGTGATTTTGCAGGATTGAGCCTGTATTGGACAAGAGTATTTTGAAATTACTGAAGTTTAATTACCTGCTGTACTGTAGTAAGTTGCCAGGACTATAGTTAGTAGTTCTGGAACTGTTGTTACTGAGTACTTGGGTAGCATAGTTTGATACTAAGTTATGTGTGAACCATGAATGTGAAAACTTAGATTAGAGTAAACAAGCTAGCTCACAACATAGTTAACATGCTGCTGCCTGTTTTGTTTCAGAGATCTGATGTCCTATGACCGAAGGGGCAGACCAGGAGACCGTTACGATGGCATGGTATGAGTTTAAAATTTGCCCTGTTGTGTTCCCTAAGCACAGTTAGCTTGCTGACCTCCTGCTGATGAACACATTCATGCAGGACATACATGGTTCTGATAGTAAAACCAAACTGTTTTGTTCATTCAAGTGGTCCTCCTGTGGATGAGTGTTTGAGGTGTGACTGGTACTCTGTTTGCTTTCTTCCTTTCCTGTGATTAAAAACAATTCAGAGAATTTGACTGTGTTCAGCCCTGTAGGTTTTCTTGCACTGGCCATCTTTCAGATTTTTAAAATCAGGATGGCAGAAATAGCAATTGGTAGATTTTTCAGATAGAGAAAGCCTGTCAGAACAATGTTCTCTCATGAGTTACACAAGCGTTCTTAACACTAAACGTTGGAAAACATGAGCACAGATGCACAGATACAATAATACAGATTATGGAACAGTATCTGAGAAGAGCTCTAGTTGATGGAAGGTGATGTCTGTCTTCAGTCAATTCCTGTGTATTTTCTGGTTTCTTTGCGAAAAATCTACTGTAATTCCAAATGTTTTGGAAGTAGAACCACTGCTAAGTTGGATCTTAAATCACTTCTTTCTAGGGGGGAGATAGAAGTCTCATAGTGTGTGGAAGCTTAAAACAAAGGATACAGATAGCCTTCTATGCTGCATTCTGAACTGTCATGCCCCAGCAGCCATCTGCTGTTCTGAGAAAAGATTCCTTTTTCTTCATAAGAAAATCCAGGAGGTTTTCCTGGTTTCAGCTGGGATAGTTACTTTCTTCTCAGTAGCTGGTCCAGTGCTGTGTTTTGAATTCAATATGACAGTAATGTTGATAACATGCTGATGTTTTTGTTGTTACTGTGTAGTATTTATCCTAAGTCTAAGACTTAATTGGTGTCTAGTGCTCTGACAGTGAGTGGGTACACAAAAGAAGCTGGGAGGGATTATAATGAGTACAGATGACCTGAACTGGCCAAAGAGATACTCCACACCATAAAACATCATACCCAGTGTATAAACTGGAGCAGTTACCCAGAAGGTGGGTCCATAGGAGTTTGAAGATTGGTCAGTGATTTGATTGGGGTCTGGCAGTGGTCAGCAAGTGGTGAGCTGTTGTATCATGTACCCTTGGTTTTATTAGCCTTTTTTTTATTGTTTTGGGGCGTGGTAGTGGTGGTTGTTTTATTTTTTGTTGGTTTTGTTCTTGTTTTTTAGCTTCTTCTCAGTTATTAAACTGTTCTTATCTTAAGCTATAAGTTTTTTGATTCTCATCCCAATTCCACTGGAGATTGGGTGGGCAAGTGAGCAAGTGTCTGTGTAGTGCTTCGTTGCCAGCTGGTCTTAAACCACAACAGAGGTGAATCTCTATAGTAGCAATCTTCTTTTCTCCTCTGGCTTTCGCACCTTGACAGGTGACGCATTTTTTTTCTTCTAAATAAATGTAAAAGAGAGAAATGAAAAAGAGCTATGAAATGGGCTGCCTAAATGGGCTTCATATTTCCTCCTTGGAAATAAGAGTTTCTGGAACTACAAATTGCAAGGATGTCATGTGCTTATTAGAAATAATGAAAGATTTGCAGTTACAAGTGTTTACAGTTACAAAAAAAGTGCTTCCCATGCTACTGTATGTGGTAAGAAACTGGAAGAATGGAGAACTTCACCTCCAAGATTCCTTACCTATTTACATGTTTTCAGAGCTTAGGTTCTGTGTTCTTCTATTTACAGCTAATAAAGCCTGTGCTGGACTACGTAAACTGAGCAGCCTGCTTTGGGTTTTTGGTTGAGTACAGTCTTACTTAGCTTGACTCTTGGGCAGTAGTGTATTCTGTTTTTGTTTTATTTTTATTCCGTTCCAGCTAGAATAGAAAATCCATCTTGACCTAGGTTAAGCCTGTCAGGTTGACCTTCACTTTGCTGACATGAGTTTCTACAAGCAAGTGGAGTAATTCCTGCTGGTTTGATTTCTTTTGTGAAAAAAAAAAAGCAGTTTTATTTCCTTTATGTAGTGAAGCTGCTCATGACTTTGGTTCCTTTGTGACCAAGTATTATAACCTCATTAAAGTGAAGACTACTTCCCATCAAAGATAGTATTTAATTTCTAGTTTTAATTAATCATGATCCTAGTATCCTAAATTGTGTAAGTAGAAAGGAAGTCTTCGCAGTGAGTGTGACATCACAGCTTCACAGTCATGCCGAAAGGTAAAGCCTTCCTCTGCTACCCTTTGTTTCAAATAGAAACTGTTCTGTAGCTAAAAATTTAAACTAAAATAAACCGATATTATTGTGGTTTGTGATCTAATGAAGAGAAAAGCTGCTCTTTAGTGAGCAGAAGTGCTCTTTCACATGGATTCTATCGTACATAGGTGTAGTAAAAGGCAACAATAGTTGAACATCTCAAAAATACTGGACGAGTTGAATGTCCAGAAACAATTTTTTTGCCAGTTCTCTTTTTCACTAAAGGCAGAAAGATTGAACAGTTGACAGCCTTTTAAGATTAGATGCTGAACTGTGTTTTTTCCTGAATTCCAGAGATATGACAGTATTGGCAGCCTTGTGAATGCTGAGATGAGAAAAGCCCCTTTTGATTTTAAAAGATAGGTGAATTCCTTGTGGTTGTACAGAGTTAATCACTTATGATGGTACTTCTCTGTTAGCCTGGCTTAAAGTTCTAGTATAAATATGTACTGCTGTTAAAGTGCTCATTTGACTTATATCTGTTCTGAAGCTTTTTCTCCAAAGTACAGACTTGTTTATCTGTATATAACAGCATGTATTTCAGTGTATAACTACTTCAGATCAAATCCTGTGGACCATAAGGGCTATTGTGATCTGAAAAATCCTGAGTTTTCTGTATTTTTTAACGCACTCATTCTCAGGGGCATGTAAAAAAATAGTAAAGGAGGAATGTATGACAACTGTGCTGTATATTCATGCAGCTGCTGGAAGGAAGTAACAAAATTTCACTTTCCTAGGTCACTCTTAAAAACCAGAAAAACTTGCAATAAAAGAATTTTATATCAGTTAGGACTGCATGCAGGTTTTTTATTAGATGTCTTATCCAGTCCGTCTCATCTGGTTTAGTACTGGGTAGTCACCAGCTCAACTTTGTCTGCCGCATAAAATGTTATATTACGTGTGTTAATACACCCTATTTCAGAAACTCATTTCGTACAAATAAACATCAATTGCTGGAATTGTAAAATTCTGAAAGAAAGAAATGCCATACATCATATGTTTTAAAAACATAATTAAGTTTCTAATGTAGTTAGGCAGCGGTAGATTGTTAGTCTACTTACTGGCTAGATGAGGTATGTGGATGGTAGAACATGAAAAGCAGTGTCCTTCCTACTTAACCTGCTGTTGGCATAATCACTTGCAGTTACTTGTTTCAATCTTACAAAACCTTTTTTTTAACAGATGGCAGAAATAAAAGATTGATAAATTTTTTTTACATGTAAAAATGTAAAAAGGTTTTCTGAAAGGAAAAAAGGCTTGTTTAAGTTTTGCTTTGCCATTAGTTTTCTGAGCTTCTTAGAGGAAGAATCTGCTAATACCACAGAAAGAGGAGAAAAACAAGAGTTGCCCATTAAGAGTTGCCCCAAAGTAAAGTTAAAAGGCAGCAAGTCTTAAAAGTGGTCTTAATCGCGTAATTTTAAGTCTTTGTTAATAGTGTAAAGGTTTCTTTGTACCACTGTGTATTGTATTTGGTTGCCAAGTTTTCTAAGAGTCTGTATGACATGGACTTCCTTTCTTCCTCTTATGTTGCGTCTGGAAGATGATGCAGTGTCATGTGGATGCCTGTGATGACATGCAGCCACCAGAGTTGGTGAGTGTTTTCAGCCTGTTTTTCGAAAACTGCTTTATTGAATGATATAAGTGATAAAGTGAATTTTTAAAGCGATCTTAAGTGTAGTTGCACTTACTAAAATTTATAAAGCCATCATTCTGACTCCCAAATTTAGTGTCAGACTTAATGGTGTCCTTTGAACCCAGGTAATGTTAATAGAAATGTGGAATTATGCAGCACCATAGTAAAAATAGAGGAGCTTTTCTGTACCTCTTTTTGCCTCTTTTACACACTATTTTCATTTTGATAAAAGGTAACTTTCTCCATAACTGATGCACTGTAGATGCAGGCATTTACAATTTGTATTCTGTGCTACTTCTATAATGTCGTGGCGTTTTCTTTCAAACAGCAAATATTTAAAGTAGCTTCTCACTTTTATTTGTGAATAAACTAGATTTACCCATCAATCTATTTGAAAACCTATCATTTGATCAGATAGGTTTTGGGAAGTTACGGGAAGTTATCACAGAATCATAGAATAGCTTTGTTTGGAAGTAACCTTAAAGATCATCTAGTTTTAGCTTGCCATGGGTAGAGGACCTTGGACCAGGATGTTCAGAGTTCCATTCCAGTGGTTCAAGCCACGTGGCTTTGAACACTTTCAGTAGTTGGGCACTCAGAGCTTTTCTGGGCAACCTGTGCCTGTGCCTCACCACCCTCGCAAGTGAAGAATTTCTTCCGAATACATAAACTAAACCAACCCTCTTTCAGTGTAAAGTTGTTGGCCCTTGTCCTTACTCTACGTGCCTGTGTGAAAATTCTGCTCCAGCCTTGTTGTAGGCTACCTTCTGGTGCTGGAAGGCCACAATAAAGTCACTCTGGGGCCTGCTCTTCTCCAGGCTGAAAAATCCCAGCTCTCAGGCTTTCTTACAGGAGAGGTGCTACAGCCCTCTAATAATTGTGGTCCTCCTGTGGACTTGATCCAATAGGTCCATGCCCTTAGTGTTGGGGGCCCCAAAGCTGGATGCAGTACTCTAAGCTGGTGTCTCAAAGGAGTAGACTAGTTGGACAGAATCACCTTGCTTGACCTTTTGATGTAGCACAGGACATGATAGCCACTCTGGGCTGCAAGTGTACATTGCTGGGTCATGTTCAGGCTCTCAGTCACCAGCACCCCCAAGTCCTTCTTAGCAGGGCTGCTCTCCATCTGTCTGTCTCCCAGCCTGTGCTCGTACTGGGGGTTGCACCAGCTCAGGTGCAGCACCTTGTGCTTGGTCATGTTAAATTGAGTGAGATTCCCATGGGCTCACTTCTTGATCTTGTCCAGGTTCCTCTGGATGGCATCCAGTCCTTCAGGTCTGTTAATGGCATCACTTTAGCTTGCAAACTTACTGCAGGTGCGCTTAATCTGTTTTTGTAATGGATGAAGATACTGAATAGCATTGGTCCCAGTGAAGGTCAACCCCTGAGGGACACCACCTAATGCCCTTTGAAACTCTGAGTCGTTAACACTGCCCTCTTGATGCAGCTATCCCTATTCAATAAACAGTCTACCCATGGAAACCATCCCTCTCCATTGGCGGGAAGGATGTGGGGACTGTGTCAAAGCCTTTGCAGAAGTCCAGGTACATGGTATCTGTAGCCCTTCTCTTGTTCACCAATGTAGTCACTCCATTGTAGAAATAATATAGTACATCAGGTGTTGGCAACGTCTTGAGGATGGCAAAATGCTGCCAAATTAATACTTCTGATTAATTAATGTGAAGTGTCTGTTCTTAGCTTGTACACTCAGCAACTGCTATCAAATTTTTGTTGTTTTGTAGTCTGGGGAGGCAGATGTGATTTTTTCTTTAAAAGAAATTAGTCCAAAAAGGAATCCTATTGCAAGTAACAACAGCAGTACGTCTGTGTATGCAGTATGCTATGTGATTAGCTTCTGAATTAAACCTTAAGCAGAGTCCTTCATTATCTTGTATTTTGGACTCTGGTGTGAGCTCTATTATATTGTCTTATAGTACTGCTTAGTAACATGATTAGACAATACAGGTTGCTTAGAGACAGAGGATAAGCTCAGCACTTTGATCGGAATAGCTCCCATTTTGATGTAAAAAAAAAAAAGATGGTAAGGAATATTTTTGGGAAAGATGTTACATTGTAACTTCTGTGGACAGGTAATTGTGAGTGGTTGAACTTGACTGGCTGCCAGGGGCCCACCCAGCTGTACTCACACCTCTTCCTCAGTAGATGGAGGGGAGGGAGTAAGGAAAGTCTGGCTCATGATAAAGACAGGCAGATCACTTACTAACGTCATAGGCAAAACAGAGTTGGCTTGGGGTAGATTTACTGCCACTTTGAGTAGCATGACGAGAAACATAAAAGCACCTTTACCCCACCTTTCACTTCTTCACAGATTCAACTTTCACTCCTTCATTCCCTGCTCTTCTACTTCCTCTGCCATGAATGGTGCAGGGCTGATAGGGAATGGCAGGTTCCAAGTCAGTTCATGACACTTGTCACTGCTCCTTCCTGCCTGCACTGTTCCCCTGCTCCAGTGTAGGGTCCCTTCCATGGGATGATACAGCTGTTTGTAAACTGCTCAACTGATCTGTTTCCAGTGGACTGCAGTTCTTACGAACTGTTCTAGTGTGGGTCCCCTTCATGGGGTACAGTCCTTCAGGAACAGACTAATTTGGTTATTACTCCCCTCACACGCCTCAGAGGTGTCTGCCAGGCATCTGTGCCTGCTTGGAATCTCCACAAAAGTGCAGCTTCCTTTGGGGTGTATCTACCTGCTCTTAGTTCTCTCCATGGGCTGCAGGGTTATCTCTATTCCAGTGCCTGGAGCACTTTTTTTCTCCTTGTACACTCTTGCCAGTCAGGGCGCATGGGGAATTTTTTTACTCTTTCCTTAAATATTATTGCTGAGACATCACCAGCTTTTCTGGCAGTTTCAGCCTTAGGCAGCCTCCAGCCTACTCTCACAGATCCCAGGAGTCTCTTCAGAAGTTGGATTTGAGAGAACCATGTATATTTTTCTCTCTGCTTCTGTAGGACAGTGTAAATATGGGGTCTTGCACACTGCGGATACATTAGATGAAATGAGAAGTTGATATCAAGTGAAAGTTTACAAATCTGAAAAATAAAAAGGGCCAGGACTGCTCATTGCAGTGATTTGCATTTGGTGTATGGTGTTTTAAATGTAACAGAAGTAACCCATGTCATGTTTATTTATTCAAAGATATAAAGGGTTGTAGCATAGTCTGAATCAAGAGACAAGGTGTAGAGCTTTGTTGGTTTTTTTTTCCAAAGGTGTAGATGAAGTAGAATGATCGAATGGGCAAACTTTTTGTCCGAGAACTGGAGACTGGAGTCTGTCTTGAGCTGTATTGCTAGTATTAATAAGGCTCTATTCTGATCTTGTAATTTTAGAGTTTGTTTAGGGCAGAGGTCACAAGTAGATCAGCATCAAGGGCTGTCTGTGAGAAGCTGTGATAGTTGAGACTGCCTTGGTAAACTGGCATGACCAAATCCTTTGTCGTGTTTTGCCTGTAGAGGTTTCGACAGGGCAGGATAAGAATCACAGAGTATCTGGAGTTGAATGGGACCTTCAAGAATCATCACATCCAGCTTGTGGTCCTGCACAAGATGGCCTCTGGTTCAGATGGACAGAGGTCAATGAGATATCTCCCACCCACTCCTTTTGTTTCTGGTCTTCTCTCTTTGCCTCAGGATGCCCTTGATGGCACAATACTGTTGTATTTATATCAGGTTGAGGTGTTTGATTAAATGGGCTCAAGGTTAACAATATAATGCTTAAGACAAAAATGTGTTAATGGAGCATGGCTATTCACTTTAATGTTTTTTTCCCTTTCTCTTACAGTTTGAGGGTGGCTCTGGTTATGGTAAGTGTTCATATTAAACCTTTGCATGTAGTTCTTCATGTAGTTACTGAAGGGCTTGATGCATACACTTAAATCAGATTATTCTTACGCAGGGGGGCGTGGTTCATATGGAGATCTTGGTGGACCCATCATCACAACACAAGTAACGATTCCCAAAGATGTAAGTAAAGTTGACTTGCTTTCAACTCATGCTTTTTCTTAAAGTCACAGCTATTTCTCAGACTATTTAAGTAAATCAGAAATACTTAAAGTGCTTGATAAGTACTTCTGATGCAAGACAAGTGTTTCTAAATCACCAACAGTGTATTGCTCGACTGTTTGGTTTCTGTCTTCAGAGACACATTAAACAGTTTTACTTGGGGTTAATACTCAGTAATAGAGATGGTCCTTGTTACTCATGTTTTGCACGTGAGAGCTGGTTCTCCCAGTTTTATCTCACCTGTGTTTATGCAATTAATGTTGCAGGGGATATTTTTAGGTTGTAAAGAAATAAGATCCCATTGCAACAGTTGAAACTGAGTTTGTGGAAACTACTCAAATGCTGCTGTAATTTTCTAACTTTTTATAAAGACAGTTGTATCAGGAAATCAATGCTTTTGCTTTCTTCCCTAGTTGGCAGGATCTATTATTGGAAAGGGAGGCCAGAGAATCAAACAAATACGTCATGAGTCAGGAGCTTCGATCAAAATTGATGAACCACTAGAAGGCTCAGAAGATCGGATAATAACTATTACAGGAACACAGGACCAGATACAAAATGCACAGTATTTGCTGCAGAACAGGCAAGTTAAAGTTTAATATTGTCCCTACTGTCAATTTTAAATTAACATATATATTATGAAGCTGCTCTCCTCTGTGAATCAGTTTTTTAAGAAGGCAGGTTTTAAGTAACTATTTGAACCTAACTTCTCCAGTGGTAGTTCTGCCTTGATTCTCTTCTGTTCTCCATTCTAATTAAAATGAAGACACTCTCAAAACTAATCTTGCTGGAAGACATCTTAACCAAGCAGTCCTCTCCTTTCTCTGGTGAAAACTGCTGCAAAAAAACCTACTTGTAATAAATTACATAGAGCCTGTAGAAAATGTAGAAGATTTCAGTGGATGTTGGCCTAGTTCTGTGTGGAAGACTAGTGATTTTGTTGTTTTTAGATAACTAAATTGACAACAAATCACAGTCTGCCATATGGCACAGACCATGCCTCTACAGGACAAGTTGAAATCGATTTGGGGCTGTTATGCAGCATTTCACACCTTGCTGACAGTACTTTGCCTTTTCTGCCAAGTATTAACAGCTACAGATAGCATTTGCTGTAATAACATTCTGGCTGCTAATAGCAGATTTTAATGTCTTAACTGGAATGTTTGGCTTTAGATTACTAATATTTAACTATGCCTGAAATACACTAATATAATTATTAGCCATTGATATTTTAAAATTATTTACTTTTAAATGTGTTAGGAATTTGTAATTTAATGTGCTTTATGAATGTCATTATGAATGTTGATGCAAGATGTATGGACCATCATTCTAATACATGCTTTTTTCTTTTTCTTTTATAGTGTGAAGCAGTATGCAGATGTTGAAGGATTCTAATGCAAGATTATTTTTTCTTTTTTATAGTGTGAAGCAGTATTCTGGAAAGTTTTTCTAAGACTAGTGAAGAACTGAAGGAGTCCTGCACCCCTTTTTTTTTTTTTTTTATCTGCTTCTGTTTAAAAAGCCAACATTCCTCTGCTTCATAGGTGTTCTGCATTTGAGGTGTAGTGGAATCTTTGCTGTACACCAGATGTAATGTTTTAGTTCCTTACAAATACATTGGGGGGGAAGGGCGCACGAGACTAACATTGGAATTTTGAAGCGGCAGAGAGAGTGAATTCTATTTTTGTTCATTGTTGGTGGTAAATTGTACTGTTTTTCTGTAACTGTTGTGAACACCCTGCTTTATGTACACTGTATCTTACTTTGAAAGGGGGAGAATATGGTAGGCCACATGTCCCTGACATTTGTTGAGAGCAGTGTGCAGAATGTAATGCTTTTTTGTAAGAAACATTTTAGGATTTTTAAATAAATTTAGTGAACCTATTCTTGGTGGTCATTTTTCTTCAGGTCTGCATAAGATCATAACTAGAATGGATACACCTAGTTTTTTGTTTTTTCCCCATATAATTTAAAGTTGCTGTTAAGCTTGCTCTTCAGTTTCCTTGGTATATAGGTGGAGTTATGTGGGTTTTTTTGACAAATTAAAGAAATCATGTGAAAACAATGACTGCTTTGCTGTTTGGGGGAGAAAAAAGGTGAAAATATTCACGCAAATGTTGTGTAAAACTTGACATTTTTGCAAGTGTTTGGCCCTCTTTGCAATACATATATATATTGGTGACAGTATATAAATAAAATATTTTAAAACTTTGTGATGTCACTGAGTAAGCAGTGGTAAAGTACACCTGGTTTTAGACAGCTTGCTTAATGCAGATAACTGTTAGAAATGACAGTTGCTCTACCATTACTGAATAAATTATACCTGTTTCCTGAGCTTTTGTTTGTATGAGGTAGGAATTGCAAATTGGCAAATTGACAATATAACTATGTAAGTTGTTTTTCATTGTATGCAACACTTTGTTTCCCAGATGTATGTTGAATTCCATGAGAATTATTTGTGAGAAATTAAGAAAAATATAAAGCCTCTGGATATCTCATGTAATACCTTGGCATTTGTATTTATAGTTAAAAGTTTTAATTTCACTTCCTGAATAAAAAAATTTGAAAAGTGTAAAGATGTTTGGCACATACAGATGTGGTGGGTCCAGACTAAGTGAGGATTCTCTTACTGTGGTTTTCTGTGGTTGGTTGTTTTGTTGTGTCCCCTTCCCCCCCAGGATTTGTGGTGCAGCTCCTGTTTAAAATGAAAGGGTAAAGGCAAGGAGCCTGAGACCTTAGGCATAAGCCTGTGGCCCCTTTGGCAGAGCAATAGCGAATTCTGTAGAAAGTCAGGAATGCCATCCCTCTCTTGTCAGTGGGCAGGCAGCTGGCTTGGTAGACAGGGTACCTGAATTAGAGGAGTCTGCACTCGAGGCTAAGGTTTTGGGAAAAATGCAAGTAAACTAGAACAGGTGCTGAATTTCTCTGTGTGCTTCCAGTTTGAGTATGTATACGAAGGGGCCTGCGGACCGTGTTTCGTTTGGTTTTTTCTGGTTTGATTGGGGAGAAAAGCTCAACAACTCAACGGGCCCNGGGGGAGCCTGGGCTGTTCCCCGTGCGCACCCCCGCGGGAAGCGCGGCAGAGGGGCTGGCCTCGGCAGCGTGTGTGTTTCCTGCCGAGCATGGAGGGGTTCCCGTCCCCTCTGGAGTCCGCCAAGTTCATAGCCGAGCACAGCAAAGATGTCTCCGTGGACGAGGAGGGGGCGCGGCGGGTGGCGGAGAGCCTGTTCGACAAAGCTTCGGCGGCGGAGTTCGGGCTGGCGGGGGGGAAAAGCCTCCACGAGCTGAACCCTCGGGCCGCCGACAAGGAGGCTGTGGACTGGGTGTTCCTGGTGGACACCCTCAACTTCTCCTTCTGGTCCGAGCAGGAGGAGCGGAAGTACCTTGTAAAGTACAAAGATAAAACCTACAGCGGCTACTGGTCGCTCTGCGCCGCCGTCAACAGGGCCCTGGACGACGGTCAGTGAGCGCCGNAGATGTATGTTGAATTCCATGAGAATTATTTGTGAGAAATTAAGAAAAATATAAAGCCTCTGGATATCTCATGTAATACCTTGGCATTTGTATTTATAGTTAAAAGTTTTAATTTCACTTCCTGAATAAAAAAATTTGAAAAGTGTAAAGATGTTTGGCACATACAGATGTGGTGGGTCCAGACTAAGTGAGGATTCTCTTACTGTGGTTTTCTGTGGTTGGTTGTTTTGTTGTGTCCCCTTCCCCCCCAGGATTTGTGGTGCAGCTCCTGTTTAAAATGAAAGGGTAAAGGCAAGGAGCCTGAGACCTTAGGCATAAGCCTGTGGCCCCTTTGGCAGAGCAATAGCGAATTCTGTAGAAAGTCAGGAATGCCATCCCTCTCTTGTCAGTGGGCAGGCAGCTGGCTTGGTAGACAGGGTACCTGAATTAGAGGAGTCTGCACTCGAGGCTAAGGTTTTGGGAAAAATGCAAGTAAACTAGAACAGGTGCTGAATTTCTCTGTGTGCTTCCAGTTTGAGTATGTATACGAAGGGGCCTGCGGACCGTGTTTCGTTTGGTTTTTTCTGGTTTGATTGGGGAGAAAAGCTCAACAACTCAACGGGCCCATGTGGTTTTTTGTAAATCCTTTATTTTCAATGTTGGGAATCTTCTGGAAACCTTCGGTGCCAAGAAGCTCAGTCTGCCCCCTGCTCCAGCCTGTCAGGATTTGAGGGGGCGATCCTCAGTACGAACGTGCTGCCGTGGCCCAGGCGCTCCCCCCGAGCGCCCCGCCGGNAAAAGCCTCCACGAGCTGAACCCTCGGGCCGCCGACAAGGAGGCTGTGGACTGGGTGTTCCTGGTGGACACCCTCAACTTCTCCTTCTGGTCCGAGCAGGAGGAGCGGAAGTACCTTGTAAAGTACAAAGATAAAACCTACAGCGGCTACTGGTCGCTCTGCGCCGCCGTCAACAGGGCCTTGGACGACGGTCAGTGAGCGCCGGGGGAGCGGGGCCGGGCCGGGGCTGCGGGCGAGGGGCGTCGGAAGCCGAGCGTTCCGTATTAAATGAAGGCGGTGCCTCGGAAGCGTAACACGCACTTGTGAACTGCTGCTCGCTGTGCAGGCGTCCCGTAGAGCTTGGGGAAGGGAACTGGAGGTGCTTTCAAAATACCCTTGTACTGTAACTACCTAACTCGTGTCTCTGAGTTATCTCTTCCATTCGAAAGACTTCAAGGATTGCCAGTAGTCAGCTGTGTATGAATTGGGCTATTTCACGTGTATTCTTAAGATAAATTTTATATTTCCATGGCAAATGAAAAAATGAGGCATAAAGCGAGAATCCTCTGGACTAATCTAATACCAGAGCGTCTAAAGTAAGTCTGAAAACTCATTTGCCCCTCAAACCAGTATTTTGAAGTAGTATTTTAAAGTTTTGTATTTCAGCCCAGTACTTCAGCGCTCACTCTCTTTGCTGTTCTCAGGAAAAAAAACCTGTTAGTAGGTATAGAGGAAAATTTTAATTAATTTTCTGCGTAGTTGTTTGTAAATTTAGGGGCCATTAGCATTAAAACGCTTTTTGTGAATGCACAGTCTGATTCGGATCCAAAGGAAAACAGGCCTATTCTGACTACACTAGTTATATACTGACTACGTTTGCAAGTGTGCTATGTAAACATCACACTTAAAATATGAAGACTAAGCAGCTGGGGAAAATTAGATACAAAAAGTGAGGACGGTTCCATGGTTGTATGTTGGAAATTTGTTGTCTGTAGAAGAAAGCATTGTGTGCAGTCACAAATTTAGTTTTGAGCAGCTCTGCAAGTGCTGTTATCACTGAAAACAAAGGTGGGTTAAAGAGTTGATGGACTTCTTAGATCTTCCTATAGAAGTGCTTTTCTTTAGCAGACCACTGCATTAGGTCTTTGTGTTTTGTTATATGATAGCCTAAATATCTTATTTTCACTTTTCTGAAGGAATACCTATCACCAGTGCATCCTATTTTGCCACCATGACACTTGACCAAGTTAGGCACGTATTTCGCTCTGACACAGAAGTGCCTTTGCCTTTGATTGAGGAAAGACATCGGGTGCTGAATGAAAGTGGAATAGTTCTGTTAGAGAAGTTTGGAGGATCTTTCCTCACCTGTGTTAAAAAGAGTGAGAAGAGTGCTCAGAAACTGCTACACCTTGTACTGGAACATTTTCCTTCTTACAGAGATGAAGCTGTATTTGAGGTAAGCTAGTTCTAAAGCTCTGAAAAGAAATCATACTATATAGTAACAGTAAAAGACTCTTGATAGTGTGGAACTAGTCAGGACAAGAGTCACTTTCTTTTTCCCACCAGAGGAGTACCTTTTTTTTAATACGCTGTCTCTGTCTTCATCACTTTACTGTAATTCATTTCAGTATACTCCGAGTTCTCAGTTAGATCACACCTCCTTTGTATTCATCAAATGCATAGTATTTGGGATAATTCCTGCCTGAAGAGTGAGAATCCTTTTTCCTTTGTTTTTTTTTCCCTTTCATTGAATTGCTGACAACCCTCCTCCCCCATATTCTTTTTTCATTTACCTTGAAGCTCTCTGCAGCTAATGAAGGAAATGAAACTCTGGTAGAATTAATGCACAGCTGCTGGGACTCACCCTCTAGCAGTTGTTGATTCAACAGGCATTACACAAATGACTACAGACTAGAAGTAACCCACACTTTTACAAATGTTGACAATATACTGAAGCTTTTGTTGGAAGAAACTGATGGGAATTAAGCAGTGACCATCTGGTATTTTTTGTCTCCTAGTTTTCACCTATACAGACATGATCTTTATTTAGCATCTGTGACTTATGTAGCAGCTCGTGTTCTCGGTTGCATGAGCAGTAGTACTCAGCTGTTACATCATTACATCCAAAAGACTTTATGTGAGTGACAGTACAGTCTATACTACTAGTCTGTGCAGTCTTTTCAAGGTAACTTCTTGGAATACCAGTCACTGAAGCTTTGAACCTGTTGCATTTATTGCCCTTCAGTAGGAGGTGTCATTTATTTTCTTTTGTCTCCTGCTGTGAAGCAAGATATATTTACGTGAAAAATCTGAGGTTCTTTTGAATTAATCTTTGAAGCTACTGGTTTCGTTTATTTGGGGTTTTTTTACGTTTAAAGTAATGTTCTGACAATTTTTACTATTGAAAAGGAAATATTTTCTAAGTAAAGTGATATTTTCTTATCTTTATAGTGACTGTACTCATTGACGTTATGTCTTTCATGAGATGATGCTGAGTGCTTTATAAAGCAAGCCTCCCTAAAAGCAGCAGCAGACTACAGAATGAAAAGGTCTTCCAAAAATGATCCCAGACCGTAAGCACTGACTTAGTAATAAAGCCTGTTGCATGAATATGGAAGCTTTTTTTCCGCTTTCACTAAGCAAGATGTGTATTTTGAAAGTGGTGACATGGGTCACATCATTTTTATGGCAGGTTGAGCTTCCACAAGTAAGACTTTTAAAGGGTTATGAGGGAACTGGAAGGATGGTGAAATATCTAACAGCAAACCAGTGCTTTTCAGTAACTCTCCAGAGGAGAAATATATATGATTATAAGATAAGTCCTGCATTAGAATCATACTATCACAGTCTGCTACAGCTGACCTTCTAGCGGAACTTCTGAAATTAGCACAATTATTTGACCGTGTGTTTTTCTGACTCCATATACAAAATACTTTTAATAATTACATATGTAATCACAGAAATTGCCAGTGTTCATTTTTCTGGAAAAGAAAATGCAAACCAAAACCAAAATCTCTAAAACATTTTTTTCTCCTTGGTGGATAATTCATATTTAGATTCTGTGGTGCATTTGATTCCCAGCAGGAGTTTAGATTTTAGACTATGTTGTACTCACATATCAGGTTTTTTGTGTTCTGACAGAGACTTAGTGGAGTCCTTTTTGATCTTCCAGTCACTGCAATTGCATGTATTTATCTTTTATTTACCATCCATCACCTGGGACTGAGGTTGTAAAATTCTCATGATCCTCCTATTCTTTGTTTGTTTGTTTTTATGGCAGTGCTATCACATTTTGCTCTTTGCTATCACAATACTCCTCCTTTCTTTTAGTGTCAGTATGTCATAATTAGATATATCCCTTAATATTAGCACATTGTACTGCAGAGAAGATGCAAACATCCCTGTATATGTTACTGTTTCCTGGAAAGGCAGGGTGTTGCAGAAAAAAAAGATGAAAGAAGTATAGTTGTATTGCCATCTTGAAAAAAGTTCAATTTTTTTATAAATTGTACTATCTTTACTGTCTTTCACAGACAGAATTGCAGACTGGGTAGGGCTTTAAGGGACCACAGTGGGTCAAACCTCCCTGCTCATGCTGGGTCACTCTGGAGCACATGGCACAGGATTGTGTCCAGACATTTCTTGAGTCCGTTCCGTAAGGGAGACTCCACTGATGCCTTGGGTTTTCACTTGTATATTTTTCAAATCCTGGACTGCCTAGTGTGTAACTCTGAAGTTTCTTGTAGCCTGCTCGCTGCTGTTCTCTCAGGCCAGGCAGTCATAACAAAGCCTCTCCAAGCCTGCTCTTCAAGGACGCCCAGACTGTGCTAGGCCCGAAGTGTGTAAACTAACATCTCGAGAAGGGGAGTGAGCTTGGAGAAATTACATCATTAGCTAAAGTTTTAATTGGCAAATTTATGCTGATATGCAGATGAACCAAACTTATGAAAGTGCGAAGAACTCCTGACTCATCGTCCATATTTGAGTGCATTTTGGCAGTAGTCTCTGGCTCCCCAGGGTGTACCTTTGAAGGCCTTTCAAATAAATATCCACCTTTATTCCCTTACTCCTGTCTAGTCTCTGTTTCTAGGTAGCCACTCAAGGCATCACCACAACCTCTCTGGACAACCTGTGCCAGTGCAGTCACTTGCACAGTAAAGAAGTTAAGTTCTTCCTCTTTGAGATGTAGTATCATCCACCTAGTGCTTTCCTTGCTTTCTGCTAAATCATGGGAAAATTTAGTCAAAATGCTTCACAGTCTTTTTCATATTGAGATTTTTGTATAAACTTAATAAGTTCTGTGCAACATAAAAGTTTACAGTTGAAACAATGAAATTATAAATTCATCTGCTCAGTGATGAGTTGCAGACAGTATTTTTCTTCCAAATTAAACTGCAGCATGAAATGAAAAGTTCCATTCTAGTTCTGCCTTCTTCTGCTCTTGTGAAATGGTGTGATGCTAGAGACAATCAGTTCTTTTCTACTGGAAAAATCTTAGTGCTATGAAAGATCAACACCCTTGCTTTGGGGCAGTAGGAGCTATGATAAAATTTGGTCTGTTAATTACTTGCTTGTTACCACTTCATGTGTGATGTTTCAGGTGGTGTTTTGTTATTTAATGTACAAAATCATGTATGTTCTCTAGAAGTAAGTTTGTGCGTCTATGTCAAGTATAGAATTAGGCATGGGGAAGGCAGGAGTTTTGAGGATGTTTGCAGAAGTTGTTCTTTGACATGTAGTTGACCTCAGTGTTTTTGGAGAATAGCATTTACGGACAAAAAATGTAATTTGGTATCAGGAATAGTTAGAGCATCTTGTCAGTAAACACAGAGGAGCATTCATTAAAGTTTTCACTAGAATTCTGTTTCTTTAACAGTACAGATAAACGGATTAACAAAATGTTTTAATTGTTTAGGCAAATACATGCCTATTATGCTTCTCTTGTCAAATTAAAAGGTTGGATGTACTGTAGAGTTTCTGAAAATGAATGTTGCTGGACTTTCAACTACAGTGTTTGCCAAGTGGCAGTAAAGCACGGTAAATGTGTTCTGAGAGCCAAGCATATTCTAAACAATTTTTATTTGCTGCAGTAACTTTTATTATGTTATTCCTTTATTTCAGTTTATTTATGAGCATTCCACATAATCATTGTTTGTGGTTTGATATTGTTTAGATTTTAAGATGTTTAAGACTGTCGCAGTTTTATTCTTTCTAGTTAACTAATGTTTGCTTAACAATATGATATGCTTAACATGTTATTTGCTATATTTTTTGATCAGGCACTTAAATAATCCATAAATTTATTTCTTCAGAAAAAGAAGGTGTCTTTCTACAAACGGGCACAAATACTTGTGGCTGACACATGGAGTGTATTGGAAGGCAAAGGAGATGGCTCTTTTGATGATATTTCTAGTCTGACGATATTTGCTGACTACAGAATTCCTCAAGTTCTTGTTCACTTAAAAGCAATGAAGTATTCTGAAGAATTAATGAAGAAACTACATGAAGGTTTGTTCTGTCCTTGCTAATATCAAGTAATCTTACCACCTGACATTGTAGACTAAGGCTAGTTCTAAAATTTAATGTGTTGTCCATGTAAGGTCCATTTATTTCCTCCTGTGAACAAGGATTTCTTAGTGATGACATAACAGGAAGGAACTTTTTCTCTGACCATGATCTTGAGTGAGATCTTAAGGTTACTTTTTGATAAAGATCTAACTGTTATGTGGATTAAACGTTGATAAGGGAGGGATTAAAGAGACTGAAAGATAATTGATTTCTGAGTTTCTGAAAAGCTGCTCTTGCAAAACCACTTTTCAGCATGAGAATAGTTAGGATTTTTGAGGTTTACGTGAAAGAAACAATGATTTTGTCATTAATTCAAATATGATGTAAAAGTGTAGGAATTCCTCTTTATTTGTACTGAACTGCTAGTTAATAAGCAAAGCAATATTAAAAGCATCCATTAAAAAAAAATACTGCTGTTAGTGAAGTTAATTGCATGTGACTAGAATGTCATTTTTAAGCATGGTTTCATCTTCCCATGGTTTCATCTTCTTCTGAATGATACTAACTTCATTGTTAGTACTTACTAACAATGAATTTTAGTGAATAAAAATTAGCCAATCTCTTTTGCACTGTAAAATGACTGTATTTAGATGTAGAACTGCTATTATGCAATTTCAGAAATACTCAGGAAGATGAACAGATGAATGCAGTCACCCATGAATCTTAATAGAATGACCATACATATATTTGTGTTTTTATGCATATCTGTATATTAAATAGACCATGTGGACATTTTATCCTTCCATTAATCTTAATGAGAACATTGCCATTTAAATAATTCCACTGGTTCTCTTTACTTTTAGTTTTTTTGTGGAGTTGTTTGTTTTTAATTTCAAAATCTTAGACTTCAGTTATCCTGGCAGAAAATATACTATGAAGTATAATAATTAGATACTAAAAAGTATACTATAATAAACGACTTATCTTTTTTGTCTCCACGAGCAAAGAAATGATCATACGGTTTGCAGTACACCCTGTTCCTAAAGCAGTTCCTTAGAATACAGGATATTGTTTGAATTGAATGGGAGGGAAGCTTCTAAGTGCGTAAGGTAAAATTAAAGTAACCATTAGAAAATGTGTAGCAACATTGTTATCAGTTGTAGCACAAGTCATGAGAACTGGAACCCTGAAACAGAATAAATGTGAAGGGGGAAAAAAGAGCAAATTTAGGCAGTCCTTGGCGTTCTGTCTGTTGCATGTAAATGGATTGCTGTCTCTTGTGCCTGCAGGAACACTTTTCCAGTCTGGAGACAAAGAAGAGGTAGAGATCCGTGGCTGTTCTATTTGGTGTTGTGCACTGATTTGTAAGCACCTTCAGGAGCTCTATCAGAAGAAGGGTCAGGACATGCATGAAAAGATCAATGCGGTTTTACTCGATTATTATCTTTGGGACTATGCCAGAGATCACAGGGAAGAGATGAAAGATATCCCGTTCCACCGAGTACGGTGTATATATTACTAAGTCCAGTCCAATAGCTGTTGTATTGTTGCCTTATCTTTTGAACTGCAGTTTTGCTTTTCATATGGTGGTTTGTCATGCCCTAACTTGGAACTGTTAAATCAAATGCTTGTTTTCTGGTTATGTATTAACAATGTGCCTTTTTTTTTCATTGTTTTTTTACCTTTTCTTTTAATGTTTTGCTTGCCCTGACTGGAATTAATGCTGTAAACTTTGCAGGCAACCATGTCAAGGCAGGGTTTGTTACTACTGCTTCAGACTTCATGTTGGTGTACGTGGCTGCCTGTGCACACAGCCAGGTGTGCGTGCAGACCCTGTGGTGTACCTTGCTCTCTGGCCCCTCCCTGTACCTGCCCATCCCCTCTCACACCTGCACGGAGGTGGCAGGTGCTTGGCACATGCTTTACTGCTCAGAGATGAAAGTGGAACTCGTCCATTTGTCCAATAAACAGTGCTGTGACAGACGTGCCATGGGGTGTATCTGTGTTTTTACTGCTGGGGTGAGATGGGGGGCTCAGTCCACGTGGGGAGGGAGCTAGGAAGGAAGGGAAGGGAGGAATCACAGAGTCACACAGATTGGAAAAGAGCTCTGAGATCATGGAGTCCAACCTGAACACCACTTTGTCCGCTAGACCATGGCACTGAGTGAGCACCTGGTCCAGTCTTTCCTTAAACACCTCCAGGTACTGTGACTCCACCACCTCCCTAGGCAGCCTGTTCCAATGTTTAATCACCCTTTCTGTGAACAAATTTTTCCTGATGTCCAACTTTCCCTATCACAGCTTGAGGCTATTTCCTTTTGTACTGGCACCTGTTGCCGTTGAGAAGAGGCCAAACACCGTCTTGCTACACCTTCCTTGCAGGCAGTTGTAGAGAGCAGTAGGGCTCCTCTGAACCTCC
>VZRR01003435.1:589789-674336 GCA_013398015.1 Oreocharis arfaki | reverse complement strand
CCCCCGCCGCCTCGCCCCGGCCCTCGCTCCGGCCCGGGCCCCTCGCGCGGCAGCGGGGCACGGCGCGCTCCCCGGCCCGAGCCGCTCCCGACACCCGCCTCTGATACCCTTCCCGGCTGCTCCTCAGGTTTGGAGACGTTGCAAACACGGAAAATGTGCTGGGCCGCCCTCACAATACCCCTGCAAGCGAAAACGTTGTCATTATGTTTGCCTCTGCCTTATGGCAGCCGCGGGCATTGACGCCCAAGTATCTCTCTAGCTTTGGCCTGTTGGGAATATTTCCTTCCTTTATAAAATAGATTCTTAGGAAATTGGGGTTCCCTCCCACACCTGGGACATGGTTTGTTAATTTATTTGTTTGCTTGTTTGTTTATTAATATAACTTTAAAAGGAGAGTAGGAAATGTTGGCACTTAAGAACAGCACTTGCTAGGGGGTAAAAAAGTATTGCACTCAGGTAACTAAACTCAGTTATCAACCAAAATGTCTTTTTAATCTGTAGTTAGTGTGTTTATGTACCTGTTTCTGATTGCTGTGTCCCTTATGATCCAAGTCTTGACTCATTCTCATTCTTTGCTTCCTTGTTCTTATGCTCAGTCAATAAAATGGGGCTTTTCTCTTTTCAAACTTCAGAGGGTTTCTCACCTGTGGTCCTCAAACTGAAATGAATAAAATGAAATGCAAAAGCTCTTCTCTTTGCTGCTGCAAGACAACACTGTTAGGTTTTCAACAAACTTGAATTTTGGGGGCTTAGCTGATTTCTGCCAGTTCAGTAATACAACTTTCTTGAAGTGCATTTGCAATGTGTTTGAGGGCAGAAGTTCAGCAAACTTTACCTTGCATGACAAAGATTCTCAGAATTAGCAACAACAACAGAAAAGATCTGTGTGGGATGCCATGCAGGTTTTTGAATTCTAGTGAAAAAGAGCTATAAAGAAAGGCAATTCCTTAATATTTACAAGTGTGCTACTGTGCAATGCTTGTGCTGCAAGAACGAATATGCACCAAGCAATATACGGAACCATGTATGCTAAAATTATAATTACTAAAAAATAATTACATATGTTCTTAAAGTTTCAGATCAAAGTCAGAGGAATGCTTTACATGTAGTAACAAAACACATTTAAAATCACACTTCTTTGTGCTTGTTGAGTTAGAAGTGTTTGTACTTTGTAAGTAGAAGAGGGTATTGAAACATGTATGTACATACAACTTTTGGAGAAAAAGGTTTTATTTGACTGATTTGTGTTGTCTATGCAATATGAATGGAGGATCAGGAAAATGAGAGGATCCTTTGTAAGCCTTTGCTTTATTAACAGTGTTTATATATGTATCAGCAAGCTCCTATGATATTGTTGCTTTGTATGACTGTGTTATATTCAAACAGGAAATCAGGGAACTTTCAGACTTAAGTCTGCTAGCTTGGAAATTAATAGATGCAAAAATGATTTATTAATTAATTAAACAGTTATTAATAGAGCTGCATTTATATCAGATACTTTTCAAGATTGTAATGGTACTTACATGTTCCTTAGGAAATCTCAACTTTGAACTTCAGGAGATTTATTCTATTGTATTATATAACATGGAAAACTTTTTTTCTTAGTTGCAGACAACTGTGAATGAGGTGAACAGAGGAGTGGTAACAGATTTCTTCTTGACTGTGTGAATACTGACTGGGAAGCACAGGGGTGGAGTGTGGCATGGAGGAGATCCCAGTTAAAGTTGCAGTCCGAGTCAGACCTCTGCTTTCCAAAGAAATACTTCATAACCACCAAGTGTGTGTCAGATTAGTCCCAAATGCTAAACAGATTATCATTGGAAAGGACCACGTCTTCACTTTTGATTTTGTATTTGGCAAAAACTCAACCCAAGAAGAAGTTTATGCTGTTTGCATTAAGCCTCTTCTAGTGTCCCTGACTGAAGGATACAATGCTACAGTGTTTGCGTATGGACAGACTGGTTCTGGGAAGACTTACACCATTGGTGGTGACCACATTGGTAGGTAATAGAATGGTTTTTGGTTTTTGAGGTTTTTTAATCGGTATACAGTATATTTGTGCAAGTTAAATATTTATTACGTAGCAGATGATGCTGCAGAATTTTAAGGACCAAGGAAAAAACTTGTAAT
The DNA here is from genome assembly GCA_013398015.1 of Oreocharis arfaki. Lineage (NCBI taxonomy): Eukaryota > Metazoa > Chordata > Aves > Passeriformes > Paramythiidae > Oreocharis > Oreocharis arfaki. The sequence continues at coordinate 672,206 of VZRR01003435.1, read as the reverse complement.
AAAAAACCAAAGCTTCCAAAATTTATGTGATAATTAAAGTTCTAAAAACTTCTCCATAAATCAGACTATACCAAAAATATCTAAGAAAAAACCCAATTTATTAAGTGTTCTTTAACATTCCACATTTTAATATGCAACTTAAATTAGAACTTTTTTCTGAAATGTAGTGGGTTTGACGATTTTTCCAGTGTTTATCTTACCTTGAAAATGTCTGCATTAGGCACTTAATTGTTTGCTTTCTCGCTACATGTTGGGTTTGTTTGGGGTTTTTTGAGAGAAATTTCTGTGACATTGAAGAAATTTATGATTTAATTATTCCAAATGGATATAAATAGAGTATTATAAATATCTTGGTAGAGTCTTCCTTTTATTTAGAATCATAGGATCACAGAATTGTTTAGGTCGAAAAAGACCCCTAAGATCATAAAGTCCAACCATAAACCCAGCATTTTCAGGTCCACAACTAAGCCTGTTCCACTGGTTGACCACCAGTGAAGAAATTTTTCCTAATATCCAATCTAAGCCTTCTCTCAGGTGCAACCTGAGGTCATTTCCTCTTTTCCTGTCACTTTTTACCTGGGAGAGGAGACGGACCCCCACCTTGTTACACCCTCCTGTCAGTGAGGTCTCTCATGAGCCTCCTTTTCTCCTAAACAACCCCAGCTCCCTCAGCCATTTCTCACAGGACTTGTGCTCCAGACCCTTCACCAGCCTTGTTGCCCCTCTCTGGACACACCCCAGCCCCTCAATGTCGTTCTTACAGCGATGGGCCCAGAACTGAACACAGCACTCAAGGCGTAGCCTCACCAGTGTGGAGTACAGAGGGACAATCACTGCCTTGGTCTTGCTGGCCACACTATTGCTGATAGAGGCCAGGATGCCATTGGCCTTCTTGGCCCCCTGGGCTCACTGCTGGATCATGTTCAGCTGCTGCCCACCAGGACCCCCAGGTCCTTTCTGGCTGAGCAGCTTTCCAGCCACTCTGCCCCCACCTAGCCTGTAGTGCCTAAGGGGAGTGTTGTGATTTAAGGGCAGGACCTGGCACTTAGCTTTGTTGACCCTCATACCATTGGCCTCTTCTGCTTATTGTTGTAGCTTCACTTCTATTCCCTTCACTAGTAGTTATTTAATGTTTCTGTAAGTAGCATTGCTAGCTAAATTGTTTTGGTAGTGGATGTCACACTCTAAGGCTGATCATAGCTGTACAATTATAGCATTTTAGTTTAATAAATATATTTACTAAATTAATTGTTAGATGTGAACAGCCCTTTAGTTTTTCGGTAAAAAAGATTCTTGGTATCATCTCATGGGCAAACAGCTTCCGTAGTCTTGGATAAAGAACACAGATTATTAATGGAAGCATTGTCCTGTCCTGAATACTTTTTTTAAAAGTAGAGTTTGGCACTAGTGTTCCATGTTTACTTTGAAAAAATAGGAAATTACTGTTAATGTTGGTCTCACCATAAATCTTGTCTCACCAAGTTACTGATGATTTTGCTTTATGTAAGTAGAATTAATAGTTTCTCAAACCCTTGAGATCTCATTGCTAACCATAGTAAGTAGGGATAAAGGAGAAATCTGTACTCTGGGGAATATAGTTTTAAAGCAGACTCCATATTTTTCAAACTTGCATGACTATAACATTATGTAATTTAGAACTTAAATTTGAATCCCAGTACTGGATGCAAACAAAAATTCTGACACGCTCACACACACACAAAAAATGCCTTGTGAACAATGAGCTCTTCAAATTCCTTAGTATGTTGCATACCAAATATCACAGACTTCTCTCAATTTTTGGTCTTTGTAATTTATGTGACAGAATGACTGCAAGTCTCTGTGACATTTGTGCTTGTATTTTAGCATCAGTTGCAGTGGATGAAAGAGGCATAATCCCACGAGCTATTCAGGAATTATTTCAGCATATTTCTGAACACCATAATATTCACTTCCGTGTGAAGGTATCCTATATAGAGGTTTACAAGGAAGAACTTCGAGATTTGTTGGATTTGGAAACCTCTGTAAAAGAACTACATATCCGAGAAGATGAGAAGGGAAATACAGGTAGGATTTCAGCTCTAAAATTTGGTGGTTTGGGTTTCAGTTTGTGTCCAAATTATTCTCATTTTCTGTTGAAAGTGCTTACTTATTACTAACAAATAAAAGGAAAAAAAAAGTTAAAGTTTCAGAATATGAACTCAGTTTAGCTGTTTGGAAGCATTTTGGGGTTTAGATGCCTGTGAGCAATATAGATGTTCTATTATATGGATGGAAATGGCGACAAGTGGTAAAGTAAATATACAATTATTGTTTCTGCAAATTCTGTCTAGAAACTAAATAGTGTGTGATTATTCACTTGAATCTATATTTTAAGATTAAACCATTGCTTTTCCCTTTGAAATTACAATCATTAAGTCAATTATATTGCAAATATCTGCTCCCCTTTTACAATGAAATGAGTGGAAGAGACCACTTCATTAAGAGGAGGGGGAGTAGATACTTTTGAAGGCTTCTAGATTAACACTTGCACTATAGGTATCCTGTTCATCTCATGAAAATGCTAGAAGAATCCACATCAAAGATATTTTATTCTGAACGTATGTAATCTGTTTTAGGTTTAGCTTTTATTTTCGTTTATATTCTAATTGTTGTGTTTACTCTAGTTTTGTTATACTGTTGTGTTGAGCTGTCATGGGTTTTTTATTTGTAGCTGGGAGAAGGCACTAGTTTAACACAAATATTACAGACAAAATCTTTGCTTCAAAGGGATCCCACAATATATTTGAAATTATTTCTTTTCTTCAGTACAGTTAGAGTCAGCTTCAGTAAATTGTGCTAGGATGTTTTCCATCTTTCATTAAAAGAAAAATGTGATAAAAAATATGATTAGTAAGAGTACTTCGTAGAAGTAAGCTTACACTTTATTAGATTACTAACAGATACCTGTCCCAAGGGCCCAACTATCTGCACTATTCAGAATAGAAATTCTGTTCTTAGTACAGGCTGGGGATCATTTTTACTAAAAACTTCATGGTTTTTAGTTGTTCTTTTGAACTGGCAAAATATCCTTTGAGCTGACTTTGCTCATACTTTTTCTACCTAGCGCTAGACTGTAAATTGCATAAGGTAATGTGCAGTGTGCAACGTGAAAATGAGTTGTGTCTTGTGTGTAAGATATTATTTCAAATGTTATGATGCAATACACCCATATGTTAAATATCTGCAGGTTTCAGATGTGTTGTACCTCATGCTTTTCACATATTGTAACTTCTATTTCTATAGCTATATGCTATGACCTCATAATAATGCAGGCTTGTCTATTTCTCTAACACATGTTTATAGTTATTGCTGTAAACTTTTGCTGGAGAGTTTTAGAATTAATTAAATTATTCTTACTTTCACCTGGTTTGGTGTTTGAAGTGATTGTCGGTGCCAAGGAATTCCAAGTCGAATGTGCAGATGAAGTGATAAGCCTGCTGGAAAGTGGCAATGCAGCTCGTCACAGAGGCACGACACAGATGAATGAGCACTCTAGTCGATCTCATGCCATTTTTACCATCAGTATTTGTCAGAAGCAGTCTGCAGAGTATCAGAATAATACTGATGCTGCACAGGATTCGATTGCTTCCAAGTTTCATTTTGTGGATTTGGCAGGATCAGAGAGGGTAGCAAAGACTGGAAATACTGGTGAACGCTTCAAAGAATCAATTCAGATCAATAGTGGTCTCCTGGCCTTGGGAAATGTCATCAGTGCCCTTGGAGACCCAAAAAGAAAAAGTGTACATATTCCATACAGGGATGCTAAAATCACTCGTATTCTGAAAGACTCCCTTGGAGGAAATGCCAAGACTGTCATGATAACATGTATAAGTCCATCCTCACTGGACTTTGATGAATCTTTAAATTCTCTCAAATATGCCAACAGAGCAAAAAACATCAGAAATAAACCAGTAGTAAATTACAACCCAGAAAAAGACCGCATTGATGAAATGGAACTTGAAATCAGATTGCTTCGGGAAGCTTTGCAGAACCAGCAGGTCAGTAATCAGCATTTACACGACTTAAATGAAGAAAAAGCCCGTATCAGTTCACTTGAGGAGCAGCTCACCCGCCTTCAGGTTCAGTATTTCAGTTACAGAAATTGTGTAGATGAAGCCTTCCCCTTTCTGGTTGATTTGAATGATGATATTAGCTTAAGAAGAAGTCAGCGGGACAGGTTGCAGAGCTGGATCACTATGGTACAGAAAGTAAGGAAGGAAGCTCTCACCATCCAGGAAACTGACACAGGGCCTGAGACCAGCCCAGACCCACATCACATCACAATTCTTCAGCTGAAGAGGGAACTAAAGAAATGCCAGGTATTTAATTATAAGCTGTTTATTTAAATGACTAAGTGGAAAAGCAATCTGCGAAAATTTGAACTCAATTTTGAAAGCTGGATAAAACTGTCATCTGTACTTAATTTGACAATTAATTTACAATTTTGTATAATTTCATTTGGCTAATCTCTGGGACATAGGTTTATTTTAATGGATGTCTGAATACACAATCAGTGACAACAGAGATAAGTGAAGTAATGTTATATTTTCTCTAGTCAGTTTCAAGATGACTCTTGAGGCTGAGATGTTTTATCTGTTAGATTTTTGGTTTTAGCTATGCTAGTGTGCTAGGTCTGGCTGGGATGGAGTTAGTTTTCTGTATAGCATCTCTGAGGGTGTTTTAGATCTGTGACCGAAACAATGATAATAACACAGTAATGTTTACGCTCTTGCTGAACAATGTTTTATACAGCGACAGGCCTTCTCTTTTTCTGCCTCTGCCCCCAAGTAAAGAGATTGGAGAGTACATGAATAGTTGGAGACACAAACACACAACGAAGTAGATGACCTGAATTAATCAGAGAGATTTCATACCATATAACATGATGCTTATCAATAAAAAGGGAGAGGAGGAGGTTTAGGAAGATTAGCTGTATTTTGCCCAGAACTGGTTGAGCATTAGTCAGCCCTGGGAGGTGGTGGGCAATAGCCTTTCCATCATCTGTTTTGTTTTATTTTCTTTCAGTCTTTCAGTTCATCATCACTTACTGATCAGTTTCTATCTTGACCCACAAATTTTCTTGGTTTCACTTTCCCTTGGCTTTTCCTCTGTCCTTCTAGGAGATGGGGGTAGGGGGAAGTGAAAGGACAGCTCTGTGTGCTTAGCAACCTACTGGGGTAACCCACAACAGTCTATTTTGGAGCCCAACTAGTGGCTCAAGGCCTTCAAGATAATAATAGATTTGATTAGAGTGTGCTAGATTAAACTTGTGGCTGTTAATACCTGTTTAGTTATGTTGCAGGTCATGAAGCTGCATGTTTGCTTTGGCCGCTGATTTGTGTGTGTCCTTGAATATTCAGATGCTTGATTGCTTTCTAGCTGTACAACAGCCTCCAAGAACCATTAATGACTATTTTCAGATAGTCATTAAAATGCATTTTTGCTGTTTTGTTTGCTGTTTATCACTTTGTTTCATTTGCTTGGGAGAGCTATGACAAAACCACTGGTTATCAGCCTAATCTGGTACTCGGGTCTTACATTGTGGATGTCCCAGTACTCCAAGAACCACTGTATGGATAAAACCAGCAGCTATACTTTCCCCCTCTTCTTCTCTGAGAGACATTTTGTTGAGAGAGAGGAAAAAGTGGCACCTATCCCTTCTTCTCCTCCAGGACAGTTTTTTGTAGCCTTGATGTAGTGGCTTCAGAGTTTCTTCATTATCCTTATGTAATCAGACTGTTCATACTGGTGTGATCCCGACTTTGATTATTATCCGTAAGGTTAAACAGCTATTTGGGGTTGCTACACAGGAACGTGGTCTGAGGTGATTGATCACTGGGGCGTCAGTATGTATGAGAAGAGTTGGGCAGGAACACAGGGCCATTGCTGCCCTGACTGGTCATGATTTCATTTCTGAACAGGTTCATTAACCGCTCAAACAAATACATCATTTGAAGGAGCAAAGGTGAAACACAGACTTCTATAGCTGTGTTGGATCTGCCGCATAAAGCCAGTGTCCAGTGCCCTTAGAAATGCAAGAGGTTCTGGTCTAAAAGCCCACAAACAGGCTTGTGGTGTTCTGAGAATGAGAAGGTCTATTGGTCTGAGGCCACACAGGCACTAAGGCACTAAAGCAGAGAATCCTCAACTGTAATACTTGATCTTGAAGTAAAGAAGAAACAGTGGAAGCAGAGATCAAGTTAATAAGAGAAGAAGCAGCTCCTACTCAGGAGGAGAGAGGAAGAGTCACAACAGGCAGCCTGTTCTGCAGCAGGATAGGAAAGGAAAGAGACTAATCATAAGAGATGGAAGCTACCTGATTGCTATCCATGGTTTAGCTTCAAGCTAATGTCTAAAGATTTTGCCTGACAAGATGACCTAATTGCTACCTGGTTGCTCCAGAGCTCGAACAGTGGAGCTAACAGTCTGGAACTAGAAGGTAGGGAAACACATCAGCTGAGATCCTTTGCTAGGGTTTGTGGGATTGACAGAGGGATTGGAAGAGGGTCAGCCACCTCCAAGCTCCAGAGGTAACTCCTATTGAGCATGAAGACAAAGTACTCTCTTAAGGAAGATACTGTCACCCAGTGAGGCATGTGGACTGCCACAGAGGAACATATTTAATGTCTGAGGGAATCAGAGGTGGTGGAGGTGGTCTGCAGTGACATGGACAATAACCAGGCCTCAAAAGATCCGAACAATATATAGTGCACATGATCTGAGTGGCAGAAGTTTGTACAGAACACATGGACATCATATGACAGCAACCTAGTAAGGCTGAATTAGGCTGACTTTGTGGCACCAACTTTGTACAGACCAGTATGCCAGCCCTAGTGATTTACTCAAAAGCTCTATTCCCTCTCCTTGCTATGGGCCTGCATCTTAGTTGTGGAAAGACTGTTACACAACTCAAAAGAGAATGGTCTAGCAACTCATAAGAGAATGTGGATAATCTCTTAACCTCCTTGCTTGACTAGGCCAGCATATTGACTACCTTGAGTAGGAATTTCCTCTGCTTAAGGGAAAGGGAGCCATGGTCCCATGACACATGCCACCCTGCAGTTCTATCTGCATGACTGTGAAAAGGGTATGAGAGGTCGGGCAGTGCACCTGTTTTGGTCCTGGAACTCTGTACATGAATATGGGGGAAAAGCAGTGGTTAAAAAGGGTTTTCAAGGAAGATTACTGTTCCAGTTGCTGTCAGCCAGTTCCTGAGATGCAGTAGACCCCTTCCTGTCTCTGATACTGATTCAATGGATTTATGTCCCTCTGGATTTGAACCCTATGCTTCTACCCTGTGTTACAATCTCCTCTAATCACAGAGGAGAAAAGAGAACTCTCTGTGAATAAAATGGAAAGAATGCTGAGTTTCAATTATTCCCTGAAATGAGATTAAAACCAAATGAGGTTATATGTTGATACCAAAAAATTGATACATTCTATTTAACAGTAAAAGAGGCAAAGAGAAAGAGAGAAAGAAAAAAAAGAAGACAGAAAGATAAAAGGAAAGAAAGAAAGGGAAAAGGAAGAAAGAAGGGAAGGAAGAAAGAAAAAGAAGGAGGAGGGTGGGGGGACAGGAAGACTGGCAGAGACAGATTAAGTAGAAACATACCACCCCTCCATGGATCTTAACGATGTCTCATTGATCCACTCCATCTGGTCTTCATGGTGGTGAGCGTCCCCCGCCAAAAGCATAGAATCCATTGGATTAATATACATTTGGGCCAGGTGGGAACACCCAGGTGCTTCTCCTGAGGATGAGCCAGGTTTGACACTGTCCTTTGCAAGACTTTGTGTCAGTTGCATCACTTTGCATCATGTGCAGTCCTCTGGTGTAGGGTCCAGAGAATACTTCAGGGGGGCCTTTGATGGATCTTGACACCCCCTCAGCTGCCGCTCGTGTGAATGCCCTATAGATGTGGCTTTCCTGGGGTGGGGGCCCTGCAGCTGAGCTAGTCTGTGTGGTGGAGGATGAGAAAGAGGTGCCTTTGATCAGAGGTTTTCACATGCACCCGAAACCCTCCTCTTCCCCGCTTTGGTGGGGGGAGAGTCTGTGCAAACCTGGCAACAGATAGGCCTAGGGCTATGGCCTCTGCCCTGAAGCTGCTGGGCTTGGCTCTTCTGTGAGTGCTCTCCAGCCTTATCCATTACTTCCCAGGCCTGAGATGCTTTGAACAACAGTGTCACTTTTACTATCTCAAATAGCCTTAGTCAGTTTAACTCACAGTTCAGGGTTTCGGTCAGGAGCCCAAAGTGTGGGCTTTGGTGGTGCAGCTTCATTGTACAGTTTTGCCATAACAGGCAAAAATCTTTATGACAGTGTTTAAGCCATGAGTGGTAATGTTTCAGTCTCTGACACCATGGAAGGGCTGGTGTGCACATGTGCTGGTCTGTTGTAGGATCATACAACAGTTCTGGTAGCACAGCATGGGCTCCTGTCCTGAGTGATCACTGTAATCAGACAGAACACACATCATGGACTAAATAAACTCAGTGGACATTTTATGGGTGTTTTACAGGAGTGGCCTATAGACTAAAGGAATGATACCTGTGCATAAGTCAAAGGATGAGAAGGGAAGGAAGGATGGTTAAAAAGGTTGCATTGGATAGTGTGGAGCTTGAGCATGACATAAATGGTGTGGAATATGGAGTGGAGATTGTACTAAGTTTGACTGGGATAGAGGTAATTTTCTTAATAAATGCTTGCAGGTTTGCTGTGTTTTACATTTCTGACTAGTACAATGCTGATAAAACACCAGTGTTTTAGGTCTTGCTGAAGAGTGTTTGCACAGCATCAAGGGACCGACTCTCTTTCTCTGTCTGTGACACCAGTGAATAGATAGGGAGGTGTGCCCAGAGACAGGGGAAGCACAACCAGGCAGATGACCCAAGTCAACCAAAGAGATATTTCACTCCAGATGACATGCTCAGAGATTGGAAGGGGGAGGAGGGGGATTTATTTATGTTAGCTGTCTTTTTGCTCAAGAGCTAATGGGCATCAGTCTGCCCTTTGGAGGCAGTGAGTGATTTGTTTTGCATTAATTAACTACCTTTGCATTACTTGCATTGTTTTCTCTGTTCTTCCACTTCACCTTCACTTACTGAACAATTTCTGTTTTGTCCCACAAGTTTTCTTTCTTTTTACTCTTCCTTGAGGTTGGGGGCTTGGAAGTGAGGGAATGGCTATGTGTGCTTAGTTGCTTACACAGGGAAACCCTCAACAGTTGTCCTGCAAAGTCAGAAATTGTTTTGGATCCTGCAAATATATTACTCTGTCAGAAGCATTACAGATATAATTACAATACAGATAATTTTCAAAAATATCAGTGAATTTACAGATTACCCAGGGACTATGTTTTGCAACTTTTGTCTAACATTATCTAATACTATGTATGTAATATGCTAGTCTAACATTACAAAGTTACAGGTGTGTCTCATCTCTTATCTCAGTAATTTCCTAAACTGTATTTCTTCAGCTATGGTCTCACAAAACCTCCTGTATTTCCTTTCCCATTGCCATGCTTTTAGCTAACTGAGTTTCTAAACTATTTGCAGATTTCATTGTCAAATCACTTTGCTAACATTTGCTTTTGTATTAAATTTCACCTTTTTCTTTTTGGTGACATCATCCATCTTTATGGTTTTCCAAATGAGGTGAGAATTTCAAAACAACATCTGGGAGTCTTAGCATGCAGATATCCCATGAATATCACATCATATCAGTAGCTCTGACTAGCTGTTTCTCTCACAGCAGATAATGGTCTTGGACAACAACCTATGGGGAGAAGAGCTCTCAGCCTTCTGAGAGCATGGTAATGTCTCCTAGCAGAACTGACACAGGATCAAATAAATAATTCTTTTTGGAAACATCCCCATATACATTTAGGAAGTACATATATTGGATGTGCTTAGTTAAAATGTTGACTGTGAAAATCAAAAGATTACTGTATAATGAACAGAATCCCAAATCAAAATTAATTTTATGACTTAAAACAACTGTACACTAGTTGGAAACTGAGTGAAGTTCTGATGCCAGATGAACACCTCAGAAGAACTAATTTGAGTTTGTCATGTAGTGGAAGAAGGCAGTGCTCCAACAAATTAGAATTTTGTAACATCAACCCATTTTTATTTCGCAACCGAACTAATAAACCTATTGATTGTTACCAGGCAAGTGCATAAACAAATTTTGTCTTTGTTCTCAATCAAGCTAAATCACAGCTTTTTTTCTTCCTTCTTGATTTTTTTCTGTGGCTTGTTTTAAAAGTCTGTTTCCCAGGTTCAAAACAGTGTAAGACCTGGGCTTAAACTTACACTTCCCCAGGTGAGTATGTCATCCACAGCCAGGAAGAGATGGTTAGAGAAAGGCTAAAATAAATGACACAGTACAGACTCTAGAGCAGGGTTTGCTTATGGACAGATTTAATAAGTAGTAGTAGACCTATTCTTGTTGGTACATACACATTTCTTTGCTAGCAGCTATTGTTGCCTGGATAATGCTGTCTTACATGATATTAAAATACTGGATTAGCCGTAGCTAACACCCAAACTCATTCATATGGCCACCAGCAGGACTCTTGGAGAAAAAAATAGAAAGAACAGGAATGAGAAGGTTGGTGGATTGATGTAACGTTTCAATACTTTTTATTTGGCTTCTGCAGGCTTTCTGGAAGAGTAACAACATTTGGAAGTCTTCTTCAATCAATATCAGTTCATTCACGAGAAGAATTCTTGTGGTTTCTTTAATCTTTAATCTGTTACCTGAGTTGCAGATTGAGGACAGCTGTTCTTATTGTTTTCATTTGAGAAATGTATTAACCACAAGAAGCTGTGATCTTGTGGCTACATGTGACAGCATAATAAAGAGAATTATTGAATTTAATATATACTTCAGTAAATTAGGTTTGGTTGTCAGTACATTATTTTCTTTGGAAGAATGAAACTTGTCAGAACAAAATCAATAGATGAAACAGAAGTGAAGTATTAGCTGCTAGAATCTGCAGATAACCACTTAGACAATTTGATACACATACCTCAAGACTTTGCAGTTCTGGTCGTGTCTTTTGAAAAAAAATGAGGTTTTATTTTGATTTATATTCCAGTTGTAGGAATAATAATGTCCCTTTCACCCAGCTGAACTTGTCTTTTATTATCTAGCAGGTACTAGTTATGGATGAAGAACTATTTAGCCAGAAGAATCATGAAGTGCAGATACTGAAGAATCAGATAAAGACATTACTACAAGAAAAGGAAGAACAACAGGAATTTTTAAAGGAGGCTCAAGAAACACAGAGATTACAGGTATTTTTCCTCTGGTACACATTTACCTGTATTGAAGCATCCTTCTACCATGTGAATGCATTACACACGTCACTCAGAATTTTTTTTTACTTAACTACCAGTCAATACTAGGGAAATTTTGTTTGAATTAGAGCTGTATCACTGAACTGAATGAGTTAGGTTCATCTCCTGGATGCATCACAGTAACATGATTCCTGGAGACAATATGAGCCTAGCTGTGCCACAAGCCTCCTGTGAAACTTGAAATGAACCATTCATGCTCTCCATGCTTCCTGAAGCATAACCCTCTCCCCAGATATGTATCATTGTTAAGGAGTTTCAGGAAAATTAATAGATTAGGATTTGAATGACTTTGAAAGAGTCTTTAGAAACTAAAAAAGAGTATAAAGATCCTATAGAATGCTTTAACTGAAAAGTTATATAAAAACTTATTTTGTTACAGCTTTATTAAGAATTAGAGTATTGTCCACTTTTGACTTTATTAGACAGAATTCCTTCCTAACTTTCTTATCATTTACCATTAGAGAAAACTGAGTTGAAAAGTTGAAAGTGAGGTTGAAAGTGAGTTGAAAGTGAGGTACTGACAAAGAGGCTGCTTGCCTCTTTCCTTCTGTAGCTTCATTAGCAAGCACCCCTGAGCTTGCTAATGAAATTATGATGGCTAATATATGCATAACATTTCAAGGTCGAGAAGACTGCAAATAGAATAGTTGGCATTCTCCTGGTGTTGCCTGACATATGGAAGACAGATAATTAATTATATGAATATTTAAAAGAGAAAAGCCTAAACATGGATAGCTAGTGCTCTTCTTATTATACTTTTTCTGCTTTTTCCTCTTCTTTGCTGATGGCTTGGGGAGAGTCAGTGCATGAAAGGTAAGTAAACTAGTCATGATCTTTTTCTTTCCTCTGTCACTTTCTTTTCTGTCACTTCTGGCTAGACTTGTTTTTTTAGCCTGTACCCCACGGCTTATACTGTGATAATGCTTATATAAATTCTGGAGGTTACAAGGTAGCTGTCACAGTGTAGACAGAAGGTTATTTCAGTATCAGAGACAGGACCGAAGCTTGAGAGCTTTCAGGCACCCTTTTGGCATTTAGTTCACTAAACTGTCACTTCTAATTAATAGCATATGTAGGTAGAATAATGAAAAGCAAGTGCTTCTGTCAAATATTTTACGTTGTATTAACAGGCATATGTAATTTAATGATACATGTTAGAATAAGGACTTTAAGAGTAGCAGGTATGAGGTAAAAATATTTATACACAAATGTATTTATGCAATGGGTATTACACTGTGGAGTTATATGTACAATTGCATCAGGGACAGATAGCTTCAAGGTGTGTGGAGGTTAACAGCAGGTCAGCAAGCCTGTCTGAGTCTGAATCTGACATTGATCTCAGCACAATCCGTGTCTGCCCGTGAGACACTTAATCAAGAGAAGCAAGAAATTCAAAACAATAAAGAGAGTAAACGGCAGATACAGCTGCAGCTGGCTTTTGTTTGGAGTCCTGGGATGCCTATGTTGTAGATAACTAATAATAGTATGGTGTAGTTAAAATAGCCAGTGAATCTATTGTAGTAGTTAAGCAACCAATGGACAATTAACATGAATGATAAACATACAAAAATGTATATATATGACACTAGCTTTTGAAATAAAAACTCTTCTGCCTGCACTTTATGCTAAAATTAGTGTGTGTTGGGTTCGCCTCAACTGCGACAAAGGTGGATCATTTGGCTGTTACTTCTTCCAAAATAATAACAAATATGATATTCATACATATATTCTATTTTCTGTGACATAGGAATAATATGTGTTGTATTCCAACATAACCTCAACTTGTAAGACAATGTATATTTGTGTTTGGAAGAAACTTTCAATCTAAGACAACAACAGAAAGAATGAATAAAAACGTGTTACTCTAAGTAGAAGAATGCAGAATGTATCGTGAGCTATTCTTCAACTTCCCTGTTGTTGCTAGGCCAGATTTTAACCATACCTCAAAAAGAATCAAAACCAATAGAATGTGTTGAAAATGCTTATAATCTTGGCCTTACGGATGAATCAGTTTAGGTAACATAAGTACTTTTGAACAATGTATGGAGAATGCTGTAGGAGAAGCAGATAAGGTCTCCAAACTAGCCTTATCAACAAACCTGAGGCTGGGTGGAAGAAAAAGCAGAAAGTGATCCTGGGGTCATGTACATGTTTATGTTTACTAATACAAGTTATCTTTAAAGTGGAACAGTTAGAAGAGGAAGCCCATATGCATGTTTCATTAATAAGACTCAGACTGTAAGTTTAATTTGAAAATGTTTGTTTAATTACCATTTTATTTCTCCATAAACAAACATATAAAGCAAGCATGAGCTCCTAATTATGTCATCCACTTCTCACTAGATGCCTAGATAGGCCAATGTAACTAAACTGAGTTTGCTGGTTTGAAAGTAAACCAGTGAGAAAAATGGACCCCACACAATTACCTTGAGAGAGATTTCAGGTCAGAGTTACAATTTAATAGAAAGGTTACAATAAATGCAATGATACCCATTAAAACTGGCTTAGACCCATGAAGTCTGACTATGGCCTGGCACCCTTTTGGCCAAGGTGGGGATCACAGTCCTATCAAGTGGTGATTGCAGTCCTGTTGAAGTGATGGTTGCCGTCAAGAGCGATGGTCCTGTGGAAGTTCTGGTCCTCCTCTGGATCCCTCCAGTGGTGATAGTGTCCAAGTCCCAGTTATATATGGTCAGGTTCAGGGGGGAATACTTGGCACCTCCTCCAGGGCAGGCTGTGTCACAATGGAATGATGTAATACTTTGAGCAGTAGGATATTTATGGGAATCCTTGGTCGTATGGTGGTGCTGTTGAGCCATTATGGCCCACTGGGAGGGATGGCCCCCTCAGGATGAGTGAGACTGTGCCGTGGCTTCCCCAGGGGGAGTTATCACTGCAGAGTCATTTGTGAAGAAAAAGAAACACCCCTCCTTGTAGGATTCGCTTCTTCTCCCTTATGTCATTTAACACCCAGCTTGTAGCCTGAGATGTCGGACATGCACTGGGCACCTACTGCAAATGACCCACCATTAAGAGTTTGTCAGAAATGGCATGGAGGGCAGCGGAATACTCAATTTGGTTACACCAAACACTGGCACTCCTATAACCCTGGACACTGGGGCAAGTCCTTCTGAACAAAAATATGTCTAAACTTTACTGCATTGGGGAGTGGGGGGGCTGAGACTGATGATATATCATAGAATTCTCCGTTTGTTGCAGAATTTGCCTGTGCCTTGCAGAATAATTTAGGGTTAGTGGGTGATTTACAAGATTCATGACCTTTGTGGGGAATTAGAAGTGATGAATATGATACAGAGCTCAGTTTTGCTTTTGCTTTGTTTTTTTTCCCATGAGACTGAGAAAATGGTGGAACAGCAAATGCTCATTGATCAGCTAAAATTGAAATTAGAGAAGTTTACAGATGTGAAAGCTTTAGATTCCCCAAGTGCTTATGAAGATGGGCCAGCTGCCATGGCATTTGCTAGGAGGCCCTACAGTGTTCCACTCACAAAAAACCTGCTACGCCCCCTTCACCTGCCTTCAGGGACAGAGATCCAAAAGGTAAGGTCTACCCAAATTTTCCGCCTTCTACTTTGTAATGATTATAGGCCAATGATTAGACATGACATGATAATGTATGGTGGCTTTCTCAGATGCTGCTGCTTAATTTCCCCCTGAAAGCTCTGAAAAATTAGTTTTGTAACATTTGTTATGCCACAATTATCCAAGATATTTAGGCTTAAGATTCACACCTACAAGTGCTATGGCTCTAATGTTTTCATCCCCCCAGCTGGTTTCCTGCAGGTTTTGAGGGTTCAAGTATGAAACATTATAAAAACCGAATTATTATTCTTGCCAATATGTTGAGTACATGGGATAATGAATGGCTAACAATGCCCTCTTTCACATTTGGAACGAGTCCTCTAAGCTCTTGCAAAACCTTTTGTTACAAAGGTATTCAGAGTTATTATAGAAAACCTCTGTAATTTTGCTTACAAGCTCAAGTGGTGAAATGTTTTTTAGAATATGAGTAAAGAATTGCTAAATTGTTGCAACTGTTTCCACCCATCACTATTTTTGTGTGCTTTTTGACAGGGGTATACCAGCCCCCCTGTCTTGTCCTTGGCCCAGATAATGGCAGAATTCCGTGTTCGCAGACAGATGATACTGAGCAAGATAGAAGATCAAGATAAAGTCCTTCACTGCCACCTCTCTGATCAGAGTGATGAAGAGGAAGACAATACAGGCAGTGAAGAGAAAGCCTCAAATAAGTAATTTTTTGTTTTTCTTTAACTTTTGTTACACAAAAACATATAGCAAAGGTAGTATTACTGCCTAATCCTTCCATGATACGAGACCATCTATAATGATACTTACAGTAAGCCTGTGGGACCAACTGGGCATATTGCAAAATAAGTTTAATAAATGTAGGTTTAGCAAAGATTTCTTGGGGGTCAGAATCTACCTTGAAGATTGGAGTGGGGGGATGGTGTGTGTGGGAGTGGTGTGGCTAAGAAAGAAGGTATAAATGCTTTTGTTAGTTTGAGATTCTTCTCCGTTAAGATGATCTACTTTACATGATGCTTAAAAAAAAAAAAAATCCCTGTGTATTTGCAGAGTGGTATGTTTATCTTTCTTCCACAGGCATTCCATAAACCGAACGTGGACACAAAATCACACTTGTCTGTGCTTCCTTCCTGATGTAAGTGACATGAAATGTCCACTAGACAAGTCTGGCTTATCCAGTAAATCTGTGCTACAAGCTGACACAACCACAGGTATAACGGAAGTCATAAGAGCAAATCTTATTAAAGTATCAGAATATGCAATAATGTCTTTGGCACATGTAAATAGTTCTCCCAGCAAAATATGTGTATTTGTTACAAATATTTTTTTGGTTATAATTCAGTGTAGGTTTTCCAATTTCTGTTTTTCTTTCCCTTTCTGAAATTAATATTAATAACCTCTAAGTAATATTTACTAGCCAGAAAGCAGTTCATTTATCAAAAAGCTAGTTAGATATAAATCTTTAGTACTGCTTCAATGAAAGAAAATGGATGCTATCATCTTACCAGAAATACTGGTAAGAAGCGATTTCTGGAATATTTTTCCTCAAATTTAGGGTCTTGAAATGCAAGTGCATATCATCCTTTCTTTTCCTGTTTAGACACATGGCAGGGAAAAATACTCTGCTCTCTTCTTTCATTTTGATTCTTTTACTTCATATGGAAGAACTCTGCACAGTCAATGTTGCAGAGCACTACCTTTTGAATACAGCATGTGTTCCAGACTTTATAACTCTATTTTCTTTGTTTTTTTCAAGGTGAAGACATTGACAGCCTCCAGAAAATCCATGTTTTTAACATGGAGAAGTTAAAGAATTCAGAGTTGAGACTCGCTGAGGCTGAGCAGAAAATAAGAGAACTTGCACTTAATATCAAAGGAAAAGAGGGACTTATTAAGGAGTTAGTAAGAACAGGTAACTGGCTACTGTAGGGGTACTGGATACGTAGGGAGTGAAGATGTTCAGAAACAAAAGAAAAGGTACAGAAAACCTGAAGTCCTGTATATCTTAATTTTTACATAACTATCTTAGTAAGAATACTTTTAACAACCTGAAAATTCATAAATTTTGCTAATTACTTGCTATGATTGCACTGGAGGCTGTAAATTTTGGCTACAGCCTACTCTACTATGATATGAAGATTATTTGTTAAATATTTTTTGGGCTTTGTTGATTATTGCTTTTATCCAACAGTCGTGTAATTTTTCATGTATGGTCAGTGCTACTGATCTCTTTGTAGACATGTATTTGTGACATAATGTCTGGGATAGGAGAGAAGATACATCAATGTATCTTCTATATTCTACCACACTCGAGAAATGGGAATCAGAAGTGGATGAAGGAAAAGTCAGTATCTCTGCTAGCCTACATCCCTTACACATCTGTTCCTGATACAGAAACTAGCCTTGTGATGGCAGTAAGGATCTCTTTCCTCAGCCCCTTCAAGCACCCTCTTCTCCTTTGCTTACCTTCTCTTGAGGTTGTCTCAGAAAGATTCTGTGCCACCCTAGATTGCCCGAACAGGGCAAGTCACAGAGTAGAAACACAGTCCAGGATTATTTACTAATTATTAAGCTGAAAGTTGAGTAATAAATAAATGGCATATTCTTTTGTTAAAAAAGAAAAACAACAAACAAAATTGTGAAATACAGGAGAGCCATTTTGCCAAAATCTACAGTAGGCAGAAGAATTTTACTCTCGCACTCAGATGGCACTTTATTTGGTGGCATGAGCTGACTCATGAAAAGTTCAGATTTAGGACTCTATCTCCATTTTAGCATTAGAAGGGAACTGCAGGTTCCTTTAGTGTTGGAAAATGTATCAGAAATTACTGACTTAGCCAGAACAAAGTAAGTAATGTTTCAACTCCAGAAATGAGTATTACATTTCAACTGATTACCATGTTTGTTTTAAACTATTTGTATATGCTGTCTTTAAGGTAAGGATGCTCAGTCTGTAAGCAGGCAGTATTCTTTGAAGATAACTAAACTGGAGCAAGAAATTGAGCAGGCCAAAAGAGAACTGGCTGAAACGCAAAAGCAGCTTCAGGAACTGGACAGCAAAGAGCTGGGAGACATTCCTGAGAAAGTCATGTTACAAAAAGAGTGCCAGAAGAAGATGGAGGCAGCTAAGTTGAAAGTGCAGGTATTTCTGATCTGATCATTAAGATTTGGAAATCTCTGTCTCACTGTTTAATCTGAACCTTAACACTTTGCTTGTAAAATTCTTACCAGTTCACAACTGGAATCTGGTTGGATTGAAGTAGCTGGTGAGAAACTTAATACTACTTTTATACTCAAAATGCTAGTTAACATCTACTTGGTTAGATACATAAAATATGTTCTTGTAAGATATGTATGTAAGAAGCTAAGAAAGTGGTGGGACATATGAGATATCTGTATATCATTGTATATAGTCCAATAGAAGAACCTATCCAAGGGAGGGTATTACAGATTTACTACCTGCCATAAATAAAATTGATGTTTTATGAAAATACTATATAAATTCTAGCTCCAAGCAAATCCCTGTGATGCTTTGCAAGATCAGGCCCAGCACAGGAATATTTGTTTGACACTGACTTTCTATTTTTAAGTTCTGCTACATCTAAGTTAATATTCTGTGTAGGGCCAGCTTAGGTGCTCTGTGCCTCATGATCCCAGAATGGCAGGTGAGAAAAGTTCCATACAGAAAGAGCTGGCTAATTGACTTGAGCTCAGGACCAGCATTCTGGCACCAGCATTCTGCCACCATTGTATCTCTGCAAGTTTTCCAGAACTGTGGTTTCTGCAAGATTTTAGTACTTTCACTGTATTGCTAAGCATGAACTGTACCTTTTCATGTTGTTTAATTCTGCCTATGCCAACTTTACCGGATAACTCAGAAACTGCAGCAATAGGAAATGATAGTTTTGGGCAGAAGTTAGTAAATCCTGCTGACCTTAAGAATTCACTGAAATAAAGAATGAAGCTGAGTCATATTTTAGTTACAAGTTTTCCTACTTTTAAGCTGAAATTTGACATGAACATTTAGACCTTACAGAAGAAGCAGCAAGACACCAAGAATTTGGCTTCATTATCTAACCAAAGTGAGAGAGAAGCAAGAGAACTTGAGCAGAAAGTGGCTCAGATGAAGCATCAGCAATCCCAGATACAGAAGAGACTGTGTGAGGAGAGTGAAAAGAAGAAGCAACTGGAAGCAGAGCTTCAGCAGGACCAGCAACAAATTAAAGTAGGATTCTTCCTGTTTCCTTATGACAAAGAATAGGATGAATAATTTTTTCCCCTGCTTCCTCCATAAACTACACTGCCAGGCCTAATTTTCAATAATGACTTAATGACTTTCTTGATAAACGCACCAAAGAAATTGTCTACATTCTACATTAATCTGCATTTTGCCTTTCTCTTTCAGCTTTTTTTAATTATTATTTTATTTTATTACCTGATGTCTAGTTCTGAATTGCAATTTCATAAATAAATTTAGGGTCAGTATTTCAAATTATATCTTGTGGGGACTCTCACATGAAATGCGTTTGACTGACTGATGTAGGAAGAATGGTGCTTTTTGTTTGTTTGTAGGAACTTCAACTTAAGATGGAGCAACAACAGAAGATCCTTAAACTTAAGGATAAAGAAATTGCTGCTTTTAAAAAGAAGAAAAATAATTCAGTAGGAGCTCCACAGAAACTACAGGTATTTAATCTATTCCAAATCCATGTGAGCCCTGAAATAAAAAAATCTTTCTCCATCCCTAGTCATCTCTTTATCTGTTTTTGTAAACTGTTTGGAAGAAGCGTATTCCATCATAGTTTTGTCTTCTTTTTTTTCTGTGGCAAAAATTGGGAGTATAGCCTAGAAGCTCTTGTAATCAACTCTTTTGGAATGAAGGAGGGCCTTTAGTGTCTTTTTTCCCCCCTCTAATTTGTCAAAAATACTGATTCAGAAACCTGTGAATTCAGCAGGTTTCGTTGTCTGGTAGGTTCGAGGGTGACCTTGAATTGCTGTGTTTTAAGTGTTCCATAGGCTGTTTGGGTGTTTTATTTTGGTTTGGTTTATACGCTGACATAAATTACAGTGTCTGGTTTTGGTTGTTGATAACAGGGTTAGAAAAATATGTATCCTATGTAGCAGTGCCCCCTACACTATTTAAGATGTGGACACTGGAATATTAATTACCCTAAGTCTTTAAAGGTGAAAAAAAAATTTTAGAAGTTAAATAAAGGAAACTTTTTAGCCTTAACAGGAATATATCCACTGATAAACTGTTGCTTCAGAATAAATTTATAATGGACCATGCTAGCAGCATCAGAGCTGTCATTTACTAGTAGTCTTTTATTCTTTCAACATCATTATTTCTTGTCACTTACTGGTTTTCCACAAAGAGCTGTTTTTGGGCAACTATGATGCAACGAGGATGGGCTAGCTGAATTCTCGTAGTACCATCTAAAGCTGGTTGCTGTGCTTGGGTAGATGACATCTATTTATATAACTAGTTTTTAAAAAGATATTCTTTTGAAAAGATATTGCATCTGATACATGTTTGTTTATATGAGATGTAGCAATGTAACATTGCTTAGGCCCCTTTTAAGTCAGTCCAGTTTCTGTATTATTCTGAGTAAGGATTCTGTTGCAGAACTAATACTGACATTAGAAATGTTAATGTCTTCTAGAGTTTTATCAGTAATTCTGAAGAAAGGTAAAACATAGTCATAAAATTCTGACTCAAAATGTCCTGTTTAATGCTCTCTGGACCTCTCTTGACACTTTAGAAATTAGAAGAACAGAAGAAGTGGCTGGATGAAGAAATGGAAAGAATTCTTCAACAGCACCAACAGTTAGCAGAACTAGAAGAAGATTTAAAGAAAAGAGAAGCCATTGTAGCAAAAAAAGAAGCGTTATTGCAAGAGAAAAGCCACCTGGAAATCAAGAAACTGAGATCTAGCCAGGTGATTTAAGAAAAAAACCACAAAACTCACCACAGTCGTAAGGCTGATCGAAAGACTTGGTTGTGGGAGAAGGCAGAGGAGGCTGAAGCCAAATGACCTCCTGTGTCTCTCCGACTGTAATGCAGATATTATGTAGCTTGACCAAACAACATTTAAAATGTAATTAACACAGACAATCATTTTTATTCACTTTTTCTCCCTGAAATTGCAAAAACAAAACAAAACAATTCTGAACTGTGGAATTCTGTTATTGCAGAGCATTAAATTATATGATATATTATTTATGAATATAAATCATACTCAGTCCTTTTGCAATCTAGAGAACACAGCAGGGAAATATCTTGCAATATTTACTTTTCAGTAGAAAAAGTGAATACAAAGTATCATTGTTACATATAATGACTAGTGCCTTTAATTTTTATTATGAAGAAAACTGAGCATTGAGCATTTTTGTTTTGCTTTTTTTTTCCCCTATGATATCTATCCACTCAAAGTAAATGAGGTCCCATTGCAAGAAACAAGCAATTTTTTCACTTCATAATGTGACAGTATCGCCTACTTTTTTCTTTCTGGAAAGGAGTATCTAATTTTTATATCTCTGGTTGTTGTGGGTTTTTTTAGGCTTTAAACAAAGACAGTATGAAATTATCTACCCGCTTAAGTATGCTGGATCAAGAGCTGTGTGATAAAAGTATGCAGCTTCAGGGCAGCACCACTGAAGACAAGTCAGATATTTTGGAAAAAATTCAGGTTCTCCAAATGGAAAGGGATCAGCTGCTCAGAAGGAGAAATAGTATGGATGAGAAACTGAAAGATGGCAAAGTATTGTCAACTGAAGTAAGTAAGCACCTCTGAGATAAATACAGATTTTAAGTATTGTTTGATAATAAAGCATTCCAATCAGAACCTAAAATGACTCCAAATATCAGATAAGCTAGAAATGAGGAGCAGAAGTTGGGTACTTTTGTAGATAGCAATGTTAGAATACTGCTGTGATAGCACCAATTATCTACTGGTAACAAAGCTTAAGATCAGAGGAGCATAAGTCAGATAGTGCCTTGCCAAACTATTGGTTTAAGAGTTGTATAATGAGAAGTGAGGGAACTAGAAGTTCATCAGTTTATCACAGGCAGGTACTTTAATGTCAGGATACAGAACAAGCAATGTATTCACATACTGATGCCCCTTGATTTTTTTCATAGAATCTTGTGAAAAAGCAAACTTCACCTGAAGCACTCCATATTTTTATGGGGAAAATAAGTCATATTACATGGATGGCCCATTACTTGGAGTTGTTCAGTATCATTATGTTAAAATAAATTCATAAAAAAAGCACAGATTACTTTTAGGTCTTGAGAAGCAATATGAAATTATGGCTGAGGTGATAATGTTCCGGAAAGATCCCTGCTTGCCTCACTCATCAAAATCTGCAGGGCTTTGGGCCATGCATTTCTGCCACTTCCCTACACAAGCTGTGGTCACAAAACTCCTTACCGATCTGATTAATTCATTAATCCAATAGAAAACTAATACATCCAAAAAAAAAAAAAATAATAGCACAAGTCAAACTCTGGTGAGGATGAGGGAAGGATAAAAAGAGAAACATGACTTCTAGTTTTGTGATGAAGCATTTGATGAACCTCTGTATTGTGGTAAGAGTGCTATGGCAGGAATAGACAAATGTTCTAGATTTGCACTCTATCTCCTATTTTCCCCACTCTACTGTCTGTGCTTCAACTAGTTCATCTTCCCATTAAGTTTAGTTTTGCTCTTGAGAATGAAGTTAAAGGTGTCTTAAAAGATTAATTCTGAGCTTTTTTTTTTTTGGAAAGATCTCACTCATGTGTTTCTCTGTAGGAAGAACACGTTCTTTTCCAGCTAGAAGAAGGAATTGAAGCCCTGGTAGCTGCAATTGATTACAAGAATGAAAGTATTCATAATCGCCAGCACTTACTTAGGTCATCTTCTCAGTGTCTTTCACAGAACAAGCATAATGTAATAGGGAAACTAGTTTCCCTGTCTGCTGCTGAGCTCAGAGCTATCATCATCAGTTATTTCAACAAGGTTTGTTTTGGCTAATGAATAATATTTTATCCCATTTTCTATTACTATTCTAGATACTGAGATGATGGCAAGAAAGAAGCTTTTAGTAAATATCTCTTCAGGTTACATAGATCTGCTATTAAATTATTTTTAAATTTTATGTTAACTTAAATAGGATACTTGTGGGTTCAAGTTTGTATAACTTGTTTTGGGGTCATTAGCTTGAAAGGTGCTGCAAATCTGGAAATTATCTTGCCCCTTTCCAGTGCTCTGTTGCTAACTTATGGAGAGACAACATGTTTAATTAGTGGTGTTGTATTCAATTTCTTCCTGATTGCAGGCTTTCAGAAAGCTTCATAAAGCTCAGGCTACTGTTCCTATTGTCTTTTCCTGTATAAACTGATTTTGCATACACTCTCTGCAGTATGTGCAGCTACATGCTTAGGAATCATACTGACATCTGGAACTATAAACATTAAATGCAGTAGGACATGGTGTCTTTGTGACCTTGGGCGAATCTTTGGTAATTTTGTAAAAAAGTTGTCTGTGGGATGCAAGCTGGAAATTTTTCAGAATCTGGAAAGCAATGTTTTTTCAGTTTAAATTTTGCACAGGGTATTAAAACAATCCACTAGTCCATGTGATCACAATGTATGCAGTTCAGTTCTGAAGTGTCAACTTGTAGCAGTGGCAAGTCTGTTTCCAGTACAAGCTTAATAACTTGAAGAGATCCATTGCTTTTGTATGTTTTAATCTATTAGGCTGAAGGGTAAAAGGTTTTCTTAAAATGGCTTGATAAATCAAAATAAGTGTGTTTCTTTTTAAGATTGTTGGCCTACGTGAGTCCGAACGAAAATTACAAGTGCAGATTGAAGAACACGAAATGAAGTCCGTACAGCAGAAAAACACAATGCGTGAATTAGAATCTGCACTTGAACACATCAAGTTGCAGTGTGACAGGCAGCTGACTCACCAGCGCCAAGAACATGAGAAAAAAATACAGTTTCTATTGAATCATTTCAAAGGTATTTTCTTCCTGGGCGGGAATTATACACCAAGTATTATCTTTGGTCATTAACAGAGAAATACTGTATTCCAACTGAAAAAAAAAAGAATTAGGTTCAGAGATATATTTTGGCTGTCACTAATTCTAATGTTATGTAGGATACCAAGGAACAGACACATGGAGTCTGTATGAATGGAATATTTTTTTAAAGCAGTATCAGAATTGTTGTATTTTCCTATTGAATTTACTGATATTGGAAAGTCATAAGATACCAGTCCTACTGATCCTGATCCTCTAAATACTATTAAAACGAAAAGGTGGGATTGGCATGGCTGTTTTGATCTTATTTTATGTTAGTTAAAACACACACATTGCAAGCAAAGTGCCATCAAGATACTCTGTTTAGTTGGACATCTTGATTTTTGACACAGATACTTGGTTCTTAAACGAGTTTTATTTCTCCTAGAACAAAATAGTGAAGGTATTGCAGAAACCCTGAAAGGGTATGAAGTCAAAATCCAGCAACTGGAAAAAGATTTATTTTTCTATAAGAAAACCAGCAGAGAGCTGAAGAAGAAATTGAAGGGCCTCCTTGGAGAGTCATCTGAATAATTACTGTCATCCACTAAATGTAAGTACAGTATAATGTTTATGCAATTGTCAGTAGACCATTTGAAGAGTGATGAATACAAAGAACTATGTCAGATAGCTGTAAAACATCGTATTTTTACTGAATTAACTGTTCTTCAGGAATATATTCTACCTCTATCCTCATTTCAAGTGAGACATTTGTTTATAGCTGTAGCTGTAGCAGTGGTGTGCCAGTGGTTTAAATTCTCGTTCTGTTTTTTGGGGTTCTAACATTATTTCAGCATCTACAAACTGAACCATACATCCATACCATACATACAAACCATAACCTCAAACTGTTATGGTTAAGACAAAGGAATTTTGCTATCTGAAAACATCTGAATGGTATTGTAACTAACAGCCTTGGTATATGCCATGCATTTGATTTCTTAAAAGTTTCTGGGAGATTGTCAATGAAAAATGCCACACTTTCAGTAACTAACTTACTTTAGCTACTTACTTACTCAAGCTGAAAGAGAGCATTTACACACTTAAAGGGAAAAAAGAAGTGCTTTCTACCATGACTCTGTGCTTTGATATAAAAAACCCCAACCAGCTGAACAAACAAAATACAACAACCAACTGCTAGTAAAAGTTTTTAATTGTTTCATGTCCTTCTTGCCAGAATCCAGATGTACAACAGAGCTATTCATATGGAGGAAAAAAGAAGGTTCAGTTTCATCACTGTTTCTGTTGTCTCATACCTCTCAATGCTGCCACAATACCTCACATACACCATACAGCCTTCTTGGCCTGTTGGTGTTTCTTTTTAAGGCTCAGCAAGACTGGTTCTTCCTCTCAACGGATGCTTCTGTTTCTTTTCACTCAGACAGTGCCCTGCCTTCCTACAGAGAAATGCTGATCACATACCTCTACTCCCAGAGTGAATTGAGGCTCAGCCCTTTCCCTCTAGGCAAGATAATCAGCCTACACATTTATTACTATACACGACCAGACTGTGAACATGAATATTCTAGAGACTGGATTATAAATGAGCGTGGGAATGATTATTCTGTGTCTAATATACAAAGAAGCATGTAGTTTAGGGTATGTATCCATGTGGGAAAACACCTATCCTTGGCAAACTGTAGCAATGGGAAGAAGGGAGTGAATTTCCAACTTTTTTTCCTTTGTGAATTTCTAACTTTTTCTGATGCATATATTTGCAAGTTTTATAAGAAATACTCTGCATTTAGTTATTTTTCTTTTTAATACATTATGGAACATGTTGCTATACCATGTAATAAAACCACGTCATAGTTTGTTACTGAGCTTTAGAAATAATAAAATCTCTGTTTGTATATTGCAGTCAAATTTGTAGAATGTCTTTTGTGTCCTGTACTAGTATAGTTGCTGACTGTTTTTCAATATATGAATAATTTCATATTTGTCATGGTTCAGTTGTTTTAAGTCTGCTTACCAGGATACATGACAAGAATGGTGAACCTTGTATTAACAGCACCTTCTCAGATGAGAGTAATGGCAAGTACCTCTGATGTTTTTGTACATGGTGAACTTCTGGAATAGAAAGGGCAAAATGTGAGGTGCTGATAACTTTTTACCACATTCATGCTTCAAGTTACTGATGCTGTAAAACCATGATGCCTACCTATGTCAGGCACTCAGAGAAGTTGTAACTTTTAGTTATTTATATGCTGATGAATTTCATTTTAGATAACAGTGTTGTTGTTAAGTTATCCAGAAGTTATTGCTTCTGAAGAATTCAAGGGAAAACAGCTGTTAACAAAGTTCATGTCTTTACTAACTGCAAGTAAAAGTACTTATTGAAATATCAGAGATCTCCCCATCTGTCAGTCTGCTCAGTGTACGTTAAGCAATGAATAAAAAGAGTAATAAAATAATTTAAAATAATTCTATACTGCTTTACTGGATTTTGTTAAAGTGCCAATTCCTCATGGAAATTTTTCAGGTTTTGCTTTAGATAATATCTAGCCAATGGTAACATGGACTGAAAACAGGAAGAGAAGGTAATTTTCCTTAGCCACTGTGGTGAATAGCAGTACTGTGTAATTATTAACGAACAAATATTTTCTTCCTCGTGGTGAATCAGATTTCCAATTTCAGTTGTATGTAATAGGAGAAAATACAACAAAATACAGGTCTCCATTCTCGTTATACTGCAGCTTTAAAGGAACTTCTCTTAAACCTGAGAAAATACTTATTTTTTTTTTAACTACTTCAGTATTGGACTGAATGTACAGAACTATTCCCAACAATATGTAATTCTTAAATGCAAGAAAATAGGACTAGAATTTAAGAAAACAATTAGGTTGGAAATAGGTTTGAAAACAATAAGCTTTGGATGCCCCATTCATGGAAGTGTTCAAGGTCCGGCTGAACAGGGCTTTGAGCGCCCTGACCTAGTGAAAGATGTCCCTGCCCTTGGCAGTGGGATAGACTTAGATGTTGAAAGGTCCCCTCTGACCCAAACCATTCTGTGATTCTAAAATTTTATGGTCTGTGTCTCATTTATACCTTCATCGCTTTCAGCTGCAAAATGCAGATGCTGACATGTGCAACTACCATAGAAAAAGCTCTTCCCTGCCTGCTAAGTGTTAAGGAAAGTGCCACGTGTCATTCTCCAGAGCTTGCCTAGTAATAAATAATTCCTCTTGTACTACAAAGACAAAGCTCAAACATTCCTTTTGTCCCATGTTAACTGTCACTGAATGCAATATGGCTATAAAAATGCATAATTGTTTGTGCAGCACTGAATGCAGTACTAAATCTGGGGATCTTACTTACTTAGTGATAGCTGCTAAAGTGGAACATAACAGAATGTTGAACTACGAGTAGGACCTGGCTGATTAGGAGCAGATTAGAAAATCTCTGTCAGTTACCTGGGAAACAAGCAGAGAACACGGAAGTTGGAGGGAAAGAACCAGAGAAGAGACTAAAGAGTAGACAAAGCAAAATACCTGTAAGCCTAAAGAAGACTTTTAACAGTCTTTTTTTTTTTTAATACACTGTAGCACTAAGCCAATTCCAAAGCAAAGTATGTGTGAAGAGAGGACTTCACTTGGGTGGGCAGCAGGAGACAACAGTGGGATGCAAGTCTTTATTAATAAAGGTACCATGAATCTGTAATGCTGTTACAACTTATTGCTGACTTCTGAAAACTATTTCTATGAAGATACTAACAGTGAAATAAGACTTTTCAAAGAAATGAGACAATGTAGCTAACAGTCCACAATTATTCAGATTTCATAATAATGCTGAAAGTCTTACTGTAGCTTCACCAATTTGTTTGCTCTACCTTTGTTTGTTTGTTCATTTTCTGGCCAACTCTTTGAAAATAGTTTTCAAATGCTGCATCTTCAGGATGGTACTGATGCCAGTTTTCAGAACCATGGACCCTGTGATCACACAGGATGAAGTGTGCATAATCATATCCTGACAGATAGAATGCTACTGGGTGGAATGAGGTAATCTGTTATGTTACCAGTCTGATTCAAACTAAACCCCCTTTACTTGGGGAGGTGGTACATGTTTTCATTATCTGCTGCCCCACAGGAAATATTTACCAAGGGTTACCAGACCAAGACTTTAATCAAATCAGTGGTGCCCATAACATGGAGATGTGACTTCTTTTCCAACATGTTTGTATTTGTAAACAATTTGGAATTAGGAAATCCAGGATATTTATCTTTTCACAAAAACGAATCAGTCTGTTTCAAGGTACCATTAAATTGCTGGATTATTTTGAGAGAGAGTAATTTGATGATTCTGTATTATGGAATAGAAGCCAAAATCCAAAAGACTGATTACCTGCTATTCTATAAATTTGTCTTCCCCTAAGTTTTAATTTGTCCACCTATCCCTATTCAACAGATTTGGTCTGATGTTTTTTTTCTTTCAGGACATTTAGTTAAAGCTTCAGCCACCCCCCACCCTGTCATCCCCCACTGTAGAACTAACCTGTGTTGTTTCTTGTGCTATTGAGTTTGACATATTTAAAAATTAGTTCGTATTATGCTTGCTGATTAACAGAAGTTCTATTTAAATGAAACCAAAATTGGATTCTAGAAGTGCCTGTTGATGCCATCACAAAAAAAGTCCATCTGTTTTTAAGTGTTAAAGAAACACACGTTTCTAACTTGGGCAATGCTAAATACAGTTCTCATTATTCAACACAACTCCTTTCCCTGTTCACCACTTGCTGTATTAGCCTGCCCAGTATAAAATTAGTGTATCCAATATAAATTACACAGAAATTCTTCAATCAGCTGATTTATTCTCTTCTATGTTGTTCTTACTCTTAAATTCTTCCTATGTCTCTTGGAAGAAAAAAGGTATTTTCTCATATCTAGTTCCTTTTGCATTTGTAATAACTGAATGTTCACAAAGACAAAGGTTTTTTGTAGCTTTTTCAGGAAGGATACTCCTAGTATGCTTTCTTTGGAAAATTTAGCAATTGTTTTGATACTATTTTCTCACAATGAGTCACTTTAGAATGCGACTTTATGTGAACTGGCAATAGACAGCTTTGTTATTCTTCTGATTTCCTATACAAATTTTCAACACTATTTTGTATCTGTTCTAGTTACTTTGAAATAAGCTGTAAATTGTATATGTTGCAACACAATAAAACCTTTTTTTATCGAAAAGGTTAATTAAGAAAAAAAATCAAACCTTCATAAATAAAAAGCCAGAATAAAGAGAAAAAGGCTCTCATTTACTGAACACTGAAAGAGTTTGGACTGCATAGATTCTGTGCTACCCTTACATAGGGGGTTAAAGTTCCAAACTGAGAGGAACATGCCCAATGAAACAAAAAGTTCCACATAAGAGAGGTTAGGGAGACAAACAGGCTTGTTGGAAAGACCGAAGCACAGTGTACATGTAGAGAGGAGCTGCAGAAAAGAATTCTGGAATGGTTATGACTAAAGACAACTACAAAACTTTAAATATGATTTTTGTGAATCTAACTAACAAAAGTAACTTGGGTTAGGGCAAAAGTTGTGGAGTACAATTGGAAAATACCTGTTAATGGATGAGGACAATGAAAAGGATGATTCTTTTTCCTAGACTTTTGAATGGGTGATTTTAGGTAGGAACTAGAAAAGCAATCACCAAAAACCAAATCCCACTGAAAGTGAGACAAGATGATTTCATTTATTAGAATTATTGAAGAGCTGACAAGGATGTGGCCTTCTGGTTCAGACCTAACACGGGCATGTGCTTGAGATTTGCTTACTAAAGGCAGAGTATACGCACAGTCAGCCCGCTATCCACAGCAGGAGATAATTGCTGTCTACTCAGTTATGCTTTAGCACGAAGCTTTTTTAATTTAGCCCCTTTAACTGAGTCTAAAACAAGAGCCCTAAACTTTGTTCTGTCAAATAAGGAATGGAAAGCAATATATAGAATATCTTTTTAATGCCATATGAAAGTAGAAGTCTATACTTTTTCCCTTTTATGAATCACAGGTGTTTGTATTCTCTTTTGGTTTCAATATTCAGAAATACAAGGAATGTTATGCATCATTTACAGCAGAACTTTGGAGATATTGTATGTAAGTTTTACTGTCATTAGACCACCTGAGGCCTTGTCTAAATTCAAGATTGTGTCACTAATATCAGGTAAAACATTAAACAGAATTCAGCCAAACTGGTTCAAAACCTTTTGCTAATATTCTTAATTTGATTCAACTTGATGTGAGCCGCTACTTTCACTTTGATTCAAAATACTGTCTGGTCAGTATTCCATGTTCATTTTCAGTTTGTTTGTTTGTTTGAAGCCAATTTAGATGGCTTTGCATTGGTTACATCAACTAACTATGGAAAAAATACCAAATTGAATCCGTCTAATCAAAGTTGGGAATTAAGCTGAACTCCTGCAGTAAACACCAATAACCCTGGGTGAGGAAAATGAAGTGGCATAAAAATTAAGCTGGTCTCTAATAAACACGCTGAATTCTGTTCTTTAATATCACCGATTAATGAAGAAAAGTTGCACAGGTGGTTTTAGAAAGGGGTAATAAAAACACAGGTTGAAGAAAGTGGGAAAGAAAAGCAAAAGCAAGGGGCAAGAAAGAAGTGTTTTTAAAAATCCATCAGCCTAAGAGGATTAAGAACTCAAAATTCTTTGCTGTATCGTTTTCATTTTCCATGCACTGTTTATAAGCTCTGTTCTCAACAATCTGACTGAGAGCCCAAATGCATGTTGTTCTGGTTTAGGGTGTTTTCCATCTGGACCCTTTCAGTTCTGGCGAATGAGATCTCATATTGCTGTCATCTGTACCAAAATTAACACGAAGATAAAAACTTTCTTTGCTAAAGTCCCCTCTTTGCTTAGTTAAGAACTTTCAATAACTTCCAAGTTATTTTCTATAAATTTTTAGTATCCTTGCCACTTATTAAAAATATACTTTAGTAAATAACACAAATTATTATTCTTCTAACTTGTAAACTTCTGCTAGCTATAATCAGGTAGAAGTTAGGCTACTGTGGTACAAAGTCTACTCATGTAATGATACAGTCAGCATGAGCTATATCTACAAACTATGAACAGCCTGGGATGAGGAAAATCTCCTTGCTCTTTGGTCTAATTTCTGCTTGAAATCACTGTTTGATTGCAGTGCAGAATGTTACTGTATGATGTCCTTCACTCTTCCAGTCAACAAGGTAATGCGGCACTGGCATGTGTCCAAGTGTTCTGCTGCAGCTGAATTCAATCACAACTTGCAGCATCACAACTAATGGGCAAAAGGAACATGTGTGACCAAAGAAAGGCTTAGTACTTGAATATGCCTGGAATCATTCTTATCTGCTACAAACGAAAGCTCTAGAACAGGCAAAACCTGGAATTCCCTTTAGCAAATCTTTGGTATTCCTATTTTAAGGTCTTTAAGCAGGTCATAAATTCCTTTAGTAAAAATGTTGAGAGTTTTGGAGCCTACCATGCAGTGTTACACTTTTTTTAGCACTAGCTGAACCAATCTGCAAAGAGGGACATGTTACCCCAAGAGCAGACCAAACCAGCAAATCACCTCGTGATTCAGACTACTGTGGGAAACATCCATCCTCATCTAAGCAAAAAATTTGATTCTACAGTTCGATGCCACATATGTATTTTACACTAAAACAGGAATAGACATCTTGAATTTCCCGAGAGGCAAGAATATTTGGGGAGAATGCCTAATTTGGTAATGCAAATTTAATTTCTGATTGAGGTTTTCTTGGTCCAAGTTTGAGGAAGATGTGGTTTCCAGCTACGGAATGCTTCCTTAGCAATACTTTTAAAGTAGTATATGTCTATTACTATGTCTATTACTATGTCTATCTATTACTCTTTAGCTGGTGTCAAGTAACATAAAAGCAACAGGTATTGAATTATTTAATTGATGTTGGTTCACAAATTAACTTATGCCAAGTTAATTTTCTTGCATCTCCCAACACCAAACCTCTGCATCTCACTACAGGCCTCTGTAACACCTCATGTCTTACAGACTGGAGCTCCAGCAAACCACAGTTGCATGGCTGGCACCTGCATTCCCAGATCCTAGTTGGGAAAGTCTTGGTGACCTTCCTCGTGGATATACTGTAAATCTAAAGCACCCGTCCCTTGCATCTGACAATAAATATTAAGCTTTCAAGTGGCTTGTGTCAGCGAGGGACTGTGTCACCTGTGGGGGTAGAAGGTCCTGGCATGGCAGGTGAGGGGCTGTTGCAGCTGGGTGGTTTATGTCGCTCAACAAAATCACCAGCAAAGCCATCAGCAAAAGCAGGTGTGGGTGACCACAAAAAGTGCTGCGACCACTTCCCTGAGGAGCCCACTCCAGTGCCAGACCAGCCTCGGGCTAAAAAAACTTTTCCTAATATCCAGCCAAAACCTCCCTGACAGCTTCAGGCCATTCGCTTGGATCCTGTCACAGTGAAAGTGTGACAAAGTTTGTTGACAAGGCTTGGTCTCCTACTTACTAGTACCACTTTGGCATCACTAACGGTGTACCACTAAAGTAAATACCATTTTAAACCACCTTAACTAAGTAGTTAAAGCATGCAGAGAAAAACAGGACTAAAATCTAAAATCACACAGAATAACAGAATTGTTAAGGTTGGAAGAGACCTCTGGAGATCACCCAGTCCAACCCCTCTACCAAGGCACGGTCAGCTAGACCAGGTTACAGAAAGAATGTGTCCAGGTGGGTTTTGAATGTCTCCAGAGAGGGAGAGTCCATGACGGCCATTGCTCCTTGTCCTGTCACTGGGCAGCACTGAAAAGAGTCTGGCACCATTCTCTTGGCACGTGCCTTGGAGATATTTCTATGTTGATGAGATCCCCTCTCAGTCTTCTCTCCTAGAGACTAACCAGGTCCAGCTCCTGCAGTCTCTCCTCATACGAGAGATGTTCCAAATCCCAAATTGTCTTTGTGAGCCCCCGCTGGACCCTCTGCAGCAGCCCCTTGTGTCTCTCCCCTTGTACTGAGGAGCCCAGAACGGGACACAGCACTCCTCACAAAGTGCTGTCAGTGGAGGCTGCAGATGCAAAGGCACGGGGCTGTGACAGCCCGAAGCGGGAAAGCCCGCGGAGGAGGCCCCGGCTGCGTCACGCGGCTCGGGACGCGTCCCCGCGGGCACGCTCGTCCCCTCGGGGGCGCGCGCGGTGCCGGGCGCGCGCACGGGCGGTGCCCCTTTCTAGTAACTTCCCTGTTGCGCTGCGTCATCACGGCGCGCGGCGGCCGGGCCGGGCCGTTTCCGGTGTCGCGGGCGCGGCGCGAGCGCTCGGCTGGAGCCGCCGGGAGCCTCCGGGAGCCGCCGGCAAGGCCCCCTGCCCTGCCCTGCCCGCACACGGCAATGTCGGACAGAGCGGAGGGGCCCGAGGGGGGTCCTCCGGGCTCCCCCACTCGCGACTCCGCCAGTGCCGCCGAGCCGCGGATCATCAAAGTCACGGTGAAGACTCCCAAGGAGAAGGAAGAGTTCGCCGTTTCGGAGACCAGCAGCATCCGGCAGGTGAGAGGCGTCGGAGCTGGCTGTGGGGGCTGGTGGGGCCGCGTTGGGGCCCGGGGCCGAGCGGAGCGCCGCCCGGGAGGGGAGCGCCGGCCCGCGGCTCCCGCCTCCACTGGCGCTGGGCGAGGGCCCTTCCCGGTGACAAAGCAGCTTCTGCTCGGCCGGGTCGCGCCGGGCGCTGTTGGGCGAGCAGCAACACCGATCCCGGCCCAGGAGAGGACTGCTGCCATCTGAAGCTAGCGGGGGTAGTGGAGAAGCGTGCCGCCTCGTACCCTCCTCACCGACTTCTCTCTCTGTTGCACTGCAGAGGGCCGGCTCGGAAGATGGATGTAGCTCGTTCGTGAAGTCATTGAGTCATAGAATGGTTTGGGTTGGAAGGAGACATTGAAGGGAGCAGTTCCAGCTCCCCTGTCGTAGACAGGGACACCTTCAGCTCGACCAGGTTGCTTAGAGTCCCGTCAGGCCTGGCTTTGAGCACTTCCCGGGATGGGCCATCCACAGCTTCTCTGGGCAAGTGCCTCGCCACCCCCACAGTAAAGAATTTTTTCATAATTGCTAATCTAAACCTACTCTCTTTCAGTTTGAGCTTTTCACCTCAAAACCTTCTCTTTTCTCATTTTCTGACTGTGAGTTGGTAGCTGACTGTTTTTGGTAGCAGCTGTCTTACTGGCTGGCTAACATGAGTGTAGAAAACATATGCAGTCACTTGGATCTCTGTATTTCCAGCGGTTATTTTGATCTAACACTGTTTTTAAAAACAGCAAGTAGGCCTTCAACTTGGGGAAGTCATAGCCTTGTACTGTGTTTGTACACAGTACACAGTGTGCTGTACTTAAATGTGCTTGTTATGGATATGGTACTTAGCATGGCACTGCTGTCCGATAACCAAGTTATTAGGGATTTTGTGTGTTCCTGTGAAAGGCTGTGCTCCAGCTGCATCTGTCTCAAATTAGTGACACCTGCTGATTCATCGACACTGTTTCCTGCCAGTCTTCTGGTTTTGTAGAAGGTTTACTGTGCAAGTATTGACTAGAACTTCATTTATTTAGATTAGGAGGCAATAGATCATAGAAAAGGTGCTATGAAAATGTAAAAATCCAGTCTTCTGCTTGTAAAGGATGTAGACGTTGCTAGATTGAGAATCTCCTTCATTTTCCTTAGGATTTCCCACTTTTCTCCGTGAAATGGTTCAAATGTGGCAACTGCATGCTATTCCACAAATTTTTTTTTGTGTCATTGGTATTGCAGACCTCATCAAAAAAAGGTTACGTGTCTGAAAGCACCACTAATGTCTAGATACAGAACTTGTCATCATTCCTTATGTGCGAGTTGAAGGACACTGTCTGGTTAATAGAGGAGGATACAGAAGATGAAGTAAAGGCTTCTGAATTTCAAATGTAGTGCTAGCACTTCAGCTAGATGGTCAGACTTTCGTTTCACCTAGTTGCTGTGAATAGAGAAAATGCTTCCATTTATTTCAGTTTTTTTTATCCTTACATCTAATCTAGATTCAGTTTGGTTTGGGGTTTTTTTGGTTTGTTTTTTTTTCGTCCATCAGCATTTGGGCTAGAAGTGTCCCGGACCTGAGTTTCATTGAAGTTTTCTCCTGCTGCCAATGCATTGAGACTGCTCTCTTGTCTTCTCTAGTCCTTTGACAGGTGCAGTATTGTGTGCTGTGAGCTACTCTCTCTGAAAGCTTGATCTAGGCATTTCTCCCAAAAGTAAAATGACTGTGTTTGCTTTTTAATGCTGTCCACTGCTTTCCCAGCAATCTCACTCTGAAAGGGGTGCTTTTCACTTCTCTGTCCTCCATAGATTTGTGAGCAGCATCAATGCAGTTTTTGTAAAAGTCTTTGCAGTTTTGAGTCTTTTGTTTTGTTTGGATATTTCAAAAGAGAGATTCATAAGCTGAATCTAACCTGAGGATTGCGCTTCTCCTGAAAAACAGTCAGCCATTAGTTTAGGTCCTTCAGAAATTTTAAACAGTTTTACTTTAGCTGTGGATTTTGTAATATAGTTGACTTTAACAGGTTTGTTTCAAATTTGAATACAGGTGGAGCTGCCAGGTTTTCAAGTAAACAGTTGTCATAAACTGAAACAGTTGTACAACCTAGCAAGAGCATGAATTTTCACTGAAAGTAGTCATGCAAGTTTAGGGCATTAACAGAACACACTACTTCAAATGTCTTTGTTGTCCACAGATATCTTAAACTGCAAATGTTGTCCGTCTTGGAACTGTTGTTAAAAGATTAGATCTGCATTTGTATCTTGATTCCTGTGAGGTAAGATTGCCCTGGTGGGTTGACCGTTTGGTTGAAGTCCCAGGCAGTGTAAGAGCACTAAAAAATGCACTGTCCCTGTAGTGCGACTAACATTGGCTGTTTCTCCTAAACTGCAAAAATGAGCTGTTGATAATAATAGGCATCAACAGTAGATTTAATGTTTCTAGAGCCAGCCTTGAAAACAGGTTAATCTCAAATACCAGACAAGGTGCACATCTGTTCACATGCATCTGGGATCAGCACTTGGTTTGTACAGTTGAGATAGGTGGGCCAGTAACTTGTAGGCTAAAAAAAAAAACCAAAAAACCCAGCAAAAGAAACTCCCTCAGTATATTTCTGTAGCTAACATTAGAACTTAGTGTTATTTCTTTACAGTCATTTCAGAATACTGCCAGAACATGAACCTAGATTTTCTAGGAAAATATTTTGTGTCATCCGGGCCAAATTTAGGGCTATACAAATTATGTTTTATGTTGCTCAGTTAATGTAAATCAAGTCTTTATCTTTTCTATCAAGATTTTTTCCTGTATTGGAAGACTTCAGCAGAATAGATTTGTTACTGTGATCCTGTGTTGTGCAGCTAGAACAGTGAGTATGCAGGTTGGTATGGAAAAAAAACTGAGTACAAAGGCACTCTGGGAGATCACTTGATTGCAGCTGCTGTCCATCTGTCTTTTATTCTCTGAAAACTGCATGATGGGGCTGAGCACAGTTTGGCTCGGTATTAGGACAAGGGCCAAATATTTGCATTCTTGACTGATCTTGCTCAGTGCAGAGACTTAATTTAGGCGTGGTAGGTAAAGATGAATACCTACAAACTTGTTGACTGTAGCTGACACTGGCAGTGCTGATACTCCAGCTCAGTAAAACTGTTTGTCTCTTGTTTTATGTTTTTTCCCTTCAGTTTATTTTCTGAGTTTGTGGCAATACAATGTTTGCAATTTCTTGCTTAGCAGAGTTGACTTAATGTGTTTTGGTAAAGCCTGCATACAAAGAAAAAGTGTGTTCATTTTAGGAACGACTCATGCTTCATGTCTTAGGGAATGACTTGAATTGTTTGAGTGTTGAGATGTTGGAACTGGTTACATGGAAAAACAGTTTTTTGCCTTCATCATTTAAAATGAGGGAGTTCTAGAAGAGTTAAAGCTTGCAGATGCTTCATGGTGCTGTTTAGTGCCTTGTATTGACATTTGAAGTATTCATGAGTTTATTGTAGCTGGTTCTGAGTTACTGTGTGCGGGTGTGTAGCGCACTGAAAGAGTTGACCATTCTGTGAACATTACAACTCTGAAACAAAGTTAACATGCCTAGCTGTGTTTTATTAACTGGTGGGCCAACAAAGAGTGGATATAGTAAATCAGCGTTAATAATTTCAGAAACTTGAAGTTCTTGCAGAGAATGACTGTCAGTCCTTTGATTAAATGAAAATTTCAGAGGAATGCCCATCTGGAAAAGTTAGTGAAATTGAGTTTAGTTCCACAGAAAACAGATTAGATACTTTTGCAGGTTTAGGTTTTTTCCCCCCATTTTTATTTAGCTTCAACCTTTAAATAAAATTTATCTTCATTATGGAATACAGTTTTCAGTAGCAGCATATTTAACAGCTTCTAGTGTGTTTGTTAAGTAGGTGAACACAAATGTGCTTTATGTACTAGACTAAACTACAGATAAAACCCCTGAGCTACGTAATTATAAGTGTGGTTGTATCCATTGTGTTGAGACTGATTTTTGTGAAGTGCAGAGCTTTAAAGCTGTATTTTTTGATTAGAGTTTCAGTACAGTTTGTGATTGAAACTTTAAATCCATAAATCCAGGGTTTCATATTTGTGCCTGGTTCTCAAAATCCCAGATTGGTAGTTTTATGCTTTGTAAAGTTTGCGTAGGTGTACGTGTTAAATTGTTAAAACATTGGGCAATTTGTTAGTGGAGCATCTTTCCCAGCTTGCATATGCTTTTAATATTTTATGTAATATTTTACTTTATAAGAACAATTCTTTTACCATGATCCAATTCAGTCTCACTGTTTTTCTGTAATCCAGGGATTACTGAATGGTACAAACAAGATAGGTTGAAACTATATGATGGAATCCAGTCTGTTCTTCGTTTCCAAGATTGTGATTTAGGTTTCTGCTGTTTTTCAGTTGTCTCAAGGCCCTTGAATACACAAAGCGTTTAGTGTTAGGTTTTCTGTCATCTGGTGTCTCAGTGCATTGTAACACATCTGTGTGATTCTTTATGGAGTCTACCTCGTGATATACTCTGATTATACATATTTCTTAAGGTGGAATTTTTCCCCCTCATTTTGTGAACTCAAAATTGTTTTAGAGCAATGGTAGGTGGTAATTTGATAGAAGAACCTTCAAAAGTAAAAGTATATTGATTTTCCTGACTATTGGCTTAGATGTAACTCAAAGGTATCAGTTACCTGACCATAGTACTCAACAAGTGTGTGCTGATAGTGTGTGCTGACTGGTAGGCAGAGTAATATAAGAAAACCTATTTAAGTAGTAGTGTAAAGTGTATTTTATGTAGATACTTCTCTGCATAAAAGTAAGACATTAATAGTTTTTTTTTATTTTTTTTTTTAAACTTTATCCATGTCACATAGGGCCTGCATTTGTCCTGTGAATTCGTCTTGCTAAAATCCCTTGCCCTCATTCAGGGTGTCACACAGTTTTTAAAAATTGTCCTGTGTACAGTTCAAAATTGCCAGCAGCATAGAAAAACTTAATGAATAATTAGCTGTGGTAGAGGTGTCGTGTAAGGATTTTTAAAACCAATCAGTGTTTCAGTCTAGTGACTATAAACCTTGGCTCTGTGAAAAGGGTTGTTGTCTGGGAGTAAAGTTAGGGTAAAATCTTCAGAATTTTGAATATATGGTGGCATGGTGTTCTAGTTTTGACTGGGATAGAGTGAATTTTCTTAGTAGTTGATACGGTGTTGTGTTTTGTATTAAGTGCAAGAATAATCTTGCTAACGCACTGATTTTGGCTCTTGCTAAACAGTGCTGTCGTTTTTTAGGAATGTTACTCCCTAACTCAGTGACCCCACTGAGACTCTCCAAACCACACTGTCACTTTCTCTCTCTGCCACGTTGTTTTCCCCTCCCTCTTCCCCCTGAGCCAGTGATTTATTTGTTTGTTAAATAACGTTGAATGTTGTGTAAATTAGTTAAGAGTTGTATAATACAGTTGAGAGTTTTCAAGATGAAAATAACAATAAAAGAGAGGAGTTGAAGCGTTTTCTATTTTTGCCAGCACAAAAACCTCAATGGGCTGAGTTGAATCTTAGTGTCCTGTAACTTAAAAAGCTTTTTTCTCTTTTCACTCTTCTTAAGTTGTCAGTCAACCCAAGGCATGCTGGAGAGGAGAGTTGGAAGCACAAAAGGTCAAGATCACAGGTCGAGATAAGAACAATTTACTGGAAACAGCAATGAGATAAGAAAACAAATATTAACAGCAACAATTCTAATGACAGAAGGTGCAAGAAAATGAACGATTCACATGGAAAAAATCCTCCTTGATAACAGTACTGGATATCTCCCTCCACCATGTTTTCTTGACCAGAAGGAACCCCCTCTCCCTGGAAGAGATTCCATTTCCCCAGATGCTGGCAATGACAAGAGGAGGTTTAGAATAGCCAATGGGTCCTGGCTATTCTCCTACCTACTCCTACCTACTACCTACTCCTACCTACCTACCTATCCCCTCCTACCTACTGTGAAAATTAACCCTGTCCTGGCCTAAGCCAGGACAGTGCTTATTCTCAATAAAGGAGTTTTTGGTTTGCATTGCTTTGCCAGTGATCAGGTACATAACAAACAGGTTATGAGAGAGTAGATTGCCAAGTGTTTTTATGGAGAAGTGTTGCTTCTCCAGACAAAAGCTTGGAGAAGTGGAGTGGCTTGCTGAAGGATCTCTGGAAGGAATAGAAATAGCTAGAACTTGAGTCCTGAGCCCTTTACACTACTGTGCACTGCTGCAGTTTACCCTTTATGGGCTGCTAGCCTTGTAAGCTCATCAAGAATCTGACTTTGTGTTTTCAAATGTGATCTTTTTTTGTGAGCTTGGTTTGGGTATTGACATTTGAGGAAATAATTTTATTGTGAAACTAGCATGGGTCATTGGCAAAACTACCAGAAGATAGTAACTCCATTGAGACAAGAAAGTCAGAATGCTCTTACATAGAAGACTTATTTTATGTGTTCTTTCTGGCTATGCTTTGTCTGCTGTGGGCCAAAAGTGCTTGTATTCCTGCTTGAAATGATGAATTCTTGTCTTCGTTCCTGTATAGTGTCCTAGAGTTGTGCAATGAAACCATGTTTTTGCTGATTCACTTTAAGTCAGTCATAAGATGACCAGGTCATGATTCATCACAAAAAGAAACCACAGCTATCAGCGGTTGTATGGCCATGCGTTTGATTCCTTGCTTCTTGGGTCAAGACGACCTGTAACCATTAATTCTGTTGTATAAAAGAAAGCTGGAGCTCATCAAAGTTTGCTTCTGAGACTACTCATTGTGGGTGTAAGACAGACTGGAGTTCGGTCAGTATATTTAACTGTGTATGTAGTTAGGGAAGACGGTTGAAAGTTGAAGTATTATGGGTGTGTTTTGAAACAGCAGTGCTGAACAAGATAATGCTGTTTCAAAATCTTTCTTTGTAGTAGAACTGTTTGAGGGACTGCTGGGAATGAAAACTGCAGTTCAGCCTTCTATGTACAAACATTTGCTTCCATGTCATCCTCTGTTGTGTTCAAAACAAGGTTTCATGCAGGGAAGAGTCAGCAAACTTGCTTTTTTTTAGTCATCTAGATAAAATTGTAGCTTAATATTTTCAAATTAGTTGAAGTTTTTAGGGGCCTGTTTTCTGTTACTTTCAATGGGACTTGGATGTTAATCACCCAAGACCTCTTCCAGGTTGTTACTGTAATTTCATTTTTAAATATGACTTACTAAGCTGAGGTTGAGAGAATTTGGGAAAATATTTTTAAATTTATTTGTTTTCTTTTTATTACTTTTTCACAACGCCTTGTCTTGTGATTGGATAGTAAGATTATTACAGTTGCTGGTTTTGATGTCATAAAATGAGTCAGCAGAAGCTTTTGAATTATTATATGTCAAAGGAGAGTTTGAATGTTAATACTTTTACTTTGCCTGAAATAACTCATTACCAGATTCTTCCAAGGCCAGGTTGTCAGATGTTAATAGGTTAATGTTTAAATTTTGGATCTGTTCTTCGAAGTGACAGTGCAAAACAGTATCTGGTTTAGTCAGCTGTTCTACTTCACTTGTATTCAGATACTTGCTTTGTTTGGTCACAAAGTGTTTACTTTGACTAGCTCAAGTACCAGTATGCATTTGTTCAGCACTGGACATCAACACTGTACAGTGTCCACCCATACCTTGCAAAAACCTTCAGAGGCAATCAAGTTGAGCAGTAGTAAAAGTCCTAGCTTGCTTCACAGAGAGTTGGTTTGGTTTTTTTTTCCCATGTGTCTTAACATAGACCAAAAAAAGGCAAGTTTTGTTAATGGTGATTATCTTAAAGCTGCTATTAAGATAAGGGTATTTGGCATGGAATTGAGGGTATAAACAAGTAGGGCTGATGTGCTGCTAAAAAGCCAATGAGCATTCTCTGTATGAAAAGCTATACTGCCCCTGTATTTCAAAGCAAAAAAAAAAAAAAGTTTATGTGAACAACTTAACTTCTTAGCTTGAGGTAAAATGGCAATTTGGGCGAATCGCGTCAACAAGATGGGCTTTAGATTTGTTCTAATTCATGTCAAATCTACAAGTTGTCTTACTTTGAGGAGAATGTAACCTTGAATTAGCTCACTCTGGTTAAGAACGCTTTTTTCTTTTCTCCCTAGGAAAACCAGGCTTCTGTCTAGACATTAGTCCTATGTTTTAGTCTGATTCCCATTGTGTTTCTGTCCACATATTTTTCTAATAATCATGTAAAAAATGTACACAGTTTCACATT
Organism: Oreocharis arfaki; assembly: GCA_013398015.1. Classification (NCBI taxonomy): domain Eukaryota; kingdom Metazoa; phylum Chordata; class Aves; order Passeriformes; family Paramythiidae; genus Oreocharis; species Oreocharis arfaki. Next base: position 630,381 of record VZRR01003435.1, on the reverse strand, counting down.
ATTTTTACTGTATTCAGTTACTAGAGGAGTACAATTAACTAGTTTCCTTGAATACACTAGCTGTCAAGTAAGTTGAAACATTGTTTTTACAACTTTTGAGCCCTTTCCTATGCACAGATATGAACTGAACAGCTTTGTAATACCACAAGGCGTAGTATTATTTCAATGAAGTAAAACTTGTATTTTAGAACAATAAAGCAAGTGAACTGACATTGTTGCTTGGATTGTTACATGTTAATTAAAAGGATGAGTCACTGCAGTAGGAGAATTAGACAGAAATGTTCATCATTTCCCGCCAGTGACACTGAACTCCTGCTTTTGGTTTTCCTAGTGGACGAAGTATTTTAACTGTAATTTACTGATACTGTTATTTAGTTATGTTGTGCAAACTGAAGACCTAAACAACACGAAAAGTAATTTTTTTAGAACTGCCTAAATATGCAATAATTTCCATCGTCATAATCTGTCATGGTTTAACCTCAGGCAGCAATCATGCAACTGCTTCCTCACTTCTCTCCTGCCTAGTGAAATGGGGGAGAGAATCAGAAAAAAAGAAGTAAAACCCATGGGTTGATGTAAGAACAGTTTAATATTTAAAACAACAACAATAATAATAATGACAGCAACAATAATAGTAATGAACGAGAGGGAGAGAGGAGCAAACCCAAGAGAAACAAATGATGCACAGTACAGTGGCTCAGCACCCACCAACTGATGCCCAGCCTGTTCCCTTCACTGGCAAGTGCTGCAGCCGCGCTGCCCAAGTTGGTGAAAGCAGGGATTGGAAGAATGAAGAACCATCCTCCGTAGAAGATCAGGTTCAAGACCCTTTACGGAACCTGAAGGTGCACGGTTCCATGGGATCTGATGAGATGCATCCATGGGCCCTGAGGGAACTGGATGAAGAAGCAGCTAGGCCACTAGCCATTGCATTTGAGAAGTTGTGGCAGTTCNATCTGGTTTCGTCAGCTGTTCTACTTCACTTGTATTCAGATACTTGCTTTGTTTGGTCACAAAGTGTTTACTTTGACTAGCTCAAGTACCAGTATGCATTTGTTCAGCACTGGACATCAACACTGTACAGTGTCCACCCATACCTTGCAAAAACCTTCAGAGGCAATCAAGTTGAGCAGTAGTAAAAGTCCTAGCTTGCTTCACAGAGAGTTGGTTTGGTTTTTTTTTCCCATGTGTCTTAACATAGACCAAAAAAAGGCAAGTTTTGTTAATGGTGATTATCTTAAAGCTGCTATTAAGATAAGGGTATTTGGCATGGAATTGAGGGTATAAACAAGTAGGGCTGATGTGCTGCTAAAAAGCCAATGAGCATTCTCTGTATGAAAAGCTATACTGCCCCTGTATTTCAAAGCAAAAAAAAAAAAAAGTTTATGTGAACAACTTAACTTCTTAGCTTGAGGTAAAATGGCAATTTGGGCGAAGCGCGTCAACAAGATGGGCTTTAGATTTGTTCTAATTCATGTCAAATCTACAAGTTGTCTTACTTTGAGGAGAATGTAACCTTGAATTAGCTCACTCTGGTTAAGAACGCTTTTTACTTTTCTCCCTAGGAAANCAAAAAAAAAAAAAAGTTTATGTGAACAACTTAACTTCTTAGCTTGAGGTAAAATGGCAATTTGGGCGAATCGCGTCAACAAGATGGGCTTTAGATTTGTTCTAATTCATGTCAAATCTACAAGTTGTCTTACTTTGAGGAGAATGTAACCTTGAATTAGCTCACTCTGGTTAAGAACGCTTTTTACTTTTCTCCCTAGGAAAACCAGGCTTCTGTCTAGACATTAGTCCTATGTTTTAGTCTGATTCCCATTGTGTTTCTATCCACATATTTTTCTAATAATCATGTAAAAAATGTACACAGTTTCACATTATTTTTACTGTATTCAGTTACTAGAGGAGTACAATTAACTAGTTTCCTTGAATACACTAGCTGTCAAGTAAGTTGAAACATTGTTTTTACAACTTTTGAGCCCTTTCCTATGCACAGATATGAACTGAACAGCTTTGTAATACCACAAGGCGTAGTATTATTTCAATGAAGTAAAACTTGTATTTTAGAACAATAAAGCAAGTGAACTGACATTGTTGCTTGGATTGTTACATGTTAATTAAAAGGATGAGTCACTGCAGTAGGAGAATTAGACAGAAATGTTCATCATTTCCCGCCAGTGACACTGAACTCCTGCTTTTGGTTTTCCTAGTGGACGAAGTATTTTAACTGTAATTTACTGATACTGTTATTTAGTTATGTTGTGCAAACTGAAGACCTAAACAACACGAAAAGTAATTTTTTTAGAACTGCCTAAATATGCAATAATTTCCATCGTCATAATCTGTCATGGTTTAACCTCAGGCAGCAATCATGCAACTGCTTCCTCACTTCTCTCCTGCCTAGTGAAATGGGGGAGAGAATCAGAAAAAAAGAAGTAAAACCCATGGGTTGATGTAAGAACAGTTTAATATTTAAAACAACAACAATAATAATAATGACAGCAACAATAATAGTAATGAACGAGAGGGAGAGAGGAGCAAACCCAAGAGAAACAAATGATGCACAGTACAGTGGCTCAGCACCCACCAACTGATGCCCAGCCTGTTCCCTTCACTGGCAAGTGCTGCAGCCGCGCTGCCCAAGTTGGTGAAAGCAGGGATTGGAAGAATGAAGAACCATCCTCCGTAGAAGATCAGGTTCAAGACCCTTTACGGAACCTGAAGGTGCACGGTTCCATGGGATCTGATGAGATGCATCCATGGGCCCTGAGGGAACTGGATGAAGAAGCAGCTAGGCCACTAGCCATTGCATTTGAGAAGTTGTGGCAGTTCGCCATGGAAGTCCCCACAGACTAGAAGAGGCGAAACAGAACATCCATATATTTTTGGGAAGGGAAATTGGGAAGAACCAGGGAACTACAGGCTGGTTAGTCTTACCTCAGTGCCTGGCAGAATCATGACCAGAACCTCCTGGAAATTATGCTAAGGAATGTGGAAGGTAAGGACGTGATTGGTGATAGCCAGAACAGCTTCACTAAGGACAAATTTGGTGATTACCTGTGATGGGGTTGCAGTGGTGGATGAGGGAAAAGTGAGTGACATTGTCTACCTGCACATATGTAGAGTGTTTGACACTGTGCCCTGTGACTTTTCTCTAAACTGGAGAGATGGTTTTGACAAATGGACTACTCAGNCTTGCTTTGTTTGGTCACAAAGTGTTTACTTTGACTAGCTCAAGTACCAGTATGCATTTGTTCAGCACTGGACATCAACACTGTACAGTGTCCACCCATACCTTGCAAAAACCTTCAGAGGCAATCAAGTTGAGCAGTAGTAAAAGTCCTAGCTTGCTTCACAGAGAGTTGGTTTGGTTTTTTTTTCCCATGTGTCTTAACATAGACCAAAAAAAGGCAAGTTTTGTTAATGGTGATTATCTTAAAGCTGCTATTAAGATAAGGGTATTTGGCATGGAATTGAGGGTATAAACAAGTAGGGCTGATGTGCTGCTAAAAAGCCAATGAGCATTCTCTGTATGAAAAGCTATACTGCCCCTGTATTTCAAAGCAAAAAAAAAAAAAAGTTTATGTGAACAACTTAACTTCTTAGCTTGAGGTAAAATGGCAATTTGGGCGAAGCGCGTCAACAAGATGGGCTTTAGATTTGTTCTAATTCATGTCAAATCTACAAGTTGTCTTACTTTGAGGAGAATGTAACCTTGAATTAGCTCACTCTGGTTAAGAACGCTTTTTACTTTTCTCCCTAGGAAAACCAGGCTTCTGTCTAGACATTAGTCCTATGTTTTAGTCTGATTCCCATTGTGTTTCTATCCACATATTTTTCTAATAATCATGTAAAAAATGTACACAGTTTCACATTATTTTTACTGTATTCAGTTACTAGAGGAGTACAATTAACTAGTTTCCTTGAATACACTAGCTGTCAAGTAAGTTGAAACATTGTTTTTACAACTTTTGAGCCCTTTCCTATGCACAGATATGAACTGAACAGCTTTGTAATACCACAAGGCGTAGTATTATTTCAATGAAGTAAAACTTGTATTTTAGAACAATAAAGCAAGTGAACTGACATTGTTGCTTGGATTGTTACATGTTAATTAAAAGGATGAGTCACTGCAGTAGGAGAATTAGACAGAAATGTTCATCATTTCCCGCCAGTGACACTGAACTCCTGCTTTTGGTTTTCCTAGTGGACGAAGTATTTTAACTGTAATTTACTGATACTGTTATTTAGTTATGTTGTGCAAACTGAAGACCTAAACAACACGAAAAGTAATTTTTTTAGAACTGCCTAAATATGCAATAATTTCCATCGTCATAATCTGTCATGGTTTAACCTCAGGCAGCAATCATGCAACTGCTTCCTCACTTCTCTCCTGCCTAGTGAAATGGGGGAGAGAATCAGAAAAAAAGAAGTAAAACCCATGGGTTGATGTAAGAACAGTTTAATATTTAAAACAACAACAATAATAATAATGACAGCAACAATAATAGTAATGAACGAGAGGGAGAGAGGAGCAAACCCAAGAGAAACAAATGATGCACAGTACAGTGGCTCAGCACCCACCAACTGATGCCCAGCCTGTTCCCTTCACTGGCAAGTGCTGCAGCCGCGCTGCCCAAGTTGGTGAAAGCAGGGATTGGAAGAATGAAGAACCATCCTCCGTAGAAGATCAGGTTCAAGACCCTTTACGGAACCTGAAGGTGCACGGTTCCATGGGATCTGATGAGATGCATCCATGGGCCCTGAGGGAACGGGATGAAGAAGCAGCTAGGCCACTAGCCATTGCATTTGAGAAGTTGTGGCAGTTCGCCATGGAAGTCCCCACAGACTAGAAGAGGCGAAACAGAACATCCATATATTTTTGGGAAGGGAAATTGGGAAGAACCAGGGAACTACAGGCTGGTTAGTCTTACCTCAGTGCCTGGCAGAATCATGACCAGAACCTCCTGGAAATTATGCTAAGGAATGTGGAAGGTAAGGACGTGATTGGTGATAGCCAGAACAGCTTCACTAAGGACAAATTTGGTGATTACCTGTGATGGGGTTGCAGTGGTGGATGAGGGAAAAGTGAGTGACATTGTCTACCTGCACATATGTAGAGTGTTTGACACTGTGCCCTGTGACTTTTCTCTAAACTGGAGAGATGGTTTTGACAAATGGACTACTCAGTGAATAAGGAATGTAAAGGGTTGCAGTGAGCACACATTGTCCAAGTGGTGACAAGTGGTGTCCTCGGGGATCGGTACAGGGACAAGCACTGTTTTACATCTTTGTCAGTGTGTCAGTGTATCATCAGTCACTGCATAGACAGTGGGATTGAGTGCACCTCAGCAACACCAGTCTGTGTGGCGTGAATGAAGCACTGGAGAGAAGGGATGCCATCCTTGGCAAACTTTAGAGATGGGCTCATGTGAACCTCATGAAGTTCAATAAGGCCAAGTGCAAGGTCCTGCACTTGGGTTGGGGCAATCCCAAGTACAAGTACAGGCAGGGTGGATTGAGAGCAGCCTTGAAGAGAAGGACTTGGGAGTGCTGGTGAATGAGGCTGGACGTGACCCAGCAATGTGCACTCGCAGCCCAGAAAGTTGATTGTATCCCAGGCTGCATACAAAGCATCGTGGCCAGCAGGGTGAGGGAGGGGATTCTGCCCCTCTCCTCTGTTCTGGTGAGGCTCTGCCTGGAGAGCTGCATCCAGCTCTGAGCAGCAGAGGAGGACGTGGACCTGTTGGAATGAGTCAGGAGGAGGCCACTAAGATGATAAGAGGGCTGGAGCACATTTCCTATGAAGACAGGCTGAGAGACTTCTGTTCATCCTGGAGAAGAGAAGGCTGGAGGGAGATGTCATAGCAACCTTTCAGTGGCCAAAAGAGGCCTGCATGAAAGATGATGAGGGACTTTTTACAAGGGCATGGAGTGATGATACACGGGTAATGACTTGACCCTCTTTCATATTAGGAAGAAATTCTTTACTGTGGGGACACTGGAACAGGTTGCCTGGAGAAGTTGTGGATGCCCCATCCCTGGAAGCATTCAAAGCCAGGCTGGGCTTTGAGTAACCTGGTCTAGGGAAAAGTGTCCGTGACCTTGGCAGAGGAGTTGGAACTGGATGATCTTTACATTCCTTTTCAACAATATTTTTAGGATTCTGTTTTTCGTATGTGTAGATGATTCTCTTCCTCTGCCTCTGCAAAAAAAAAAAACAAACCAAACCAAATAAAATGTATGAAGCTTGTCTGTTGTTTAAGGTGTTTTTGACGGTTAACACTTAGAGAACAGCCTCATTTGTAAAAGGTCTTTTATGGTAATGTAGGTTTTATATGATGGTCTTCTCTGAATGAATTATCAGAGGACTTGGTCCTGCTTGTACCTTGTCATTTCAGAGGTCCCAGTGTGTTGTACCAAATGAAAGTGAAGCTGAGGAAGAGACGTAACTCTTTCATTGCATCTCGACTAGGCTTTTTATGTAAATATGTCTCAGCTAGCCAAAACTGGCTTATTATTCTCAATAGTTTCATTATTGTGACTGGAAATAGGTCTAGTGTGCATTTGGATCATTCACAGATGTTGTGGCAGAGGTTATTTTGTGGGTCCTGGTACTCTGATGGTTGCATTCATGTCCTGCTGTAGTGTTGTTTTTGCATGGCAGTCTACAGCTTCCTCTAGCTGGGGCAACAGAGGGAGAGCAGCCAGTCTCCTCTCTCTGATGAGCAGCAGCTGGAGACAAGGAAATGGAATGAAGCTGCATCAGGTTCAGATTAGACTTGAGGGAAGGATTCTTCGCTGGGAGGATGGGTGGTCACTGGAATAGGCTCCTTTGTGAAGCCGTCATGGCACCAAGCCTGTTAGAGTTCAAGGAGCATGTGAACAATGCTCTCAGTCATAAGGCTTAGTTTCAGGTAGTCCTGCAAAGAGCAGGGGGTTGAACTCAGTGATCCTTACGGTTCCATTGCAACTTGAGATATTCTGTGATTCCATGAATATTGTTTATACTACAACATCAGCCTTCTGATGAGAATTAACTTGTGGATCTCACTGTCACAGCTTATTGTGGAAAATAGGGTAATAAGTGAGTTTAGGTACATGACAATCTTTCATTTGTCACAGTATGATTGTGCTTTATTCTGATTCATTAGCTTTGTCCCACATTCTAAGTGTTTCTGCTGGTTTGTGTTACTTTGCATATTAAGAGTAATTAAATATAAGAATACAGAATAGGAAGCAACTGTCTGCATAGTTGCTCAGCAGAAAAGAGTATGACGTTCCACCCTCAAGATTTGTAGGTGTTTCTTTCCCCTTAAGGGTGCGACATCACAGAAAAGAATGACAAAAGTCAGAGGGTCCACAAAAACTCAAAAAGTTTCATTTACATGAAACTTTCATTTACAGTTACACACCTGGCATGGAAACTGGTATGTTAAATCCCTGACCTACTATATAAGCACATGGGAGTGGGTTTTGTATAAAGAGGTGAGAGAGAAGGAAAGAAAGAAAGAAAGGAAGGAAAAAAGAAAGAAAAGAAGAGAGTAAAGGAGATAACTCATCCTGGCTCCACCATCAGTCTAGCTGATGAGGAGTTCAGGGTCCTGGGAGTGCACATGTGACTGGGCTTTGTAAGGGTACCTTTTTATAGATGGGCATTCCCTGACTTAGAGATAACGTTCTCACTTTCTATGCAAATTAGTTATCATGCACAGTCTGCCCTTTCAGACCTTTCTGGAAATGGATCGGAAGGCTTCGGGGGTCTTGGGTGGTTTTCATCCCTCCCTACAGTCCATGTCCACTTCTCGGTCACATTCCTGTGCTTGCACTGTTCTGTGCTGTGCTTGTCTCCAGGAGCTACAGCAAGGATGTTTGTCCCAGAAAAGTACTGCCCTACCTTTGTATGGTCACCTTCACCAGCCCCATCTTATTCTCTCCCACAGCATGTTATTACCAAAAATCCTTGGTTATTACCAAAAATTCTTGTCTCTTATTACCAACACTCCTTGGTTGGCTACATGGCCATCCAGGTATTGGTGTTTGAGGTGTACACATTAACCTGTTTTGGGATTCTGCAAAATATCTGGAGTTTATAGCTATTAAATAAGTCAGTACTCTTACATGGATGTTTTCTCACCTGGATTTCTCACTTCTTTTACAAATCAGAATATAGCTTGCAGGGTTTATCTTCCACTAAGTGTATATGACCTGGTGTGAAATATTTTGGTCAGTATTGATCCCCATACTTAAAGAACAGAGTAATTGGCTTTGATCCAAAGTGCGGTGGAAAGGATTGGATTAGAAAAGAACCATCAAGGAAAGATCAGCCTTACTGCAGTCGCTTATTCGAAGGAGAACACATTCTGTTTGTGTTGTCCATTGTGGGAAGGACAGTGAAGACATCTGGTAGTGAAACACTGGAATGTGTTTCTTGGGTAAAAGTTGCTGGGGAACTCAGAGAACAGACTAGATAAACATGAGAGAAATAATGTAGGTAAGTAACACACTTGGGGAAGGAATGGACTGACTGACTTTCTGCAATACTTGTAAGTCCAAAAATTGCCGGTATAAAGGCTGACTTATAAGTTATTTCTGCAACAGGCAAAACTTAGCTCTGTGTGAGCAGACTTTTAACTAACCAAGGGCAACCTCTTGCACAAACACAGAGATTTATCACTATTGTCTCTTGGACTCTCTCCCTTTTTTTAGCTCTGTTTATTTTCCTGTGTTGTAAAAACTTTAAATTAGAGACTCACCTTCAAAGTATAATACATTGGAATTTTACTCTTTTGTCCTGCCTAATTGTTAATAACTAGTTGCAAGATTAATATTTTATTCTCCTATATGGAGTGAGAATTCTGTTGGATGTTTGGGATGTTTTTTAAAGTATTATGGTCAGCTTAATTTTAAAATTTTAAACACAATGAACTTCTGAAGGACTTTCTAACTACCTGAGATTTAAAAAATACTTAGCCTGCTGACAAGTCTTATTGAATAAATTTATCTGGCATTCTTATAAGGAAGTCATTCCTTACCATTTTTCTTGGATATCTTTCTTTTTAAGTTTTGTAAATATTCTGCTTTCAATGAGAGCATTTTTCCAGACAATAATAAATTTCAATTAGAAGTCATTGAAAGGATAACTTGGTTATTTTTGATTATGGGGGCAAGATGGTATGGAGTGGACTTCCATGTTCAAGTGTTTTAATGCGGGAATGATTTCCATGTGGAATGAAAAATGTGTTTATTCACTGTGTCCTGGGCTGCAGCTGCGTTTCATGGAGCTATGTCCTGCATTGAATGAGAAAGCAGAGGCACCTAAGGTATAACTTTTGCTTGTGTGGAAAAGAATGCCAGTTTTGACACATGGAAGGAGGGCAGCAAAAATATGTCAAAGAAGAGAGGATACTCTCTCCTAGTCAGATAGTTCCAGCAAAAGTCTAGACAGATTTAGCCTCTTTGTGGCATTGCATCATCAGTCCTTCAGCAATGGAGGGCTTCAGTGGTGTGCATATTTGTATGTGTGTACTTGCTAGTATATAATTATATGCATGCTTTGCCATGTGTATACATATGGGTGTGTTTAAGTACTATATATACTGGTATGTGTTTATGTCATGGATGCATGCCTGACTGAAGTCACAGTAGTCTTCAAGAGAAATCAGATTTTTGTTGTCATGACTTACGTAACTAATGATCTATATGTGAAATTCTTCTGATTTCCTTTTCTGTATGACAAAGAAATGTTTCCCACCTTCCTATGGACAAAAAAAAGTTAAGAAAACAAAAGTATTTCTAGTTTGTGAAATACAGAATATCCAGTACAAGTGAGGTAATATAGCAAATGTAAAAACTATATTGTTCTTACATTATTTCTAAAAATTACAGTTCAGTATTTAATTACATAAATGTATAATACTAATTTTTTTTGTTTAGTTCAAGGAAGAAATCTCTAAGCGCTTCAAGTCCCACACTGATCAGCTTGTGTTGATATTTGCTGGAAAAATTTTAAAAGATCAAGATACTTTGACTCAGCATGGAATTCATGATGGACTCACTGTTCACCTGGTTATCAAGACACAAAACAGGTAACCTTAATGGCGAGTGGTCTTCTTTTTACCTCTAGAGACGCAAAAGTACTTTGCATTATTAATAGCTTTCTGTTGGGCAAAACTATAGTTGACTAAATCACCTTAATCAGCTCCTTAGTTACAGCTGGTGCAGGGTAACAGTGAAATTACAAAATTACAGTGGTTTTTTCATTTATCTTGTATTTTAATATGGTTCATGTTTTGTCTTCTTTTTTTTATTTTTTAATGTTTAAAAATTTATTTATTTATTAGTTCTGGCTGTGTTTTGGCTTCATAGTTGTTAGATATCATCTCTTACTGCCGTTAATACATTTTATGCAGATTTTCTTTTCACATATGAGAACTCGCAGTGAATCTTTTCTTTCTTTTTTTTTCTCTGCAGTGAATTTTCTTTCCTTGTTTGACCAACGTAGTAGTAAAGACTCTCTGTTTTGGTCAAACAAGGAAAGAAAGTTTTTGAGAACTGCTTTAGTGTAATGAATTTATCTGTCTAAACAGACTTTAGTTTTTAATGTGTGGGTGGTTGTTGTTGTTTTTTCCTTTGGTGAAGAAGCATTAGAATGATGTCTCAGCTGTGTCGTGTGCACTTCCTATGAAGTGCCCCAAAATCCTTCCAACAAGTAGAGTAATAGAGCCCTGAAATGCAGTTTGTTATTAGTATATAATAGGTTTGTTATTTTAGGGTGAAAGTGGTTTTGCTCCTGTTCTACTTAGGTATTTCCTGTTTGTGGTGAGGATCTCCTCTGATGTGAAAATGTCAGATGTTGACGGAAAGACCATGGAGTGTAGGAGAGAACAGAAGCAGGCCTTCCTTTTCAAGGCTTTACCAAGACACAAAGGCTGGCTAGTGATATTAGCATTAAGTATAAATTCTTGTTGAAATTAATAGCATTAGCATTAAATGTAGGTACCTTTTGAAACTGCTATCTTCAGTTCCATATTCATGCTCTGAAAGGATTATGTTCTCTGGAGTCAAAATACATGTTTGTACTCTCAGAGGTCTCCCTTTCCTGCCCTGTGCCTCCTTCACCTGAAATTTAGGCTGATACAAGCCATGCCAATCTTGAATACAGTATTAGGTAATTCTGTGCCTTGTGCATCTGAATGAGTATTCTGCTGTTGCTATTTTTTTTGTTGCTTTTTTTTCCTGCACTCTTGAGTGTGGCAGAGAGGCTTCATGAATGGTGTTAGCAGGATGCTTTTGGCTTGCACAGTCTTCAGAGGGTTTATAGTTTGGACCTGTTATAGCTATATGTACTGAAATACCACTGCCAGGCTCTTGGACCTTCTTGCACTTTGCCTCTGGGCAGAGGAACCCCCAGAAACACAAATGCCACATTTTGGAGAATTTTGGAGAATTTTTGGTGTTCCTGCATCTGTCTTATCAGCATTGCACTCCATGTCTTCACTCTGGCCTGCTTTTTCTGAATCATTTTAGATTAGTGTATTTCTGTTATCTGCAGAATGTTTTAATCATGTCTGGGAAAACAAAGTATATATGAAAAACTACAGATCATTTGCATGTATCTGTGCTGTCTTCAAATGATGTATTAAAGTTTTCACCCACTGGCTTTGCTTGAATAAACTAAAAACATGCTAAAACCTGCTAGAGAGAATTGCCAGTATAATGAAAATCACCTCTGAGAAAGGATAGCACTGTCCTAAATATCTCATTAGTATTCTTGCTAAAATACCTGTATTGTCCCAAAAGACAAGATTTAGACCAGTGTGGCCTGGAAAGTGCTGATTTTTGGCCACGAGTATCAAGCTTGACTTATTCCCAACTACTTTACACTATGCCATTTACTTTTCTGTTGACTGTTGCTGTTACTGTTGCTGCTGTGTATCTGAATAAATAAAAGTTCTTTTCCAAAACTGGGTATGAAAATGATCTTTTCCCTTTTAATCTATGTTAGATGTGTAACTTCAGAATAGGAGTCCTCATACATCCCAGCCAATCCTTGTTAAAAAAAAAGATTACTTTATTATCTTCAGAGAATATGCCCCAGTTTCCATGCGAGCACTACTGAACTGCAAGTTTCAATGTCACCTACTTTTCTGTCACACTTTTGAGAACCTTTCATGTCTATTACATGAAGCAGCATAGTTACTTCTCAAAATATAGTTTCTCAGTTGAAAATACAAATGGGATTTTATGCTTGTTATTTTTCTTTTGCTTGTGGAGGAAAGATGTGTGTATTTTCTAGATGAAAGAAAACCAAAGATCTCTAGCAGGAGAGTCACAATCAGTATACAGTTTGTAATCTTCCTCATTCAAGTTACAGCTGCTTGGCTAATTACAGTCATCTTGTGTTCGAAGTTTGCAGTTGCTGTTAATGAAGTTGAGGAACTCTTAGAAACCTCAGGAAAAACGCTGCATTTAAGGCATCTTTCTGATTTTTTTTGTATGGTTGGGGTTTTTTTTCTGATGTTCGCTTGACTGAGCAAGTGCAGAGTTTTGTTGTAGGAGAAAGGTCCTCCAGGGAGAACTGAAGTATGAAGTCTAGTGTGCTGTCAAATTCTCACATCTTTTTGTGATGTCTGAATTCATACTTTTAAAAGTTACTTTATTCTGTAGTACTGCAAATACAGACATTTATTGATTGGTGAACCACACTGGAGAATTGATTTGGATTTCAAAGTAGTCTTTTTTCTTTAGAGCAGAGAGGCCAGGTTAGCTTTATTCAAGCTTGATCTCTTTTACTACACGGTGGCATCTGTTCCTCTACCTGCAGTAGAAGGGTGTGGTGAGTTTACAGCCAGGGTAGCCTTTAGTGCCTGTGCAGAATTATGCTGGCTTTAGCTTCATGTGATTTCATTACAGGCCTGTTCTTGAAGTCTTAACGGTTATTGAGAGTCTGATACTTGTCTTCTAATAAAATGTGACATTAACTGAATTTCACATTCGGTAAAGCATCCTGGTAGAGATGTGGCATGAAACAGATTCCGCATTAAATTTGTTAGGCTTTATTTCTTCAAGTTGTGGGCATGCTATCAATAGTATGTGAGTATAGTGAAATAAGGCATGCATCCTTAAAGCAAGATAAGGACAAAGAAAACAATTCACTGGTAGGCATCACAGGGTAGGATGAGAAGGTGTTAATGGCTGCAGTGATACCCATCTGTTTTTTTACTATTTGAAACTACTGTGACACAGCAGGTGTCTGAGAAAGATTTATTACAAGAAGCCATCTGGAGATAACTGGGTTTTGACCAAGAATCAAAATGTAATTTTGATTATAAAATTAAATACAAAGATTCTCAAGTATAATACTATTTCTGCATTTAATGACACTACTTAAAATAACGTGTTACACTCTATAAAGTTTTAAAATTGTTTTTTTAGATCACAAGACCACCCAGCTCAACAGGCAAACACCACTGGGAGTACTGCTACCACATCAACATCAAGCAGTAGTACCTCAACACCAGCTTCAACAAATAGTAACCCTTTTGGCTTGGGTAAGAATATTTGTTAGGTAGCATGGTGGGTATCTTCTCTTGGATTCAGGTAATTGTCCCCAAAGCTTTATTACAATGTAGACAGAACTTTAAAAAAAAAACCCAAACAAACACACCAGCCAAAAAACTTATTACAGGTATGTATTGAATTGATTGTAGAAGGCTTCTGATCACTCAGTTACCAGAGGAAAGTTGTTTTGTTAGTTTCATACAGAATCACAAAATAGTTTGTGTTGGAAGGGATGCCTTTAAAGATGATCTATTGTAATTGATCTCTGCAATTAGCTGGGACATCTTTAACTAGGTTAGGTTGCTCAGAGCCCCAGCCAACCTGACCTTGAATGTTTCCCGACATGGACCATCCCTCACCTCCCTGGGTGAACTGTGCCAGTGTTTCACCACAAAATTCAGATTTGTACTGTTTTACCTTCAGTGGTAAGGTGCGACTGATGTTATATTTTGGCACTATGGGTAATGAAATTCCTTCCAGTGTCCTTGTGCTTCTTAAAAGTGCATCTGTATTCCTGTTATCTGTATATAGATGAATCATAGAAGTTGGACCTGTAACATGAAGCCAAGATCTGCAATAAAAGCAACAAAATTGCTGCTAATCTTACAATTAAGTATTTCTCAGGTTTCAAGTCTGATAGTGTTATGAGTCTTCGCTTTCATGAATGGAGAGGCTGCAGTCTATTGGCTTAAAAATTATAACCTATTTCCATAGTTGCAGTGAGGTTTTGTTTCATTCGTTTTTGTCTTTTTTTTTTCTTTTTTTTGCATTTGGGAGCAGGGAAGAGGTAGAATTGGAAAAGACAGTTATAGTAAGCAGATGATTTCTTAGGTTTAAATGGTTCTTCAGTCAGTCTAGTACCTTCTGAAATTTTTTATTTGGATTTGGCAAAGCACAAGAATTCAAAACATAATTAGCTCTTGGCGCTACTACCAAGCGGAACTCTGCTTTTCATTAAATTGGGGAATATAACTCGTATTGGGAGTTCTCTCTTGTAGTCTAACCAAGAGGAGACAGATAAATGATTATTACAAATGCAATTGTTAAGTGTTGCTGGAGGGGGTGGGACATGGACCTAAAGCCCTCAAACTCAAACATCTCTTGTATCTTGGCTTTGGAAAATGAGAAGAAAAATTGTTAGAATTATAGCAAATTTTATTTAAGAATAAAGTTAGTTGGATTTTTAGTTACGTATCTTGTTATTTAAGGAAGCAAACTCTTAGTGGGTAACTCCTTAACAGCCTTGCAAAGATGGGAGTTTGCATTCATTTTCGTTATTTTGAAGTATGAGATATGTTCAAATATTTTGTAGCTAGAAAGAATCTGGATGTGATTGGAAGTAAAGTCAGTCACAATTTTTTCATTCTCTTAAAGGTGGCCTTGGAGGTTTGGCAGGCCTGAGTAGCCTGGGCTTAAATACTTCAAACTTCTCAGAGTTGCAAAGTCAGATGCAACGGCAACTTATGTCCAACCCGGAAATGATGGTTCAGATAATGGAAAATCCATTTGTTCAGAGCATGCTTTCAAATCCTGACCTGATGAGGCAGTTAATTATGGCTAACCCTCAAATGCAGCAACTGATACAGAGAAATCCAGAAATCAGTCACATGCTGAATAATCCAGATATAATGAGACAGGTATGTAGAGAGATCTATTAGTTCATGACCTGTGATTCTGCTGTTACTGTAAGCAACAGAGCAGGAATTGGATGTGCTTAAACACGTGTTTACACGTGGAGTGTGTAAACATTCGTGAAGTATTTAATCTTATTCAAGGTTGCCACAGACAGCTAGTGTCTACATTTCTAGTTGTTAATGTCCAAAATAGACTGATAATTCAGAAAATCTGCAGCATGGTTTTGAAAGTCATTGAATAGTGTGTAGTCATGTCTTCTGAGGCTAGAATTGGATATGCCTGTCTGCCCTTGAAACCTGTTGTTTACCCGGCAATTCTACCATAAGTAGTAATTCTCCAAGATAGTACATATTTTCACTGAGTCTCACTGAGGTTACTTCTAGATGTTTTTGAAATTAAAAGATAAATAGGATACGTTGTGTGGCAAAATGTATCAAGACTCAAAGAGTTTAATAGCTGCTTTTGAAATTGTATGTATTTATTTTAAATTTCATACTGTAGTCTGCCTGCTGTAGTGATGTTAGAAATGGTAAGAGTACATTATGTCGAAAAGAGGAAGAAAGAAAAGAATAGCTCGTTCAGAGGTTTTCTTATGTTTAGCCAGTCTTCCTGACCCAATCAATTGTGGTAGAATCCTGGCTAAATACCGAATTGTGTTGACTCATGCTAAGCTGACAGGTTGATTTAGCTTTAATCATAGTTTTAAACTGGGTTAGACAGGGATAACTGAGGTATTGCCACATGTTGACATTTTCACTTTAGAATGGATTTCTTATTAATACAGATTAAACGTTCCACTTCTCTAGACACTAGAACTTGCTAGAAACCCTGCAATGATGCAGGAAATGATGCGAAACCAGGACCGAGCCCTGAGCAACCTTGAAAGTATACCAGGGGGATACAATGCCTTGCGGCGTATGTACACAGACATTCAGGAGCCAATATTGAATGCAGCACAGGAACAGGTGAGAAAACATTACCAATGACAGTAAGTATTTATTACAAATGAAAGTAAGTACTTATTTTTTTTAAATAAAAGAATTTAAGTAATTTAAATTTCCAGATGTTTACTTGACAAACACTTCTTGAAACTTGAAGTTGCTATGTAGCCTTTTACTCTTGGGAGGAAAGAGCTTTAAAAATCCTGTATTATTCTGAGCCTGAAGAAATACA
Source organism: Oreocharis arfaki (assembly GCA_013398015.1). NCBI lineage: Eukaryota > Metazoa > Chordata > Aves > Passeriformes > Paramythiidae > Oreocharis > Oreocharis arfaki. Next base: position 614,007 of record VZRR01003435.1, on the reverse strand, counting down.
GCCATCACTTTGTGTGATGAGAAGCTATTTTAAAGTTAATAGATTTGTTTATTACTTAATTTTTAATTCCTTTAATTCGTTGCCCTAAGATTTGGAGGCGCAGTAAAATCCTTTTAAGGGTGTGTTTAGTGAAGGTGGGAAGAATAGAAGGCTTTAAAGTCAGAAGCCAGTATGCAAGATACAATTTTGCTGTGATCAAAATATGATGTAGTAGCAACACTACTTTCAAAAAGAAATGTGATTTAATTTTTTAGGGGGGTCCTAGTATCTCTCCTGCCTAGTGTTGGTGTCTTTTCACAATATTTGCATTTAATAACTGTAGAATGGTGATTATAACTGATTAATAGCCATAAACGTTTATTTTCATGTATCATTTAGAAATTTATGGATGATAAATGTTTGCTTTTTTCTCCTTTTAGTTTGGAGGTAACCCATTTGCTTCTTTAGTAAGCAATGCATCAGCAGGAGGGGACAATCAGCCATCTCGTACAGAAAATAGAGATCCTCTGCCAAATCCATGGGCTTCTCAATCCAGCTCGCAGACTTCCACAACAAATACTGGCACTAGTGGTGAGAGCAGTAGCAGCAGTAATGCTGAAAATAGCACTTCTGGCACTACGGGACAGAGCTCAACGGGACCGAATTTGGGACCTGGACTTGGAGGTACGTTTGTTACTCTAGCTGTATGTATTTGCACATACTTGGAAACTTGCTGAAATGATTCTTTCATTAGGAAGAGTGTTTTTGATTCTGTTTTTATTGCTGTTTACTTATGTAGAACGTTTTACTATTAACAAAGTCCTCTGCAGAAAAATAGGAAAAATAAAAAAGTATGAAAAATAATGGGTGATAATACTTGTATACTGCCTTAAAATAACAAAGGTAATGAATCTATAGATGAATTGTAGTATTTTTTTCTGTTCTAAGGCAGATGGGAAAACAGCTCATAATGTGGATACTTGGATGGGAGTGTGTGGTCTTTACAATGTCTGTCTTCACATATAGGTATAGGGTGCATGTGTCTGTGCAAGCAGAACCACACTGAGGTATTTCAGGGTCTTAAACTCATGAAAACCAAGTGATTGTATTCTGGGTTTAGATAGTCTACTTTCTCTGATAGTAGTCAGGATGTTTACTAAAGTGCCCTTTAACTTTTCTTTAAGCTGGTATGTTCAACACACCAGGAATGCAGAGCTTATTACAGCAGATAACAGAAAACCCACAGCTTATGCAGAATATGCTGTCTGCACCCTACATGAGAAGCATGATGCAGTCATTAAGCCAGAATCCTGATCTTGCAGTACAGGTAAATTGCATTTGCTATAATAATATATTGTGTGTATTAAAGTAAAAAAAGATAAACCCCAAAAACTCAATAATTGCCCGTGGCGAATGGGCCAGTTTTTAATGTTAATTCCTAACTCACTGAATTATTACCTGCTTACATTTAACAATTTGTTGCAGTGAGTTTTTTTCAATTCGTAGCTGGATATCATGCCTGACATGCTTCTAAAATAACTTGTAGGGTTGTGTACCTTTTGTACAGCCCTAAACTTGTGATCCAACATAAGAACAGTTAAACAAAACAGGTGCTTTGATTATAAATTAAGGTAGAGCTAACACTAAATAAATACCCCCAATAGTTTGGGAAAAGTGAAGGGAGGAGACTCGGTGCCATATCTAGATACGACTCTGGTTTTAACTTACTGTTTTTGACCTGTGCTCACTGTAAAAATGATCATGCTGTTTTATGAATGGTGGTGTAGAAGTGCCTTCAAATTTTATTTAAAGCGATAATATTGGAAGTCAAATTCTGAACTGAGATTGAGAAAATATTATCTTTCTGTGTTAAATACTCACTTGGAAATCCTTGACTTGAGGTGATATTTACAGCAAAGCTATTACTTAGATTTGTAGTGGAGGCTGAACAGAAAAGGATTTTCTTGTAGTACTTGGCAAGACTACCTCATTTGTATCTGGAAATTCATTCATTTGCGAGATAAAAAACCCCAACCAAGAAAAAGCAAAACAAACCAAGAAAAAAAAAAAAAAGACAAACATCCCCAGAAAGGTTTGGCCAAAGGAGTAGATGATTATTATTGTGTGAGGTAATTTTCATAGACTATTACCTGTATTACCAGTAGTTGTTTTAAAACCTCCAGTGGTTTTTAATGTTTGATCTTTGAAGTTAAATATTTTTGTCCTATAGATGATGTTGAATAATCCTTTATTTGTTGGAAATCCTCAACTTCAGGAACAAATGAGACAACAACTTCCAACTTTTCTTCAGCAAGTAAGATGAGATATTAGCTCTTAATAAAGGTCTTCAAGTCAATGAGCAATATTTTTAGTAAACTGGTGCCTGTCTTTGATTTGGCTAATAACTGGATTCTGTAATATATTCTCATTAGCTTTAGACACTAAGTTAGATTGTCCCTTGATAATATTCTTGCTTAATGTCTCCATCTCTTTCAAAAGTTAAACCTGACTATTGTCTATGGCTAGGACAACCACTAAGATTTGTTGTTGTGTCTTTGCTTAGAATGAATGGTCTTACTACACACCAGATGGAAAATGCCTGTTTGTGACAAGATTTGTTTCACAAATGAAAAAGAATAGTACTTTTCACACTACTAATTAAAGTTTCACTATGCTTTTCTCATGCCTCTTCAAACCTGCCTTAAATATTTGGAAAAGAGGTCCTACAGCATGCCTTGAAAGACCCAAGTCATTAGCTAATTTAAAAGAAATGGGTTCTGAAGTCTTTCCTGTAGAGATTTCTTTACCATTGTCTTCTGCTCATACCAACATCGTGTTTGCAGTCCAGGTACCTGCTTGGTATTAGTTGCCACAGTGTGTAGTAGTGCTGTGTTCGCTAAACAGTAGCAAGCAAGATTTTGTTAGGAGTTGAAAGCCTCATCCACTGCATGAGTTCTGTCATTAGGCAGACTTCGCAAATCAGTGTAAATATGCATTGCCAAGATCTGGCTGCACACAGGAGTTTTTATGGGTAAAATAATGAGTGCATACATGAATTATATTAGCAAGTTTAGTGTTCAGAAGATACTGTTTATATTGCTTGAACCACATGAATGGCTGTGGTGTTTCGTACTGCCACTGCTTTGTAATGACTCAGTAGTATCTGAGGAACTAGTACCACATTAATTACTCACAGATTTCAAAACATAAATGAAGGCGCAGTAGGAATCATTTCTGTTTCCTTTGGGCATCTCGTGTTATTATCACCTTTGAGTTCAGCGGCACAAATAGTTCTCTGTTGTATTCACTGTCTAAAGTTAGATGATTAACAGCATTAGCAGGTGAGGTGTGGAGAAATATCTGGGTATTCTCAGAAGGCTGGCAATATTTCAACTTGTGTTTTCTTGCTTATCTACTGGTGTTTATATTACGGGACAGAAACCATGAAATCTGCATAATGGAAGGCATCTTTTGCAATTAAGGGCAATTGCCCAGCAGAACTAGGGAAGAATGGCTGCTACTGGAATTAATAACAGTAATAGAGAGGAGATCCAGGTCACCTAAGTGCTCTAAGAATTGTTGGGCCACCATTTATGTAAGACAGCTTCAAATATCAGACAGTAAGTCACGATTTAAATGTTTTCATAAAGTGGTTGCAGCAGCTTTCTTTGGAGACCCCAAAATGTTTACCTCTTTAAAATTTGAGTAATCTTTTCCATCTACTGTACATTTAGTTATTCTTTGACTTTTAGCTATCATGAAGATGAAAGTCCAAGAGATGAATGGAGAATATTAACTTGCTCTTCTGAAGTCTTTTTAGGCACCCATACTCCAGATCAGAGTTCTTTGTGTCCTATTCTGTAGTTCTGCTCTGCACCAGAGAAAGTTTCACCTTAATCTGTGGTTTCTACATGAATCAAAATGTGGTTTCTCAGGAAAAGTAATCTGGTCTAGTTGCCAGGGGAAAGGTGCTAAAATCTGCTATTTGAAGTAGGTCTGATTACCAAAACTGTGCTATTTGTAACTGGAACAATGCTTTTCATTTACCTGTTGCATCTCTATGCAAAGGTGAGCATAAGCCACTAGTTTTGAGTTTGTGTCTAAAATAATGAGGTTTTTGGATGTTTCATTTCAGAAGTGAAAAAGATTTGCCTTTTAAATTATTTGTGGATGTGAAAGCCAATTTGTAATTGAAGTCACAGTAGACTGAGAGCCCTTGAACATTATACATTTGTTTGCTGGTGTATTTTGCATTGTGTTTGTTTATGTTTCAGGCTATAAGGGCACTACAGATAAGAAGATATGTACAAATAGTCACAATCAAATTGCTGTGATCTGAAATTAGCTAGGAAAAAGGAACTTACTACTTTTTCTTAGGCATTTATTGATCAAATTTCATCATGTTCAGCATTGTTGCTTACCAGTAGTATGATATAGGAGACTAATTCTAGAATCATGTACTAATACAGTCTTGTGGCCTTGGAAGATTGACATCTGTATGAAAAATGCTTCTTGTATAATTCTCATTTGCAAGGCTTTTTCTACACCTAGAGAGTTCATTGATCACTTTCTATGGATGTTTTCTCACAGAAGAAAAACTAACTGAAGGATTTCCTGTAATTTTGAAGTACAAAATCAAAAGCCAAGTTCTGAAATTATGTCAGATTCTATAAGACATCTAGCAATAGAAATTACCATGGAACATCTGCATATAATGAAGAGTTTCTCTCCTTTTCTTAGATGCAGAATCCTGACACGTTATCAGCTATGTCAAACCCCAGAGCAATGCAGGCTCTGCTACAGATTCAACAGGGCTTGCAGACATTAGCAACAGAAGCACCAGGGCTTATACCAGGGTAAGAATTGATCTTACAATTTTAGACAGGAAGTCTTTCCTTGTGTTATTCATTCTTTTTAGATTTAGATATTTATACATTCTTTATTAAAAATTTGTCCTCTTGCCTTTTTTAGTTTACTTAAACTTGTTTTAGAATCTGTCACATTTTTGTCTGCTATGCAATTCTTAACAGTCATAACTCTGGTCTTTGTCTCTGTACTTTACTCAAGTTGTTATTTTCTCTTTGACAGAATTTATACCCACTAATTAATGAGAAGAGATGAACTAGTATTTATTATTCAAGTGGTGTATTTCTTTGTCTGTAATTTATACAGATTTAATCCTGGTTTGGGTGGAGTGGGAAGCAGCGGAGCTCCTACAGCGGCCACTGTACCTAGTTCTGTTTCCACTGAAAATACAAATCCAGCTTCAGGAACTGCTGAACCTAGTCATCAGCAGTTTGTCCACCAGATGTTGCAGGCACTTGCTGGTGCAAATGCTCAGGTAAAGTACATCATTATAGTCTAGATGTTTTTACTTTTTTCTTTAATTGTAAAGCACTGGATAGAAGGCAGATAGGTGAGGGGAAAGCCCACTGGATGCTTCTGGTCAAAGGTCAGTAGAGGAGGCTCGAAAGTGCTATTGCATCTGTGCAAATAAATGCTAAGAAGACATCCAGTTTGAGTAAAAGTGTCCTCTGAACAGTTGATTGTTATGTACTCATCTTCATCCCATTGAGTTCTGAAATGCTTGTAAGGATAGAGACAGACTGAGATGATAAGATTCACTGGTCAACTGTAGTGGAGGGTTCAGGCATGAGTAAAGCTTAAGCATATTGGGCACTGTTACCTCTGCTCTCTTTGTCTGTATTGATGACTGTTACTCTTTAGTGATAACTAAGCCTCTTTCCCCTTCTTCAGAATAGCCACACTGCCTATTTGGAGCCAGAATTTCTTGTATGGCTTCCCTAACATCCTGCAGGTCCAGGCTGCAGTGTGTTTTGTTACCATAGTGGGGTTAAGGGTTTCCAGAGGGCTCCAGTAGCAGCTTTGCCAGTAGTCGTAGGGTGGCGAGCAAGACTGGCTTTAAAGGAGCCATGCTGTTAGCTTTCTGGAGTGCTGTGTGAAACAGCACCTTCACACATGGCACATACCCACTGTAGTGTCAGACTGCTCATGGAAAGGGCAGTCCTGCTTTTTCCTCCTCTCTTACCATGGACTGAGTTAGTTCAGCCTTGCTGCTCTGACAGACTTCTTTCTCTTGTTATATAACCATGAGAAAGTGGTGGTGGGTGTTACTGTAGCAAACCAGATTCTTACATATTTTCACTTAATGCTTTCAAATCTTACCCTTCTGAGTCAACATTCTGTTTCGTTTCATTGGTATGGAACCATATACAAATTTTAAATCTAGGTGGTAATTTCTTGATGTATGAAACTGCTGAATTAAAACAAAAGGAAAATTAGCAGTAGGTGCACAAGTTTTGTGTACTAATCTAAACTGAGTCATTGATTTTAAGATGTTACTTTGCAGAATATAATTTTCCTGTAATAGTTCTGATTAAAACATGCCTCTGAAGGTCATACCATTGAGACAATGCAGAATTTTGCCTTGAGTTTGTGTAAACAGGATCTTTCTATAAAGCACAGCTAACAGTTTGCCTTAGACTCAAGCTTTCTAACAATTAGGATTTTGGTAATTTTAGTCAACAAATACTTGAGAGTGTTACAAAAGAGGTGATCTTTATGTTGAGGAAAAATAAAGCCTGTGATGTTCAATGTTGCTGAGAACAACATAATCTTTGCTGTTCCACATTGCTAGGTTGAACTCTGTTTTCTTTTAAAAAATCACCTATATCCATGTCTTTGAGAAACTGTTAATGAGACATACATGTACCCAGTTTAATTTGAATCCTCGTCTATCAGACAGTCAGTTTTTCCTGGAGTTCAGGAATGTTATATAAGTGTAGATAATTTGATGGTGCTGACTTGTTAAAAAAAATTTCTTCAATTGTTAATTGAATTTGTCTGAATACATTTTTTGGAACTTGAACAAGGTGTAGTCAAAAATTGGAAAAGACAGAGTGGTGCAGAACCCACCTATGTTTAAATCCTGTATTTTGCTAAATATGTATTATGTTTTTATAGCTTGAAATTTTGTTCTTAGCAGTTACAAAGTCCAGAAGTTCGATTTCAGCAACAACTGGAACAGCTGAGCGCAATGGGCTTTCTGAACCGTGAAGCAAATTTACAAGCACTAATAGCAACAGGAGGAGACATCAATGCAGCTATTGAAAGGCTGCTTGGCTCTCAGCCTTCATAGCAGTGTTTCTTTTAACTCGAAAAAACGTAATTTATTTTTGATAACAGCTCTTAAATCTTTCAAATTGCTTTATTTCATTCTGATTCTTGGAATTGTCTTGTTATAACTAAAACCAGTCTGATGCATTTGAAGGAGGAGTGCAGTAGTTTTCTTCAGACAGTGGGAATCAATGCATTTTCACTTTGAGTGCATCAGTTCTTTTGTTCTGCATTACTTGTGATTTTTTGAAAACAGTATCAGCTTTCACAGTTGGATGAACAAGTTTTGTCTGACCTACAAATGGCCAATTTATTTACTACTTAAAAAGTATCCTTCAATAGTAATTTATGTAGATTACAAATTAAAAAGGAAACAAATTAAATGAAGCTGTGGGTACCAATACTGCTTATTGTGATTTTGGCATGTTTTTTTTCTTGACTAGCAAAATGCTAGATGGAAGATTTATACCACTAGAGTAATCTACCATCTTTTGCTTTAATTTGTATAAAGTATAAACACAACATATACAACAGAGACAGCTCATTTCTAGAGATTTACACATTACAATAGAGTAAAATTGTAAGTAAGGAAAAAACCAACCAAACAAAAAAACCAACCAAAAAAAAACCCCCTGCAAAAAAACCCAAAAACAAAAAAAACCAAACAAACAAAAAACCCACAAAAAAAACCCAGGAAAAAAAGTCATAGGACTTGGATTTGGTGTAGAATCTTCCAGGATCTTTGGTAGCTATCTGAGGAAAAATGCTTAAGCAACATCAGTTGAAATATACTAGGATTACTGTTCTGGTTGTCTCTTTACATTTAACTGTACAGAAACTTGCATTATAACATTATCTCAGTATTCACAGATTAACTGTAAATTACTTTTGTCATTTTGCAAATTAAAGAGCCATGGCCTTGTGCTCTGGAATTGCTTCTATGGCTATTTGGCTTGTTCCACTGAGATTTTAACATGTATTCCGATTTGTAATTGGAGAAATTACTTTTATTCATGGTCATGTGATACTCTAATTACGTTTAACCACCAAGTAAAAAAATACTGTATAGCTTTTGAGTTTCTATTGGTAGTTACTTCTCTTGTGCACAGGTAATAAATGAATTAAAAAAAATCTTTAAGCATCTTGTTTCAGTGTGTGTGCAGTTGATCATTACCTAAAAATCAAGATGACTGTCCATCTTGAGAACATTTGAGTGAGCTCAAGCTCTGGGAATATTTACCAGCTCTGTGCTAAAATTAGTAAACAACTGTGGTGTGAGGTGGAGGGAGGAGAGTAAAAGATGGATGATGTTGAAGACTTCTATCTTAGATGAAGTGGGGATAGCAGAACAAAAGATGAAATGAGTCTGCTTTTATTGCTCTTTTGTGTCAGTTTAATGGACTTGTGCACCTTCAGGTTCCTTAGATGTTCTGGACCCTGATCTTCTCCTGCAGAGGACAGTTCTTCTTCCCAGTCCCTGCTCTCGCCTTCTGCAACTTGGGCAGTGTGGCTGAGCACTTGCTGGTGGAGACTGAGGCAAAAAAGTCATTGAGTACCTCAGCCTTCTCCATGTCCTGGGTAACCAGGTCTTCCTTATCCTTCCTGAGAAGAGCCACGTTTTCCCTAATCCTTTACTGCTAATGTACCTAAAGAAGATTTTTGTTACCGTTGATGTTCTTGGCCAGATTTACTTCTGTCACTGCTTTAGCTTTCCTAACCATCTCCCTGCTTTCATCTTCTCTAACTTGGGCAGTGCGGCTGCAGCACTTGCCAGTGAAGGGAACAGGCTGGGTATCAGTCGGTGGGTGCTGAGCCACTGTACTGTGCATCATTTGTTTCTCTTGGGTTTGCTCCTCTCTCTCTTTCTGTCCCTCATTGTACTAGTAATAACAATAACAACGATAATTTCATCTCCCTGGCTGTTTGGACAATTTCTCTGTATTACTCCCAGGCTACCTTTCCCTGTTTCTGTGCTCTGTAAGCTACCCGTTTGTGTTATAAATTTGTCCAGGGGCTCCTTGTTCATCCATACAGGCCTCTGACATTCTTCTCTAGCTTTCTCTTTGTTGGGATGCATTGTTCTTGAGCCTTGAGGAAACAGTCCTTGAATATCATCTAGCCCTCTATGCGCAGGGCTCTGTCCCATAGTATTCTACCAAGGAGATCCTCCAAGAGGCCAAATTCAGCTCTCTGAAGTCTGGCATATTCATCTTGCTTCTCCCTCTCCTCGTTGCCCCAAGGATCTCACTGTTTCATGGTCACTGCCGCCCAGCCTGCCTGCTTCACATTCCCCACCAGCTCCTTGTTGCTGAGAACAAGGTCCAGCCTAGCACCTCTCCTCTTTGGCTCCTTTATCAGTTGGAGAGGGAAATTGTCATCAATGAACCTCCTGGAACACATGTGCTCTGCTATCCTGTCCCTCCAACAGGCTGTCACAACTTGGAAGTGGGTGTGATGTTTCTTGTACATTCTTGCCTGTGTCAACAAAGTCCACACGTCAGGGAGCTCTTACTGATTTATACAGTAGACTTAACTCTAGCACTTAGCCCACTGTTTAGCTGTAAAAGTGTTGGCTAACAAGCTCTCCAACTTCTACAACAAACTTTAAAACTAGCTCCCAAATCTAACAATAAACTTAAGGTATTGAGTTAAGTGGTTGAATATGATTGCAGTGGTAAAACGGGAGAGAACAGATGGAAAAGAGAGGAAGAAAAAGGTCAGTCATTCGATCCTGCATTGGTCCTGCTGCTGTGGATGGTCCAGATCTGGGGCCGACAGGGAGAGACAGCACACTAGGGACCAATCCACTTCCTATTATAGTTTAGCTGGCATATGCCTCTCATGTAATTTGTGCCATTTGTGCTGTATTGTTCAAATGTGCACAGTCAGTCTTTTAGAGCCCTCCAGGAGATGAGTCAGAGGGAGTTAGGGGACTGTGGTGTCCTGGAGCCCCTTTCAGTGAGCTGGCTGAGACTCGACCCTTCTCTTGACACAGGTACACTAAGCATGAGTCTCAAGGCAGACAGACTTTCAAGCTTAACAACCAAAAAGGAAGTTGGCTCAGAGCAGCACTGATTGCCCCACCTCTGCAGGATCCTCTCAATCCAATCAAAACTTTCCTCTTGCAACAGTCGGAATATTTGAGGCAAAACATACTTATGGTGCTTAGGGCTGGTCCTCTACATGGCTGTTGCAGTTGTTGGAATCCCCCATGAGGACCAGGGCTTGTGAATGTGAGGCTTTTCCTCTCTGTCTGTGGACAGCTTCATTGGCTTGGTCTTCCTGGTCAGGTGGCCTGTAGCAGGCCTCCACTTTAAAGTTACCTGTGCTTGCCCTCCCTTTAATCCTCACCCATAAGCTCTAAGTCAGGTCATCATCCATTCTAGGTGGAGTTCCATGCACTCCAGATGGTCACTGACAGAGAGGTTGACACCTCTTCCTCATCCCCTCTGCCTGTCCTTCCTGAAGAGACTGTATCCTTCCATTCCAACACTCCAGTCATAGGAGTTGCCACCATGTTTCCATGATGCCAGTAAGATCATAGACCTACAGGCATGCATATATCTCTACTTTATTCCCTAGCGTAGAGACATTTAAGTTGGGCCCCCAGTGAAAATTACTTTCTCTCTGGAGTGGCTGGAATCCTTGGTGTTCTCTGCTGACCTGCAATCCCTCTCCAGCCTCTGGGTGTCTCTTGCTGGTTCTGGGACCTAACTGATATAAATAGGATGGCAGATCATCCTACACCTTATCACGATTAAATAGCATGATACCTCCCTCCTCCCAATCACAACTTGTTTAAACCTGTATCAATGGCTCTTGCTAACTCTTGAACAAAGACCCTCTTCTCCTTTTGAGAGAGGTGATATTTATGGTCCCATCTGATAGCAGCAAGCATGCTGCTATCTTAGCCGTCCCATTGTCAAACAACCCAAAATTTTGGCAGTGATATGAGCCTCAGAGCCACATGTTAATAGACTGGATCCATCTGTTTCTTTCAGTCACTACCTGCACATGGAAGAATGAAGGAAAAGATAACCTGTGCCCCTGGTTCCCTCACCAATTGTCCCAAGGCCTTGAAGTCTCTTTTGATGGCCCTTGGACTGACTACATGGTGTGACTTCATCACCACTCTCAAGGAGAATCAGCAGTGGGTAGCAGTCTGAGCACTGTACCAGGCTAGGAAATTTCCTGGTGACGTCCTTTACCCTGAACCCAGGAGCGCAGGAGACTTCCTTCAGGGGAATATCTTTCCAGCATACTGAATCTTCCATTCCTCTGAGAAGGGAACCGTCTACCTCTACAACCATTATTTTCTTCCTTGTGGAACTGGTCTTGTTATAAGCTGTAGGCCTTTTGTTCCTTGATAACACCTCCAGTGGAGAGGGACCTTCATCCTTGTTACCTGTTGCATGACCTTCCTTATCTGTATCTATTGTATAGAGAGGCATCTAAAGGGAGGGTGAGATGGGCAAGGAGGCATCTTGCCTGTTGTCCCAAGCAAGGATTTGCCTCTGTTCATTGTTTGCTTCTGACCTTTAGCCTGGCAGAGGGAGGTTACAGGACCCTCTGATAAGAAAGGATGGAGAGCAAGTAGTTTCTGTAGAATAATCTCTGCTTTTTTTACAGTTATTTTCACAGTGACTGTTAGGATCTTTAAAGAAACTAATTCAACTTAAGTGTGCCTTTCTGGGACCCTGAGTTAAAAAAAGTTAAGTCTCCCTCATCATTCAATAGGCAGATCTTTTTGAGAATACAGTCCATGACATCCAGAAAGTCTACCGTCAGATGGAAGGGGAAGGGTGATGTGGGGAAGAGAACAGTTCTTACCAAGACACTAAATCAGTGAATCTCACTAGCACAAATACTTTCTCGAGACAACATTCAGCTCACCCTCTGTAAGCATTTCAGTTGCATGTTACAAACTAAGAGACACTACATTTGAAGTAAAATTTCATTGCAATTCAGCAAGAGATGAAGTTTGACTTAAATTCAACACTGAGCTTTCAGCTAAGCTTACTTCTTGCAGTAGAATCAGTATTTATCAGTAACTATTGTCAACTAAACTTTCTAATAAGTAGTGGTAAAAACACTGAGCTGCTTTTTAGTAGGAGAAGTTTTAGTTTTGTTTGAAAACACAGCAAGCACAACAGGGTTTATAGATGGGATAGATTTTTTTATTTCATCTTTAATGATGAAAGAAAACCCACACTTAATGGTTTAAGAACAATGTTACAATGTTTCTGTTTGTGCACCCCTCCCCACTTTCCCCCCCTTGCCCCTTTTTCCATCTCTCTTTAAAATTCTCTCTTCAGAGTTATCATCTACCTCTTCTTCCAGAAGGAATCTTACCATTAACTCTGAGAACTTTGGTAACTTGTATTTGAAATCTACAGCTTGCATTTTGGACCAGAAGGGCATGTGTGCCTGAAGGTCATCTCTTCATTTTCCTGCCTTCTTCTTTTTCTCTACTGTAGACAAAGTGACCTGACAGGTTTGTCTGCAAAACTGCCTTGCCTGATCATCAAACTACTGCTAGAAAAAGTAACCAATGCCAAAATCAAAAAATCTGTAAGTTATGGTAATGTGAACTCACAGATACCATTTAAAAGACTTAAAATGTGTGCATTCACTATTGGGAATATGACTGCAAGATGGCTAGTTTTGTAAAAGATGTGGTCCGCCTAATTGTCTCCTTGGTTCAGTGACTGCATGTACTGGGCTGGCCCTGGCTGGATGCCAGGCACCCACCAAAGCCACTGTATCTCTCCCCTCTGCAGCTGGAAAGGGGAGAGAAAATATAAAAAAACCGTTCATGGGTTTAGAGAAGGACTGGGAGAGATTGCTCCTCAAATACTGTCATGGGCATAACAGGCTGTAATTAGAGATATTAATTGAATTTATTAGTAACAAAATCAGAGCAGGATAATGAGAAGTAAAAACAGACCTTAAAAACACCTTCCCCCCACCCCTCCTTCCTTCCCAGCTCTCCCTCCTGCCCCCCATCAGTGCAGAGAGCCAGGGAATGGAGGTTATGGTCAGTTCATCACAAGTCGTTTCTGCTTCTGCTCAGGGAAAGGAGTCGTTCCCCTGATGCAGTGTGGGGTCCCTCCCCCAGGAGACAGTTCTCCATGGACTTCTCCAACATGAGTCCATCTCGTGGGCAACAGTTCTCCACAAACTGCTGCAATGTGGGTCACTGTTCATGGGGTGCAGTCCTCCAAGGACAGGCTGCTCTACTGTGGGTCCTCGACAGGGTCCTACAGGAAGCCTGCTCCAGCATGGGCTCCTCCCTCCATGGGTCTGCAGGTCCCTGCCAGGAGCCTGCTCCAGCACAGGTCTCCCACAGGGTCACAGCCTCCTCTCAGGCATCCACCTGCTCCAGTGTGGGGCTCCCCGTGTGCTACAGGTGGATTTCTGCATCCCCATGGACCTCTTTGGGCTGCAGGGGCACGGCTGCCTCACCATGGTCTGCACCACGGGCTGCAGGGAAATCTCAGCTCTTGTGCATGAAGCATCAGCTGGTGCAGTTTCTCCACTGACCTTGATGCGTGCAGAGTTGTTCCTTTCACATATTCTCACCCTGGTCTTCTCTGGCCGCAGTTACATCTGCACAATCACTTCCCCCTGTCATCCCCCCCACCCCTCCCCCGCCTTAAATCTGTTACCACAGGAGTGTTACCACCATTTCTGATTGGCCCAGCCTTGGCTAGAAGCACATCTGTCTTGGAGCCAGCTGTGATTGGTTCTACAGGGCGTGGAGGATGCTTCCAGCACCTTCTCACGGAAGCCACCTCTGTCGCTCCCCTCACTAGCACAGCCTGGCTACACAGACCAAATATACTGCATAATAAAATAAATATTATTAATAAAAAAAAATAACCATCTCGATTTATAGTTGAGGTGGCAGGCAGCTAGTCTGTTCCTTTGCCCATATAGATAACTTGTGCAGTTTGGAATAGACTTTTTCCTCATTTTAGCACTGAAAAATGTTTATGCTGTAGTAGGTACAGTATTTACACAGCCTGTTACTAACTGCACTTAGCACAAATTCTTGAGGATGTACAGTGCAAGTACCTTGCATAGATAATTTCTGCTTAGAGACAGAGAAAGCAATTTCTAACTCCAGGTGTTTCCTCCTCAGTTTTTGCTGCATTTGCTAAATATATTTCAAAATACACACAGAGCACTTGCATCCAGATAAGCTGTGCTAAATATTAATAGCCTGCCCTACTAATCTGAATATGACATCCCTAGAATAGTAGTGTTAGTTTAAAAACAATAACAAAATCTAAAAACAAACCCCTCACAACAAAAAATGCAAATGAAACCAAAATTAAGTAAATGAAATGTTGTAGGATTGTGTTTGGGCAGGGATTGTTCTGCTACTTTTTTCTTCCACTGCACACATGCACAGCTTGATTAAAATCTGAGAGTAGTTTTATGTGGTTAGTACTGGGATAATTTACATATTAATCTATTAATTTGTCTTGCATGGGATATAAGTGAACAGAAGTAATGCTTTGTCTTTTGGAATAGCAGGTAACAGACAACTGATTAAGTTGACAGCAACCTTCTTTGCAGTATCTTTTAAGTAAAAGCAAAATGCAAATATATTAAAAGGGTAAGGGAAGGAAATACTACCAACACAGAAACAGAGTAAGAAATACCTTGACCTAATTTGAAGAAGCATGAACTGCCTGTAAGTATGAACATACTACTTTGTTTAGATGCCTTCCAAAACCCAAGCTGCTTACATAAAATTCTCTAAAAGAGAATGGTTTTTTAACTGTTGAGTACAATTTTCTGTTGGTGAAGCCACTTTGTGAGCATTCTATAAATGCAGACAAGCAGATCTGAAAACCAGTCTGGCCTTCTCAGAACCCACACTTAAAAATGTCCCTTTTTAAAAAAAAAATAAATTTAAAAGTCTGATTGTATCTGTGTGTGTGACAGGATGCAGCTGCTGTAGAGTGTCCTGGTCTGGCTTTATTGTGTGTGAAAGAAGTGAGCATAAATCTGTACTTAATAATGGGTACATTGGTCTACGGTTTGGAAAATGGTGTACTGGAAAAGAGGAAGACCCCATTAACAGCAGAGGTGCCACAAGAGGGTGCTGTGTCTGTGATTTTCATAGCTACTAAATTTGTACAGGTCTGACAAGTCACTTGGTCTGAAAGGGTCTCTGAAATTTGGGGGTGTTAAGAAGCAGACAAACATCCCTGTCTCTTGCACTTAACTTTGCCTCTGTGTCTTAAACTTGCACCCTGGTTCTTGGAATAAACAGGCTTTAAGGTGAGAGCACCCTGTAGTGTACAGCAGAAGACTAAAACTGGTAACTGCCTGGTATTCTCCCTTCAGGTCACAAATAAACAGGAAAAGACCACTTTTGGATGGGTTAATGCCTAAAATCTCAACTCTGTGTCTAAAAATTGCTGCTTTCAGTAAGGTGATGCCCATTTATTGCACTAATTTAATTTAGTTTGTCTAGCAAACCACAAAGCCCTTACTATTTTCATACATAGTGAGAACCATGACTAATGTTTTTCAACTACTTACCCAGGTAAAAATTACACTAAAGATGCCTTCAAACATGAGGTGTTCTTCTACAGGAGTTCATCCATCATCGCAGGAATAAAAAAAAAATTGCATGACACTAAAAATAATCCATGTGTGACAGCACATGGAGGTGTCTCCATTCGGACAAGACTCAGATCTTTCTTACAGAAACTGTCTGAAGTTTCCGTAACATTAAGCTGAAAAGGCATGTCTTGTATAACATTACATTAAGTACTTTTTGAAAAACACCTTGGCAGTAAAAAGGGATTTTTTCCTTAAATTCTGTGAGCTGGGTGACTGATTGGATATTTGGAATTTTCTTCTCTTTTCAACTTCATAAAAAGAAGATGAGAAAAATATGTATTAGGAATAGTTTGAGCAAAAGCTTTAAAGCAGTTGTATGGGCATGCACTGAGGTCCCACCAGCACTGGGAAGTGAAGGAGAAGGTCCAACTGCAAAAGAGTAAGTTTTCAAAAAGAAGGAAATGTCTATCAACCTTGCATTCAGTACCTTAAATCACTGGTTGACTCACACTCGAACGCCATGTGTACACTTTGTACATGAAAGCTCTAAGTTCAGCGCCAGAATGATGCCACGTATGCTTTATTTCTAAAGCTTTCCATTCAATTAAGTTTTGTATATTGCATCACCACCGCTACATTTTTTTCACACATTTTTCAGCTTGGTGGGCAATGCATACAGTAAGAGTTCAGAAAAGTTCGCATGAAGTCATCAGTGCTCTGATGAGGTCAACAAGGACACAAACACAGAACTTGATGACAATCCAGCAGTGAGATGGGGTAGTGTCAGGTATGGAACTTCAACATGTATGTTCCTGCCTTTTCTAGAAAATGATGTTGTTTTTAACAAAGCTGTAAATTGTTTAATCTTGTAATAGCAAATGTGCCGATCTCAGTGTTGAACAGAGTAATTATTGAAATTAAGAAAATAAATTATTCTGTGTGACCCTAGCCAGGATTTTCATAAGCAGACTATTAATAAAATGAGAATTTTAACTTCATAGAGTGAAGGGTTTTAAAAGTTATTAGTTCTTGCAAATTACATCTCAATATGTCTTTTACAGAGCCATGATAAAAAAACTAAGAGTAGTAAACCAGCCCTTAAAAATAAGTTGGTTTGATTTAATAATCAGTTTAATAATTAAAATCCTGTCTCACAGCCCTGACATCCTTCAGGGAATTTCTGTATGTGTCATTCAGAAAATTACTCCAGCAAAGCCTCACCCTGAAGAATGGCGCTCTCAATCTCTAGCACTATTTCAGGGAGAGATTTTTCTAGACTGACAGTAATGAAGTTTTCTGGTGCACTAGGTGGCTCCAGAGTATCAAACTGAGACTTGAGAAGTTCAGGGGGCATAAAATGACCTCTCCGCTTCTCCAGACGGCCAGAAATTACGTCCATAGGTCCATCCAAATGAACAAAGAGGATCTTCAGTGCTGGGTTTTCTCCTGGTTGCTCTGGCTGGTTGCTTTCAATTGCAGATGCTCCACTAATTAACACACGCCTGTACATTTTCTTCAGTGCAGAACAGGCCAGAATTGCATCTTGTCTAGATGTGTCTTCTCTATGAAAAAGAAAAAAAAAGCAAAAGTCTTTACATGTTTACATGTGGTATAACAAAAATGGATTGTTAGTTCTGCTGAACAAGGTAGACAAGCCCTAGCTCCTCAAGAAGGACAGCCATGGGAGAAGTGGCATTTTGACAGTGTTATTTGAGTAATTTTGACAGGATTTTGAAATCAAATTTCTAATCCAGGTAAAGATACGATTTGAAAGTGAGGTCAGGCTAGCTAACATCCTGGTAAAATCTCAGTCTTAGGGACCTTGTCTATTAGCCACCATTCTTTCCTAAATTAAATTCAATTCTAGCACAAGGAAGTGTCAAGATCATTTCCTTAATTGCTGAGAACAGGAACTAAATATCCATAGGAAACACCTATCCATTATCTATAAAATTACTATACTGTTTTCTCTAAAGGTAAGTGGCTGATAAACAGTACAGACCACTGTTTCTAAGTACTCAATATTTTCAACACGTCTTGTCACTGTCTCAGAATTAACTGTAATATTTTATTTTATGTTTCCTGCAACTCATTGGCAGCATTGCATATATGCTTCAGATTAAAAAAGAGATTGCAGGTCAGTGAATGCTTTGCACATGTATTTTCTGCTGATACAGTTTCTTAAAATAAAGCATTTAACTTTGGGTGTGTCTATTTTACCAAAAAGCAGTTCCATAGTTGCCTCTATGAAGAGTGCATAAAATTCCTACCTAAGAAAACATTCTGTAATAAAATTAAAATCAGATATAAACCTCTCTAAAAATCATTCTGTGGTCATCAGACTTCGGTTTAAGGGAAGTAAGCACTTTTAATACCTACCGTTATCACGTAGGTAGGTCAGTGACAGCCTCAGCTACTAATAAGTACTGATAATTAAACATTGGCATTAGGCTCCTTTAAAGTATAGTTTTATAATTTTTCCAGAGCTGGGCAGTGGCACTGAGCTATCATGTAACATTTAGCAATGGATACAGCAGATCAATCCCTACAAATTTCTCAATGAATTAACCTGTGCTCCAATGAGGTATGCTCACCTAATGTGCACAAGCAAGTGTAAAGCCTGGCTAAACAGTCCCTGCCCTTCTAACCTCTTCCTCACTTGGAACATGCTCCAGTCCCTTCATCATTGTTGGATATTCTCCAGTATGTCCATGCCTCTCTCATAATGAGGAGTCCAGAACTGAGGTGTGGCACTTGAGGTGTGGCCTCTCCAGTGCAAAAGGCGAGGGGAAGGATCACTTCAGCTGCTGGCAATACCGCGTCTAATATAGCCCAGGATTTTGCTGGCCCGCCTTGCGAGAAAAGCACATTGCTGGTGTATGTCCAACTTGGGTTGTCCACCACAGCTCCCTCAGGCCCTTTTCTGTTGCTTTCCAGCTGAGTGCCCCTCAGTGTCTGTACCAGTGCTTGGGGTTGTTCCTTCCCAGGGGCAGGATTTCGCACTTTCTGGAAAGGTTCCTACCAATACGTTTCTACAGCCTTTCAAGGTCCCTCTGCATCAGTTACTCCTCCCATTTTAGTGTCATCTGCAAATTAGCAGAGTACACTCAAGCAAACTCAGTGTCAAAACAAACTTGGCACTGTATCTTATTCAAAATAACAGTATTTTATCCTACTGTTATAATTGGTGTATTTTGTGGTTATGTTCTTTGTAAGTAGCTAATGTCAGGCTTATTAATAACCTGGATTCTTGAAATTATTTTTACATGGATAGTAGAAAAACAACCATAATTGCAACAATTTCCCACTTTATTTCTCAGGGATTAGCTCACCATCAGCAATTACTATGACAGCTTAGATGAGTAAAAATAGAATGACTTTACTACCTTCAGTATTTCTTTACACTACCATATACATTTCTACTTTGCAATGCAATGGGGAAAACCATGATTTACTAACCTCCTTAGTATATCATGCAATGCACAGAGCCAAGGAATCCTGTCCTAGAAAGAAAACAAGTTAGTTGAAAATTCTTTCGAAATTAATTTGAAACAATTGCATATAGCATCTCAGATATTTGACTAGAGGTAAAAATTAGCATTAAACTGTACAGCAAGTTCAGTTTTGAATCTCCTTCTTCCTCTATAGATTTCCTACCACTGCCTGAACGGTAATAAGAAGTGCTAGTCATATTATGGTAAGAATAAGATGCTTTTAGTGGAATAGTACTTTTTATATTACATGTACCTACAAGTATATGAAGGAAGTAATACGTATGTAGGTGTAGCATGCACCTTGTAAACCTCCTAAGGACAGTCAACTTATCTCTTGCTTCTATTATACTATTCAAATGTACAGCTTGAGTTGTTACTTCTTTTCCCTTGTATAGTGTCATACACACTCCCCCCCCATCCCCGTTTTGGATCTAAGTCAAGGCTTTCAGAATCAGACAGATCTAAATATAGTTATCTGCAATTATTATATTTATGTCAGTAGCAATCACAAATAAATATAACCATAGCCACAATTTCTCAAAACTTTTGCCCATCACTTAGGCAAACACAATGTGAGTGATTGATTAGATGCTTATTTAATCTGAAATTTTAAGCTATCTCAAACTTGTGTCGTGTAATGAGCACTAAACAATCGCTCTCCATTTAATCTTTCAGTGCTGTTACTGCTGGGTGAGCAAAACAAATTATAACATGGACAAAAAAATGCAACAATTTCTTGTTACTGTCATTACAGAATAACTTCCCCTTGGCATTCAAGAAGGCCCTCGCAATTTTGTAATTCTCCGTTTTCAGAAGCGATGCTTTCCTCTTGCTGAGCACCACACACCAATGGTTTAGTCATTCAAGTGTACAATGCTGCTACAGACAACATACAGGCTTCCAACCACAAGTGAAAGATCCAAGTTTTTAACCAGAATCTAGAATTTTTTTTCAGTTGAAATTGGCTAAGGACTTCTCCCAAAAGATTTGAGGGACAAAAAAAAGTGGAAGCCTTGCCACACAAAAAAAAAAAAAAAAAAAAAAAAAAAAAAAAAAAAAAAAAAAAAAAAAAAAAAAAAAAAAAAAAAAAAAAAAAAAAAAAAAAAAAAAAAAAAAAAAAAAAAAAAAAAAAAAAAAAAAAAAAAAAAAAAAAAAAAAAAAAAAAAAAAAAAAAAAAAAAAAAAAAAAAAAAAAAAAAAAAAAAAAAAAAAAAAAAAAAAAAAAAAAAAAAAAAAAAAAAAAAAAAAAAAAAAAAAAAAAAAAAAAAAAAAAAAAAAAAAAAAAAAAAAAAAAAAAAAAAAAAAAAAAAAAAAAAAAAAAAAAAAAAAAAAAAAAAAAAAAAAAAAAAAAAAAAAAAAAAAAAAAAAAAAAAAAAAAAAAAAAAAAAAAAAAAAAAAAAAAAAAAAAAAAAAAAAAAAAAAAAAAAAAAAAAAAAAAAAAAAAAAAAAAAAAAAAAAAAAAAAAAAAAAAAAAAAAAAAAAAAAAAAAAAAAAAAAAAAAAAAAAAAAAAAAAAAAAAAAAAAAAAAAAAAAAAAAAAAAAAAAAAAAAAAAAAAAAAAAAAAAAAAAAAAAAAAAAAAAAAAAAAAAAAAAAAAAAAAAAAAAAAAGTAGGAGCTTTGCAAAATTTTTCTATTACAGCTAAATCTTTAAAGTAATTTTCAAAAGATCCTGTTACTGCCTCTTGCCCTGTTTCTAAGTTTGGTATGTTTTTAGATTGATTTCATGTGTTCACCAGCACTGTTTTGTTTATACTGTTTGTTTAAAAGTCTTTATCTACATTTATAAGTGTATATTTCTCCAGAAGCAGTGGACATGAACTTTTAAAATTCTTCCTGATTCTGTACAGGAAAGGTGGCTTTAACTGTAAACCCACTGTCCAAATTGATGGCAAATGGAAAAACCCTTTTTTTCAAGCTGTACCATTAAGCTATTAGTACTTCAAGCATTGCCAGTCCATAGGATTGTCCTCTGCACCCGGGCAGTCTCACCTCGAGTCCTGTGTGCAGTTTTGGGCACCACAATATAAGAATATAAATATATTAGAGAGCATGCAAAGGAGGGCCAATGAGGATGCTGAAGGGCCTTGAGAAAAAGCCGTATGAAGAGGGGCTGAGGTCCCTTGATCTGTCAGCCTGGAGAAGACTGAGGACAGACCTCATTGCAGTTACAACTGCCTCATGGGGAGAAGAGGAGGGTCAAGCACATCTCTTCTCTGTGGTGACCAGTGACAAGACATGAGAGAATGGCCTGAAGCTGTGTCAGGGGAGGTTTAGGTTGGGTATTAGAAAAAGGCCCCACCCCAGAGGGTGGTTGGGTGCTGGAACAGGCTCCCCAGGGAAGTTAGGTCACAGCAGCAGCCTGACAGAGTTCCAAAGTATTTGGGCAGTGCTGTCAAGCACATGCTGCAATTCAGAATCATAGAATCATTAGGCTTGGAAAAGACCTTCAAGGCCATCAAGTCCAACCTTTGACTCAATACCACCGTGATAATTAAACTATAGCATTTAAGTGTCTACTTGGTTTTTTTTAATACTTCTAGGGATGGTGACTCCGCCACTTTTCTGAGCAGCCAGTTCCAATGCTTAGCCACTCTTTCAGTGATGACACTTTTCCTAATATCCAACTTGAACCTCTCCTGGGACAACCTGAGATCATTTTCCCTTGTCCTATTCCTTGTAACCTGGGAGAAGAGGCTGACTCCCATCTCAGCACAACCTCCTTTCTGGTAGTGGTAGAGACTGGTAAGGTCTCCTCTGAGCCTCCTTTTCTCCAGGGTAAAAACACCTCCAATTCCCTCAGCCACTCCTCACAGACTTGTGTTCCAGGCTCTTCACCAGCCTTGTTGCCCCTCTCTGGACATGCTCCCGCACCTCAATGTCCTTCCTGAATTAAGTGGCCCAGCACTGAGCCCAGCATTTGACGTCTGGCCTCACCAGTGCTGAGTACAGGGGCACAATCACTGTCTTGGTCTTGCTGGCCACACTATTGCTGTCACAGGTCAGGATGCCATTGGCCTTCTTGGACCCCTGGACTCACTGCTGGATCATGTTCAGCTGCTGCCATGCAACCAGCACTCCCATGCCCTTTTCTGCTGGACAGATTTCTAGCCTCTCTACCCCAAGCCTGTAGTCCTGCCTGGGGCTGTTGTGACCCAAGGGCAGGACCTGGCACTTTGCCTTGTTGAAAGTTATATGACTGGCCTCAGCCCATTGATCCAGCCAGTCCGCATCCCTCTGCAGAGCCCTCCCACCCTACACCATATCAATACTTCCATCCAAATTGGTGTCACCTGCACACTTACTGAATGCAGTCAATCCCCTCCATACCAATAAAGATCTTAACCAGGACTGGCCATGACGCTGATTCCTGCAGAAACCCACCAGTGACCAACAATCAACTGTAGCTCCATCCACCAACACCCTCTGAGCCCGGCCATCGAGCCAGGTTTTAACCCAGCAAATAGTGCACTCATTCTAGACATGGGAACCCAGTTTCTCAAGGAGGATGCTTTGGGAAATGGCATCAAAGGCTTTACTAAAGTCCAGGAAGACTACATCCACAGCCTTTCCCTCATCCACTAGGTAGTTCACCTGAATATAGAAGGAAGTCAGGTTGTGCAAGCAGGACCTGTCTTTCCCAAACCCCTGCTGGGTGGGCCTCATGCCCTGTTTGTCCTGCATATGCCATGTGATGGTAAATCTATTCCAGGACCTTCTCTGACACTGAGGCCAGACTGACAGGCCTGGAGCTCCCTTGATCCTCCTTCCAACCCTTCCTGTAGACGGGCATCACATTGGCTAACCTCCAGTCATCTGGGACCTCCCAAGTTAACCAGGAGTGGTGATAAATTATGAAAAGTGATTTGAGAGAAGGGTAACAAATTTTTTGGAGTTTTCTTGTGCAGGGCCACGTGATGGATTCTGTGGTTCTTGTGGGTCGCTTCCAACTCTGGATATTCTAAAATTCTAATTTCTAATTATTTTTCTAATCTGAAACTGCAACTCTGTGTGTGGAGTGTAGAGGGGGAGATTTCTCACAAATCCTGAAACAGGAGCATACCCCTTGTGAACTGCCAAGCATTCAATAAACTACTTTTTTATGCAGAATCCTTTCTGACACAAGAAGCCTCTCTCACCTTGCCAAATGCAGACCTACGCTTACAGTCAAACTAGTCTATGTAGTAAACCACAATCTACTTTAACAAGATGTGCATTAAGTTACAGAGGTAAATGTGTGGACAACAGTTCTTTCAGGACTTATTCAAGGTACCTTATCATTTAGTGGTATCCCTTCTGCCATTTTCTTTTTATTCTCGAGAGGATGATAATCATCTGCATCGTAGAATTTCCATCCCAACTAAGAAAAAAAAAATTAATTATGGATCGTTCAGCTAGATCAGGTGAGGTAACAATGATTTCAGAATTCACAAAGACGACACCCAAGAAATTACAGGCTTCTTGCACCACAGTATGAATCACCGTTTACACCACGATGATTAGCAAAACAATACTAAGGCATCTTGGTAGCAACAACAGCTGTTGCACCACGGCACCGAGCCGAAGTCGGTGCAGGCGACACTGCGCCAGCCAAATCCGGCTCGGGGGACCATCAGTTCGGTCGAACGCCGCTGGCCCGGCTCAAGGAGGTGCCCGCTCCGGCACGCCTCCGAGGCGGCGGCTCGCACACGCTCCTACCTTCGCTGCCAGCCGCGACCCGACCGTGGTCCTGCGGGGAAGCACAAAGGGTGGGTTACGCACCCGCACCGCACCGCATTCCCACCCACACCACACCACACCACACGGCACCGCACCGCCGGGCTCCGGCAGCGCCGAGCCCCCGTCCCGGGCACCGCCGCAGCGCCGCCGCTGCTCCGCCCCCCGCCCGGTACCTACTTCCCTGAGCCGCTGACGCCCATCACCACCGCCAGCACCATGGCGGCCCGGCGCGCTCTGCCGCTGCCCGTCTGCCCTCCTGCGCCGCCGCCCCGGCCCGCCCTCGGCCCCGGCCCCGGCCCCGGCCGCGGGA